>QCXZ01000043.1:6738864-7111154 GCA_025024175.1 Rhyzopertha dominica | reverse complement strand
AAGGTATATCCATAAAGCATCGAGCAATTGTACTGCTACTCTTAAGTGTATATAAGAAATCTAAATGCAAATGATGGTGCAAACGCGTGTTTTGTCTCCTTGAATGTGGTAATGTGGCGGTTCGACATTCACAAGGAGTTGCATGTTCGGTTAGCTACTTGCAGTTTATCTCCTAATGGATAATTTAGGTTTCTAAACCTAATGCAGACGTGATGTATTGCTAGTCCAGAAGAGCACACGCATCTGGCAGTGTCTAAGCTTTTGATCATGACGGTAATACGGATCGCCAAGTATATCGCCTTCAAACAGATCAGCAATTTCTTCCGGATTAATATCTTTGGTGGACAGGGGTAGCCCAAAAGCAGTCCAAAAAAGGTTTGCAATGATACACCAGTTCACCTTCATCTCTACAAACAACATGGGTACTTTCTTGAATTATGCTACCGTCGGGTTTGTTTAAATAGTTTAAATTAATCTAATCTTAACGGGAAAAAATCGGCGAAGGAACTTGCTGTGGATCAGTTTAACAGGTGGATTAATTCGACATCTCATAACTACTGTTGTCATCAATTGGATCAGTTTGTAAAGTACACACACGTGCTATTAAGCAACACCTTCGTGGAATAGAATTTAGAAATAACACCTACACATTTTCCTTAAAAAATATATAACTATTTTTTAATACCTTAATGTTTACAATAGCATATAGTACACAATTTAATAGTACCTTTTACTGATTTTGTACATGTACTACAATGATATTAATGTATAAACTATGTTATTTATTTTTATAATTTGACTTGAATCAAGTTCTTCAAATATGCTTTAATAAGTTCATATTGTCTTTTAGAAAACCAAACAGGGGTGGATTGAAACTGGCCATTATCAGTATTAATTCAGTCTTGAAACAACTCTTGTACTTGGTATAAATATTTATATTTTGTGTTTAATGTTTGATGACAATTTTCTACACCTACAAAGTAAACAAGTAGGACATACTGTTTTCATTTGTAAGCAGTAGTGGATAGATTATACTATACCCAAGATATTCAACCTTTTGTATAGTTGTTGTTGTATTTTGTAAATGTTTGTATATAAATGATGCCAAAACAATAAATGCTTGCTTTCTATAACCCTATAAACAGTATACGGGTCCGCCAGCTAAAATTCCGCAGGCTCGTATTTTCTTTATTTTTTTAGGTACAACCTTAAGTTATGTGTCAAATAGTAGGTTTTTTTAAACTCTTTAAAAATAGAATATTGGGTGACCGAATTTTTTTTTACAGATTATCATATTTTGCAAATAAAGTTAATTTTTGTAAATATTTTTTAACCTTACCCCGTATAATAAATATTGCTTAACGGTTGGATGCCGGCTTTTATTATCTTCAATTTGTGTCTTTACCATGTATGCGTAATTTTTACTCCTTCTTAGTGAAAAACAAGAAAAACTATTCGCCGCCATTTTTGTTAATAGGGTTGTTCAGAATTTTTTAAGTGTTATTTTAGTAGCTTATTACGGTACAAATAATGTCTGCATACCCATCGCTGCACACAAAACCCCAAAATTTTGAGTAACTTTTAAATAAATAAAGTACAAAGTTCGTTCTACAGAGAGAGAGAGAGGCTAGGAAACGAAACCCTGCGATGAGGCTAGTGCGTGATTTAGAAAACCAAACTAGCCTCATCGCAGGGTTTCGTTTTATAGCCTCTCTCTCTGTAGAACTTTGTACTTTATTTATTTAAAAGTTACTCTAAATTTTGGGCTTTTGTGTGCAGCGATGGGTATGTAGGCATAATTTGTACCGTAATAAGCTACTAAAATAACACTTAAAAAATTCTGAACAACCCTATTAACAAAAATGGCGGCGTATAGTTTTTCTTATTTTTCAATAAAGAGTAAAAATTACGCATACATGGTAATGACACAAATTGAAGAAGACAAAAGTTGGCATTCAACTGTGAAGCAATATTTATTATACGAGGTAAGGTTAAAAAAATATTTACAAAAATTAACTTTATTTGCAAAATATGATAATTAACAAAAAAAATTTTTGGCCACCCAATATTTTATTTTTAAAGAGTTTAAAAAGACCTACAATTTCATATATAACTTAAGGTTGTACCTAAAAAATAGCGAAAATACAAGCCTGGGGAGTTTTAAGTGGCGGACCCTGTATTTGCCCAAACAAGATATTAGTTTATTTACATATCTTAATTAATCATATTAGTAAATCTGAAAGTCAATGTTTACAAAAAAAGTATTTATTCAATTGAAGCACTGGTTACTTTCCTAAGGCAGTGCACTTTTGTTATTATTAATAGACATTTGTATCACAAGAGAGACTTATTTCCTCTAGTGTAAAACATTTTCATATTTTGCCATACTTCACCAATAGATCCGAAGGTTTAAAATCATCAAGTTTTTTGACAAAATATTCGATACTGCGCTCTACGCTGGCTATCAAAGAAAACATCGACATCAAGTCTTTTTTTGTATATTTAAAGGGGGTTCAGACCCAAAAAGCAAATACCTATATTTTGCATGATACATATAAAACGCTTTGTTTGGGAAGCTTCCGATGAAGTGTATTTACTAATGAAGATAGATTTCAATTTTTACCTTAAATGTATTACTAATTTGACACTGCGGCCAGCAAAAAAAAAACAATAAACTTTTCCTGAACTACCAAAAAGGAAAATACATGAGTCAGCCTGTTGGAAAAATACTTTGGCGCAACAATCTTGTCCAAATATACTCATATTTCATAGGGTGATCATAGCATGCATTACTAATTCTCAGATTGTTCAGTATCTGGAATGATATTAATAACAGGCCTTTGTCCTTTGTCATTCTCATTCATTATGATTGGTTGTGAAGGGGGGGGGTGCTTCCCATCCTTGCATTGAAGTCTCCTGCTTTATAATTTTTTCTCCAGCACATTATGTGTCTTTAAAAAAGAGCCCTGTTGCATTACGTTGATGGTGTTTTCTCTTTCCATCTGGCGTTGTGGTTGTAAGAACAATGGAGTTAGTATTTCTACAATTTTGCTACGGACATATGTAAGACCTTATTGGAAATAATCTGTCTCTTTTATAATTACCTTTAATATGTGATCTTGTATTACAATAAGTGGTTTTGAGAATTATTATATGTTTCTGTCTATGCTGCAATACAATATCTATGCAGTAATTCCTTAAGATTCGTATAACGTAACTAAAACAGTTTATTATGGAGAACATCGCTTATTTCGCAAACGTTAGTTGTATTAGTCCATTTTTGGTGGCAGTCTATATAGATACCTAAATATTATATACTTTAATAGTCACATATTTTTGTTTTAATGTTTTTAAATATATCTATCCATTTAATATTCCATTTCGTGTGCCTAAAGATATTTTTTTTATTTTACCTAGTCCGATATCAGACTGATTTTGTGCTTCCTTTAGAGTTGTTGATCTGCTGTTTATATATAGTGCAAATAGTATTGTAAATAGTTGTTTGTGACAAGCCTATTTTTATTATTTTCGATTCACTGTATATATTTTGAATTTTTACAATTTGTTGTCTGTTATTTAAACAGTTTTCGGACATTTTTTATCGTATACCTCTTATGCCACGTTTCCACAGGAATGCTAGCTTTATATTGTGTGGGATTTGTATCTAAAGAAACTAACAGTTAAATAGATTTGTGAGTCTATTTTTTAAGATTTTTGACAAAGTTGTTTATAACATTTGTCGACCTGTAGCTGCATGTTAACATATGAATAGTGTCCCCTCTTTTAAAAATTGAGAAGATTAGTGAAATCTAGAATTGCCCTGGTAATACGTCAGTTGTAAAGGTTGTATTTATGATATGTTTTAATGGTTTAAGGAAGAATGTATTATCTACAGTGATAGGCGATAGGTAGATAGGGCACTTGTTAGTGTTAACTATCTTTATAGCTCGAAGTAAATATAATTAACTGTAATTCAAAGAAATACTTCAGGAATTGTGTTCCATAAAATTTGCTTTGAAAGCTATAATATATTAGGCGACAGCGAATTAGCTATGCTAAGCGGAAAAAATAAATATGCCCCACTAACTGTTCCAATTTCTCAATTTTGTAGAACACGCAACCCGACACAATACTTACACACATAAAATAAGTAACGAACGAAACATTATTTTTGTGATGTCTCCTGAGCATTTTAAAATCAACGTATTGTACATGCTCCTCATCATTTGTTTATCGGTAAGAATATTAGTAATTATTCTCGATTTGGTGTGGTTTATGACACTCTTCATATACCTACATTTTGGGATTTTGATTCGCAAGTATATTTCCTATGTGTTTTTCAAACTTGTATTATATAAGTAATCGCCCAAGAATTAAAATTATCAAAAAAAGCATTAATTTTCTTGTCGTATAAAAAGCTTTATAACAAAGGGTTCACCCAACAAGCAACACTTTAAACGATTGATTTGTAGATCTATGAAGTAACAGGCATTAACGACCATGTTCAACAAAACAGAATTCGCCCAAGAAGCAGAGACAAGTACCTCCACGATCAACTACGACCCCAACATAATAAAAAACGAGATGACGCCGAAAAAATGGAAAAAATCAACCAAAGTTTCGAAAAGTTAATCCAGTTTGTAAATATTTTGGGCCAAGTGGACAACTTTTTCTCAGAACGAACTCGAGCTCTACTCAAAAAATTAGCAACGCTGGCGGAAGAAGAAGAACGGGAAAGTTATGGGGTTAAAACTAACCGCATTCGTCAGTATCGCATGTAATCAGTTATTTAAATAAAGTAATTTATTTTGTAAAATATTTTCCTTCCTCATCATTTGGCAACGCCGCTTCACAAGCAACAGGTGTTTGTCAACGCCACCATGTCATCTGTCATTATTTGAATTTGTTTACATCGTACTACCGTGCCCTTTTTACATGGTTTTTTTAACATTTGAAGATGCTCATGTCACCTTCAAGTTTGTTAACACGTTTAGACGAACTAAAGAAATGGCAGCAAACCCAACAAGAACGGTTAATGAGGCAACACAAGGAGCGTCTACAAGAAATTGAAAGCAGCTGTAGTGAGACTGAGTCTTTAGGTATTTTGGTTCTGGGGCACACAGAAAGACCTGTAGGGGAATCAAAAAACGTGGATGAAATGGTGTTAAGCCCGCCGAAGAAATTTGAAGTCCTGCTGGAGGAGAAGCTAGCCCAAGAGGCGATCCAAAACGTTGTTGACGTAAACAAACCCAAGAAACCTTTCCTGCGAAAGGGCAGTGGTCTGGCCAGATACCAAATGAACCCTGGTGGATCAAAGAAGGTATGCTTCAAAGATAGTGTGCATAAGGCTCCTCCAAAGCCAGCGAAAGTGACTGTCAAGGACAGTGGCAAGAGAAATGGTATTATGAAGAATGTTTCGCCAAATCTTGCTTTGAAAATGCCTGAAGTCAATGTACAACCAAAGGCAAAGTGGATAAGAGTGGACGAGCCTGAGATACAAGAAACACCGACGACTCATAAAGAGGAAATCGTTAATTCATTTAACAAGGATGTTATTGCTCAGATAAACGCATTTGCGGCTGTCAAGAAGAATGGTGGTAATGGTGATGTTGCGGATAGTGACCAGCCAGACAAGGATCTGTTAATCTTTGAAGCTCTGGAAAAACGGGCCTTGAACAGCAGCTTCAGTTCTACGAATTCGAGTATAATGCGGATGTTTGAAAGCACACCACAGAAAGGTTCACCTATGAAAGGAATTGATAAACATGACATGCGAGCTAGTGCTCCTGCCGTTATAGTAGAAGAAGAGAATGAACCGTCAGTAAATGATTCAGATATTATAGAAGGCTTGATCAGAAACCATGTTCAGGAAGGTAATAATAATAATAAAAATTACGTATAGCAGCAACATCTCTCTTATCCTTTTTGCTTTTGGACAAATTCAAATTTTCTAGTGCACTGTAAATGTCAAAAGTTTCAAAAAACATTAAATATTTCCTAAATAGTGCAAAGTAGAACACATGTATGTCTAACAAAGGAGCCATTATTTTTCACTAGCAATTTAGAAATATAAAAATATGCAAGATAATTTTTTGACGTGGTGCAGCTTTTGTTTGAAACATCTTTTAAACTGTACAACTAGACAGCTTTAAAATTTTCTATTAAGTTTTAGCCTTGAGTTGCCTACCCCAATAGAGGGTGCTAAAAGGTAGTAAAGTGTAAAAATCTTCTGTAATATAATTCTGGTAAGTTCATTATTAACAAATATGCTTTCCAGGTAATATTGCAGAATTGCTACTGCAACTGCAATTGCTGCAGCAAAGATCCACAGAACTATACGAGTTCAAGCAAAACGAAAAAATTCCCGACCATGTCGACATTTCCAGTGCTAGTTCTGTCAATTCCGAGGACCTCCAGCAATGCATCGAAGAGGCAAAGTTTAATGACGTTAACCGCTGGTCGACACAGTCAGAATCTGATGACAACTTACAAGCTTCTTCAAAAGCAAGCTCCGTACAAGGAGATGAGACAGAGAGAACATTGATAGATGTCGCTGTTGACACGGCATCTCTAAATAATGAAGATAACGAAGAGACAGATGAACCCTCTGATAGGACGATTCTTGCGGAGAAATTGCAAGAACTAAACAAAGAAATTGATAATTTCAGAGCTGAAAACAGAGAAATATCCAAGATGAGAAAGGAACTGGAGACGGAACGGAACAACTTCAGCAAGGAAAGGAATAAAATCTTAAAGGAGCTCGAAGAGCAACGCACGAACATGAACATAATTTTGGAGGAAGAAAAGAGGAAGTTGACGAAAGAACGAATGGTTTTCGAGAAGTACGTGAAGGACTTCAAGGAGAGACCGAATAAACAAGAACGAATGGAGATCAGCAGCTTGAAAATGGAGCTAGAGAATCTCAAGGAAGTGCAAAAAATGAAAGACACCAAGAACAGTACAACCCAGGCTCGTCTGAGGAACCAGATAAAGATGCTGGAGAAGGAAAATGCCAGGTTGAAGGACGAGGTCGAGAAATTAACGAAGCAGAACGCCAAATTGACGGCCGCACAAAGGGTACCGCGTAGACCGCATGAGACAAAAATGTTGCAGGAAATCAACAAGAACTTGACGAAGTTGACGCAGGAAACGTTGTCGGGCGAGAAGAATCGTAAAGGTGGGAAAAAAATTATTGATGACAGTGACGAAAGCTCGAGCAGTGAGGCAGAAGAACGGGAGAGGAAGGTGGTTAATAGAAGTGGTAACAACTCTAAAGGAAGATTGTCAGATGGTAAAGGTAAGTCCTGCAGAGTTTTTAGTTACAAGTTAGATTTCCCTTTTTTAAGATTTTTACATTTTTTGACAGTAAAAAGAAACTTGAAAGTTTATTAAAATCTCTCAATATATTAATAAGTAAGCTACCTTATATAGCATGTAGACCAATCGAAATAATTTATTTTAAAGAAAAAACAGAAGATTAAGTGTGATCCAAACATCTATGGATGGAAACGGGCATATAATAAATGAAAAAAACAAAAAAGCGAGAGCAGGGTTGTGGGGGGGTTGAAGAGGCTTCAAAAATCGCATTTTTGCAATAAAAAAACCAACAACTTCTGACTGGTTACTTTTTAATCAAACCTTAAAATTTCGCAGAAAAATGTGAAATATCGACTTTTTTTAGTGTTTTCTTATGTTATAGTTTTCATTTTTACAAAAATAATCTGTGTTTAATGAAACTTGGTAAAGTATACCTTTCTGAAATAACCACAATTTTTTTAGTTTACAAGATCTAGGCGTTTCCAAGATATACATGTTTTCCAGCCCAAAACATTTTTTTGAGATAAATTCTACTGGATAAAATAATAAAATACATAAATAAAATACATAAATACAAAGTTCTGCTAATCCTATTTTTTTTGTTTTGACAAATAAAGAAATCTGTGGTCACAAAAATGCAAATATGACTGTTGCAATCATGAATTTTCAATGATTTTCAATAAATATATATAAAATGATTAAAAGGAATAAAATACTGAATACACCATTCAATTCTACAGGAAGAAATACTAAAAAAACTTTTGTAGCTGAAGACTAATACAAGGGATTTGGTGGCTCAGTTTCATAAGAAATATTTTCTGGATCCGTAATATCTTCGAAAGTTTTTTCAAAATTAACAATATCTCAACAATATTGTGCTTTTCCAAGTTTAAGTAATTCATTTGAGAAAAACTATTTTTCTAGCTAAATGTCAAAGTATTTAATTCATTTGTTTCCATTTCACTGTAAATATGTTTCCTGGCATTTATTTTGATTTTTTTCTTTACTTAATACTTAATAATGTGTACCACATAAAATGTACATCGAAATAGTGTCTTAAAAATATGGGGAAATAAAAAGGAAAATATGTACCTAGGAAATAATACCACACCATCAAGCTTTGTAATAGACCCCAAAAATTTTACAAATAGTTTAAGTTTTTTCATGTAAGACAATCAATTTGTCTGTAAGGACACTCCAAGACAAATGCTTGAATCCATCTAGTCAGTCATCCATGTGATGTGTAATTTTTTGTTTTGCTTACAGGTAAAAAGGGAGCAAGCACTCAGAGCAAAAAACAGAGACACAGTAGGAGTTCAGAAGAGTTTGCTTCTGCACGCAGTGAAAGCCATGAAGGCAGGAATCTAAATGGGAGTGCAAAAGAAACGCAAAGTTGTGAACTGCTTATGAACGAAAATGATCAGAACACAATAAACGTGGAAGACATATATGGCACTACTGATATAGAGAAAAACTATGAACAGACTTTTGGCTTAAATCTATCTGATGGCAAGAGCTTTTCCAATGATTCAAGAAAGAGTTTAGGTGAGTAATGTTATAATCTATAGTTTGAATCAGTAGATGTGTTAAAATGCGATAAAATATTTTAGTATAGTAATTATCCAATAATGCAAATTACAGCCTGCAAGTTTTTTTAAATTCTGATTCATAATATTTCAACTTGCAGAGAAGATTGAAACAGTACTAAGTGACGGCACCAAGGAAATCAGATATTCAAACGGCAATTTGAAAATAATTTCCCCCGATAGCACCGTCATAAAAACAAACTACTACAATGGTGACATTAAAGAAACTGACCTGTTACGAGGTCAAATCAGGTATTTTTACCGCGAGACGGATGTTTGGCACACGACGTATGCCGATGGAACTGAGGTCATCGAATTCCCAAAGTAAGCACGATCCTGTGATGTAAATTCCATTTTTACCCCTTGAATTCCAGCGGTCAAGTGGAGCGAAAAAATAAGGAAGGAGTTAGCGAAATTAAATATCCGGATGGGACTGTACAAATCAACAGAACTGATGGTACTCAGGAAGTGACGTATGTGGATGGTACTGTGGTTACAATCACTCCGGAGGGGGAGAAGATTTTGCTTTTGACCAATGGACAAAGGGAGATACATACAAAGGAACATATGGTATGTTTAAAAGTCAGCCCACATTATAATCTCAATAAAAATTGCTTCAAAGCTATTTTATTTTGAAGATAAATCGGCCCTTATTCTCTTTAAAAAAAGTTTACACCTGCAAAATTCCAAACTGTCATCTTGCCACATAGCATCATAGACAGATGCATAGCATAGTTCGGATAGTTTCAAATTCTTATAAAGTTCATATTTCGAAATTAATACACTGGGGAGCACAACTATAGCCCCATCCCGAATTTTAATTTCTTCGTCAAATGCAAACGTAAATTAATGTAACTAACAAGAGGAAAAGAAATGAAAATAATAAGAAGTAGACTACTCAGAGTCATTTATTAAGTTTCAGTATTTCAATAAAGTAATTTTTTTAATTCGACTGGTGCACAAATATAGTCCCACCTCAATTTCACACAGAATTGAACAAATTTTAACAAAACATTTGTAAATTAATAATGGGTTTGGCCTCCATTCTTCCCAGTTAGCTCAAAAATTCTAGAATTCATACTTACAATCAAATTATTTAATAGTCTTGGTTCCAAATGGCATACTGTTAGTTATCTGGATATACTCGCCTAAGATAACCCAAAGGTTTTCAATTGGGTTCATGTCAGGTGAACAAGAGGGCCACTCTAACAATTCGACATTTTGGTTGGCAAACCAAGCCATCTACTCTCTACTGACAAGAATCCTCGCATTATCTTGTTGGAAAATGAAATCTCGTTCGTAATTGTTATTTAAAAAATTAAATTTGTCTCAAGACCTTGAATGTACTCTCGACTGTCCATTCGTGTTGATGGGCAAGCCAGTGTTAAATAATCCAGAATTTTTTTTTTTAGATTGGAGAGCTAAAATTTCAGTCCCGTTTTTCTATTATTTTGTGTCCTACAAATAATAATAGAAAAACATCCTAAACGGATAGGAATATTTTCAGTTGGTTTTCTTTTAAAATATTATTATTGCATTCAGTAACTGAACCACATAACAAAGTGACATGACATTGATGTAACTTTTTATCATTTCTTGACGTGTTAGAAAATATTTTGTTACTTTACAGAGGAGGGAATACCCTGATGGCACCATAAAATTAGTGTATCCAGACGGCTCACAGGAAACAAGATATGCAAATGGCCGCATACGTCTGAAAGATAAAGACGGGAAACTGCTAATGGATTCGTTCACCTCGTAGCATTGTGCAATCGTTAAGTAAGTTCAAAGACGTACTAGACTGTTAAAATGATTTATTCGAGAGTATTACTATGTCAACAACACTTGTATTAACAATAAAATTAAAGCGATATTTGGTATAGCCTGTCCATTACTGACCATCTACAGCATTTGGTGAGTTAAAAACACACTGTGCATAAATCAATATGTACACAATATACAACAAAGAAAAAGCCTAAAAACTAAAAACAATTATACAATAGTCGAATGCATTGATGATTTGTATCAAAATTGTAAATTGTACTTGCAGAGTTATTACATCACACGATTAAGTACCTAGCTATTCGAGTTGAGTATTCTGATTAGTTGAATTAAATAGGTGGGTCCTTGCATATCCTGGATGCCATTTCCGTAAGGGGTTCCAATTCCTTTCTACTCACCAAATCGAACTCGGTGACGAAGTAGTAGAAATGTTTATAGCAGGTGTTAACATGTGCTTCCTGTATAAAAAAGAAAAGACACACTGGTAAAATTACCTTAACAAAATGTGCTGGTATCTGCTACACCATTAATGTCCTTGTCCAATATTTTATTACAAAGGCTTAAAAAAAGAATCCTTTAACTTTGAGAACTTCAATTGATTTTTATATTTATATACTTCCAACAGCTATTAATCGAGCGAGGGATTTAATATTATACTGGTCTATATGTTGAGGCATGTATTCAGAAAGGATTTACTTTAAAAATAATTATTGCATTTGTCAATCCATCCGATTAATCTTATTAGCACGAATACAAAAGAAACAGTAAATTCATTAATTCAAAATGGTGACTCCTTTCGGCTTACTGATCAAGAAGGTCAAGGGTTTGAGCCCCCACCCAAGACACGAGTTAAGACATAAATGAGCTAGCAGAATATTTAAAACTCACCGCAGCAATGGCCACTATGTTATGAAAATGATGTATATACACGTGCACGAACACCCTATGCAATCTCGCAAGAATTTTACTGCAGTGACTGGCGAAATTCTTCGGAAACGGCATATCACATGTGCACGGGAACAAAGCCTGATTGTTAATCTGTACTTCGATCCAATCCATCAAATGACTGATGTATTCTCTTGCCGGTAACGGCGTGGGCTTCTTATACCTGCGAAAGAATGACCGGCATTGAGATCTCGGCATAAAAATCTCAAATATCACTCTTACTTGTCACCGTCTGCCCAAAGGTATTCAAATCGCGGGCCCCCGGACATCGTAGGACAACTCTGTTCAGTGCAATAATCTGATATCGTTCCATAGATCAAATTGATTCGATTAAAGAAATCCACGACTAGAAGTAAACAAGTTGTTAACACAGTTACTGGAATTTCACGCTTGAATTACCATGGACAGCTATCCAATCGTTCAGATCTTCTCCCTGAGGTAGTTTAACTGCAGCACGTAAGTTTATCCCTGAGTTTAAACTGGCGCAGGCCTGTTTATGTAGACTATAACGTATAGTGCCATGAGCAAACTTTTTCTTTGGTCGGAAAGTCTAAAATGGCAAACATAACCTAAAAAGTGGAAGGAAAACATCGATTTTAACCACTACCTTTCCTTTCTGAAAGAAATCCAGAAATCCGTTCATAGCCATTGCTGTTTAGAAACGACACACCTATTTGAATAAACGTAAAATCAAACAGTTAAATGTATTTTTAGTCGATTAACAACTTTTAGCACAAACGTCATAGCTTACGTCAAAACAAACACAACTAGGGGATTCCATTTCCAACATTCCAACTTCTTCGTGGCTAAGTTAACGCTTAAACAAGATTTAGTACGCCTCGCCATCTATCGAATAAATCGATAACATTCGTCTTGACATGGCGGCGTTTATTGTGTTTTGCGATTGAATGCCCATATTTTGATACAAAAAAATGGCATAGGGATTATAAAACATTGCGGTTAAATCGAAAGCCGGTCCTGGTTGCGTCCGGCGGGCTTAAATGAACGTGATCCGGCATGAATCGGCGGTGTTTTGTGTGAACGTAAAGGAAGGGGACTGGGCTACATCTAGGCTACCTGCAGGTGTCCGACTTTGAAGTTGTTTTTTTACGTTTTGTTATATCAAAATGTAGTGAAGAGTGACATTGCGCGAAGAAATGGAGACTAAACTTTGCAGGATATGCGGCAAACTGGGCGAAAACTACGTACACATCTTTAAAACAGAAGGTCTCAAAAACAAAATAGAAACCTGTCTGCCTATAATAGTAAGTACTGCACTGAGCATTTAAAATCTTCTGTGGACTGTTGTTCTATTAAAAATCACGTAAATGAGTTTACTATGATCAAACAACTTGTTTTGCATATATTATTAAACACAGGTGTTTATTTGTGATGTTAGGGGTTGGCAATACTGTTAACAAAAAACTTGAATAATCAACAATCAATTCTTTTGCAGGTTTCACCGCATTGTCTTCTCCCAGACACTATATGTTCGGAATGCTTAGAAAACGTAGACAACTTCTACAGTTTCATAAAGAACTGCCTCCAAAACATAATCGTTCTCGAAGCCCAGTATGACATAACCGAATCTTGCCTCAAAACGAAACGTAAACATGACAAGAGCTCTCTAGCTGATTTCAATGCCATCAAGTTCGACAAGAACATACAAACAGACGACGAAAGTCTGACATCTCAGAAATGCAAGAATTCCTTCAATCTAGAGTTAGTTAGCTACGATATAGAGTCAGATACGAACTCCGATCATGAAGACAGCGCCTTGGAAGGAAAAGTAGTGATAGCGCCGAAGCGAAACGCGATCGTACAAAGGAACGTTGCCAGCCATATACCGTTGACGACAAATTACTTTGACGATGCGGAGAACGATCTCATAAGTGAGATAGTGCAACGGAAGTGCCTCAAGAGGAAGAGCGAAACCATTCTGCCGTACCGAAGCAAGATCTTCAAAATCGACTCCTCGAATCGCAGGAAAAGCAAACAGCCGAAGAAACTGGAGTCAAGAGCGGACAATATATTCAACGAGTTGAGTGCAGCCGCTGCTGTGAGTGCGCAGACAAACCAAGGTGCTATTAATAGCTTTATCGATAGCGTTAACTTGGATGAGTATACGGAGGAAGATAAATTAGCAGCGTTGCAACAGGTAGGCTTATTTCTTTGAACTGTGTCGGGTTACTCTTATTGTTTAACCAGCTCTTTAAACTATAACAACACATGTGAGAGTCAACAATTTATCGTGATTTTTAATTTTAAGTTAAAATAGAGGCTGTGTGATTTTTTTTATTAAAGTGTGAATCTTCCACATATGCAACAAAGTTGTTGCAATCATTTATACACACGCGGGACATTGGCAATAAAAAATGGACTAACCATCTTCAATTGACTTAATATACATAGGCACCAATTAAAAAAAAAATTATTACAGTCCAGCCTAATTCATTGTAACCTTCTATATTAATTAAGTTTATTTATTTGTTTTTGTAGCATATTAATAAAAGATTAGTTCAAAAATAGTAAAATTTTATATCAGGTGTTTAGAAAAGAGTGTAAAAGCAAAAAAAATTTATATTGACCAGTATAATTAAATTATTTAATTTAATGTTTCTTTGTGCAACAGGTGGAGAAAGAAATCAACAACTCGATTCCCCAGATCTGTCTCCTATGTGATTCTCATTTTCCGATACCATCTGCTCTCGCCGCTCACGTCTACGAGAGCCATGGCATCGACATGGCTCAGGTTATGAGCCAGACGACGGAACCTCAACAGACTGAGAAGAAAAAGAAGATTCCTAACCTCGTAAAGATAACCGATCTCAAACCGAAACCTGATTCAGGTAAGAAACAAGAATAGATCAATTTTTTACCCTACTTCATGCAACTCACAATTTTTGTGTGGAACAGATTTTGTAACCGATTTTAAACTGGTGACCGAAAGACATGGATTTGGGTATTAAAATTGACAATAAGATTTACTTCATAAAAAGGTTGCCTTGTAAATTTAAAACGACTAATATTTTTCGAGTACTCTAATTGGGTATTTCAACGTTTTTTTTTTTATTATACATTCCGAACGATCCAATTGAAACAAGACTGTGTGTTTTTTAAATTTCTTTCATTATTGCCTAGAACTTGAGATATTAATTAACATAAACTAAGGAATTCCGTTGTAACGTCATAAGTGAACAATCAGGTTGTACCGTGTTGAAAACAGAGGGATAAACAACAATCGGAGTAAGTAGCAGTGGTCAGCTGAGCTGAATCATCTGTAATCGCGTTTTTTATGTGTTGTGTTTGTTTTTATTGTTTATCGTTTGCTATTTTTGCGTTAATTAAGCATCATCAAACACAAACGTAACAAATCCAACACCGGCACAAGATGATAACGTTTAGAAAACCATGTGTGTGTACAATCAGCTTGTCTGACGCCTGACATCCGACCGTGATTTGGCAGACACAAAGAATGCAAAGTAACAGTGTTGCCAAGTTGCGTATTTCCGTTTTCAGTTAAGTCGTCACATCCTTTGGAGGGCGTTTTAAAATAGTTCAACTTTGACTTGAATATTCATGTACTTAAATACATTTTTTATACTAACCAAAATATGGAATTATTTGCATATGTTACAATTAGTAAGGAAACTATATTGAATTCCGTAATTTTTACTTCACTGAAATACCCAATTCTCTTTTATTTACTGATTTTAATGTATGCCTCAACAATATGGATCATAAATTAAGTTTCATTAGAAAATTAGAATCGTTGAACCATTTATATTTAAGATTTGCAGCTTCTAAAACGGGCAATGCATTACATTATATGAATCATGATTTTGCTACTATTTTCCAGTCAGCGAGAAATAGAATCGATTTTTATTATATGTAATTTTAACTAATTCTATTGACTCTTGTAATATTATCAGTAGTTTCAACTTCCATATACCAACTCGAATTCTTCGTACCAATTAATATTATTTTGAAATTCCCATTTTCGCTTATTGAAATAAAAAACAGTCATACGGAGGTTATCTAAACTGTGCAATTTGAACTCCCATTGGTTTGATTTTTACAATAAATCTTATAACTACATAAAAATAAGTCCAAAAAATTCTAGAGTACAAATACATTTTGTATAGTGAAATTCTATAATTGATAATTCATACCAATCATTAGTTTAGTTTTAAGAAAACATATTTTTTTTATTTTTCCTATGTATTTGACTATCTATATTATATTTTTGTTGTTTGGTTCATTGTATATTACCTGTATATATTTTGTATGGCAAATTCACTTAATATGTTGTTTATAAGTCAAAATTTGTTAATTTCTGTTGTGTTTATGTTCTTTGGAACATTCCAGCTTTGTGGAAAGTAACCATGTTCTAAGGAGGTATTAATGACATGCAGGAATTTATCACCCATTACTTCAGCTTCAGTATTTTAATATTTATACCGCCAATGCTACCATTCTTATTCTTATTCTGTTACTAACTTTTGCAGTTCTTGCCATGATTTTAGCCACTCTACTTCTGCTATATCCGTACCTACTACTATTTCGTCCAGAGATTTTGTTTGCCTGACTTTGTCTAATATTCCTTGAATACTTTATAAAATATTTGCTCATTTGCCCCGCAATACCTTCTTCATTGGTCAGCATTCTATTGTCGACTCTAATTTTAGTGGTTTTTTGCTTCACACCTCCTACCAGTACATTTCATACCATCCATATTTTATTTGGTCTACGCCTGCTTCTTTTGAAGTAAATACTATTTACCGGTTTTTGCTGAATGCATAATACAGTTAATCAAACATCTAATGTGATAGTTCTCTTCTTTTTCAGATGACAATAAGCAGTACGGCGAGTCGTTCTCCCCTGAGGAGCCCCCCACCCTCCAACCCTTCTTCGTGTGCCCCATGTGTCCCGCGACTCTCGCCAGTCGAATCGATCTCTTCACGCACCTCCGCGTCAAGCATCCCGAGCAGGCGGCTCTAATGTGCGGCCTGTGCATGCACGTCTCCTCCTCCTACGTCAACCTCAACACCCATCTCGAATCGTGCCGCACCCTGCACAACATAACCTCCAAGTACGTCTGCAAGCTGTGCGGCTACAGCGACGACAACCAGAAGACCGTCGAGAACCACGTCGTCGTGCACGACTTCGTCCTGACCTTCTGCAAGAAGCAGGCGAAGATGTTCGATCCGAGCGATTACGTCGAGGTCAACAACAACAGCGACGGGGTGGCGAAGCTGCTGAGCTGCAGCGAGTGCGAAATGACGGGCTTCACGACGTTCAAGGAGTTCAGCACACACAGGAGGAGCCAGCATCAGATCTTCCACTGCGACTTGTGTAATAAGTTCTACGGGAGGAACTCGCACCTGTGGAAGCACGTCAACAGGTTACACAAAGGTCATCCGAGTATAACTTGCCAGGTAAGGGGTGAAAACTAAAGACGTAATCGTACATGATCGGGAAAGGGAACTGACAAAAAGTCTATTGTGATCATATTTTTTTTTAAATAGTCGTTTCATATTTATATGTATTTTAACTGAAATCTTTTTCAGTAATTCAGTTCTTAATATGTAAATATAAAATGAATGTTTTTTGTACTCCTTTTGCCATGATCTACCCTATAGCTCCTCTGCTTTTTCCTTCCTTTATCCTTTCTTCTCTCTTCTTTCTTCAGTCTCTTCTCTCCTCTCTCCTCTTCTCTTTTCACTTCTCTCTACTTTTTTCTCCCCCGTTATTCTTTACTGCTTCCTTTCTTTTTCCTTTCCATCAATATGGAGTTTCGATTTAATACAAATTATTCAAATATTAAATATACAAACTAAGGGAAACAGAAATTAATTTTAATAGAAGTAAAGAAATGAAAACTATCTACACTTAAAAGTTATGAGTGTAGGTTGCGCAGTTGCACGAGTTCACTTTACTTCACACAAAATATTTGGCAATTTCCAACGTTTTAACCCTTAGCACGGACGTTGGGTTTTCTAACGACAACGCGGACGTGCCGTCTGGAAGGCGGCAAAATATATTAGGGCAAAAAACCTAAAATTTTCTAAATAAAATTTGCAACCATTATTTTTTGTTAATCTTTAGCTTATTGTATTTGCTAAATTAGACAATAACATGGTGTTGTTTTATAATGAATTCATTGGTGTAGCATTTTTATTTTGTTGCAATCAAACAAAGTAACACAAAAGCGGTATATTTATTATTAATCCATCGTATACTAGTAATGCAATTTATCATACTGCCGTAAAGCGTTTCCCTGAAAGTAAAATAGGTTAATTTTAATAGTAATTTCATTAATAATAATTACAATATTGCAACTTACCTCTTTAAGCAACTTGGGTTGCCTGCATATTTTTAAAGGTCCATGTCATTTTATCTTAATCGTATCTCCGTGGCCTCCGTGCATTGCTAAAAACAGGCATTCTGTGGCTGGCATCAGAAGGCAATAGCACGAGTACCATTCGCCTCTGAAACCATCAAATTTATTTCGTCCAATAAGACTTACCTGATTTAGGAGCCAATAAGCTTCACCACACATTAATATATCTACATTTGTAACAATCCAACTTATTCGGGAAAGACCTTCGACGATCGAGGTAATTATTGTGTTCGAACTATTAATGTATACTCATCTAAACAATTGAATAGGGTCTTACGTACGGGGCACATCCCAGAAGTGCCGACCATTTTCCTTGTAGTCCAGAACTCGGATCTGATCTATCGAATACATCCGGGAGACCGTGAGAGCCCTCCTCCAGGCAGAACACCGAAAGTACGGCCATTCCACTATAGCGAATCGAAGGAGATCAGATAAGTTGCGATAATTAAAATACCGAGCGGTTACTATTTTCATTATTTGTTTTACACATTACTTACATTACACATTACATTGGTTGTAAGCTCACGCAAAGCTTTGCATGGGAGAACCGCGTTTGTCCATTTTTTTTATGTACATCACTGCATAACTTATTATCTGATTTGTACCGTTCTCCTCAATATATGCCGATAGAGATTTGTAAGACTTATCGCTTTATTAACGTCCATAAACAGAATTTCCAATTTTGAGTGTCTTTATAAAATTGGTGGCGCCCGTTTTAATATAATTGAAGTTCGAACCACGGATCCCGCTCTACCCGGCGTAAAAGCTGCCGTTAGCTAGTGTGACATAATTTTATGTCACACGAATTGGCGCCCATTGGCGTGGGGCCCGATTTTCTGATTTTGTTTGCAATCACATATTAAAATTTTCCATCGTTTGTGGACACGCGATCAATCTGCCTGAGCGATAAGGAGCCAGTTGTTTTTACTTGTAGGTTCTTGTGCCATTTGCTTTCGAGTGTACATTTATTTGCATCGTACACAGCCACAGAATCGAGTGCGTCGTAGTTTGAATTATTTTGTTTAATATTACGTATATCTATTTGTCTTTTTACGTATTGTGTTTAATTAGAATTATTTTGTTTTCCGTCTGTATTGCTTGGTATGCGATGGATGTGTCAATGATGAAACCAAATCATTTGTTGATTGATGAGCTTAACTATGAATTGCGAATTCGCGGAATCGTTTCACAACGAAAAGATGCTGCTGAAAAACGTAAGATGCTCGCACGTTTGCTTGAAAGAGATCGTAACCGTACTAATTTATCGATTGTCGATGATAATTTTGACTTCGAAACTGAAAAGGTTGCCATAGAGAACACTTTAAAATCAATCAGTGACGTAATAACAGAATTCGAAGGATCTGAAGCTGATTCAACTTATAAACGCGTTATCTCTAGAATAGTACATGTTACTGAAAGAATAAAACGTATTGTTGCTCCAGATAATGATGAACATGATGAAGTAGTTTTATTTAAAAATGAATCATTAGCTGACAGTTTGCAACTTGAAGTTTTGCTTCAAGACAAAGTTAAAGAACAGAATCCAACTCAATTGGATATTAGTAGTGTCATGTTCCCCACGGTAAAACAGCCACCTGTTACACAAAACGTAATACAAAATTCTATAAAATCAGTTCCAGTATATAAATGGAATATTCATTTCTCGGGTGATAAACATTCCGACTTGTCTTCATTTTTAGAACGTATTGATGAGTTATGTGTATCTCGTCACGTCAGTAAAAAAGAGTTGTTCGAATCGGCTACAGAACTTTTTAGTGGGAATGCGTTAATTTGGTTCCGTTCCATAAGGAATACAATTAATGATTGGGATTCTCTGATTAATTTAATGAAGCGTGAATTTTTGCCGAGTGATTACGTTGACTGTGTCTGGGAACAAATTCGTGATAGAATACAAGCCGATGGTGAACCGATACCAATATGAAAGGGTATAAGCGCTATTTTTTTGATGATATGCATCAACCTTCTTTAACCGGTTATCGTATACTAGTATTTATTGTTAAATTAGGTAGTAGCTAAGAGTTAGTTAAGACTAGTGTATAAACAAGCATAGGCTAGTGATATTACAAATAAGATAGCTAGTAAAAAAAAAAAAATTTATCGGTATTACTAAGCAGGAGTATTTATCGAAACTCGGGTTTACACCCTTCCTTCCTCTGGGAGGGGGATGGTGTAGCATTTTTATTTTGTTGCAATCAAACAAAGTAACACAAAAGCGGTATATTTATTATTAATCCATCGTATACTAGTAATGCAATTTATCATACTGCCGTAAAGCGTTTCCCTGAAAGTAAAATAGGTTAATTTTAATAGTAATTTCATTAATAATAATTACAATATTGCAACTTACCTCTTTAAGCAACTTGGGTTGCCTGCATATTTTTAAAGGTCCATGTCATTTTATCTTAATCGTATCTCCGTGGCCTCCGTGCATTGCTAAAAACAGGCATTCTGTGGCTGGCATCAGAAGGCAATAGCACGAGTACCATTCGCCTCTGAAACCATCAAATTTATTTCGTCCAATAAGACTTACCTGATTTAGGAGCCAATAAGCTTCACCACACATTAATATATCTACATTTGTAACAATCCAACTTATTCGGGAAAGACCTTCGACGATCGAGGTAATTATTGTGTTCGAACTATTAATGTATACTCATCTAAACAATTGAATAGGGTCTTACGTACGGGGCACATCCCAGAAGTGCCGACCATTTTCCTTGTAGTCCAGAACTCGGATCTGATCTATCGAATACATCCGGGAGACCGTGAGAGCCCTCCTCCAGGCAGAACACCGAAAGTACGGCCATTCCACTATAGCGAATCGAAGGAGATCAGATAAGTTGCGATAATTAAAATACCGAGCGGTTACTATTTTCATTATTTGTTTTACACATTACTTACATTACACATTACATTGGTTGTAAGCTCACGCAAAGCTTTGCATGGGAGAACCGCGTTTGTCCATTTTTTTTATGTACATCACTGCATAACTTATTATCTGATTTGTACCGTTCTCCTCAATATATGCCGATAGAGATTTGTAAGACTTATCGCTTTATTAACGTCCATAAACAGAATTTCCAATTTTGAGTGTCTTTATAAAATTGGTGGCGCCCGTTTTAATATAATTGAAGTTCGAACCACGGATCCCGCTCTACCCGGCGTAAAAGCTGCCGTTAGCTAGTGTGACATAATTTTATGTCACATTACATAGTACATGTTTAAAAAGTTTATACAGTTACAAAAAAAAACAGTTCTCCATCTGATATACTATAGTTGACGTTTCACTTTCATCATCACTGCCTGCTGATTATTCAGAGTTACTGTTGTGCTCAGATTCGTCAAAATTTTCATCTGGGACTTCATCAATATCACTGGCATCACTTTCTACTTCATTGAACCAATTTAAAACTGTTTAGTCAAAATCTGGATCCAGGATACGCACACGTTCTGAAGGTCCGGCCTTTTTGCCACAGCAATTTCCTGACAAATTATATAATGTAAATGCGGACATGCCGTCTGTGAGACTACTCATCAACTAAATCTCTAGAATACCCCCCGTATTTTAAGGCACTGGTTTACCATATTAGGTATAAAAACTAAAGACCAATCAGGCTTGGAATACATGAAATGACAACATTGTGGGCGTTACCAATTTTGAAAATGCAGCATTTTTAGTTCCGCTGCCGTACAGACGGCACGTCTGCACTTAAGGGTTAATTTTCATTCTAGGGTTTTATAAAATTAAAATATATTTAATATCATGAATAAATGCAATTTTAAATTAAAATGTCAAAGAAATTACAAGCAAATGAAATATATGTCATTCGCATTCGGGTACTTTTAAATTACTTTTGTTTCTAAAGCTGACAAAAAAACTGCGTCTTCATTTTAGATAAAAAACTAATTATATTAATAAAGTATCCAAATTTTTAAATGATGGTGATTTTATTTTAGGTGAAAATGATCAGACTATGAAATGTAACTCATAATTAAAGAATTTGTTAGATAGGGTTGAATCAACTTTAATTTTTTTAATTGCAAAAAGTTACAAATTTTTTATATGAATCCTACAACACCTATGGTCTTCCTAAGCTACATAAAGTAGGTTGTCCTATTAGTCCAGTTGTTTCGTATGTAAATTCTCCGTGTCAAAAAATTAGTAAAGTGGTTAAATTTAGTTTTCTGTGAGGTTTTAGATTTTAATAATTCTTTTGCTATTAAAATCAGTTTGGATTTGAGTGACAAAATCAGATGTTTCGGTATTCCTAAGGAATCTTTTCTCATTTCTTTCGATCTAAACAATTTATTTCCTTATATTCTTCCTAACGATTGTATCAAAATTTTAAGTGATTTACTTTTCTAAAATTCTTATTTAGCTTTGCTTCATTGAATTTGTCTTAAATCAAACTTTCTTTTCTTTTAATAATCCAAATTTTATTCAAAATTCGGGATTAGCTGAATATTTTGTGCCTTTTTAAAGGAAAACAAGTGGATCTCATTAATTTTCTTACTTTTATTAATTCATTACATACTTCTGGATGTCATAAAAAAGAAATAAACAACAGCATTTCTTTCCTGGATTTGTTAATTATACATAACGAATCATATCCACACATTACTTTCGAAATTTTTAGGTAATCGACATATACAGATAATATTATTTTTCCTAAATCTTACAATCCTTACCAACATAAATCAGCTTTCTTTCATTCTTTATTTAATAGACTTTTTAAAATACCTCTTTCCTGTATGGCTTGTGAAATAGAACTTGGCATTATTTTACAAATTGCTTATAACAATAACTTTCGAGATTATCTAATAAAAATACTGGGAGATCTTTGATGGTTAGAATTAAGGAGCACCTCAAATAATTTCAAAAACATAATATATATTGCTTAATAAACACTCTACCAGTTTGGATAATGTAAAAATTTTAGTTTTGCAACAAATCACTAAAATTACACTTTTAGAACTTTTTAGAAATTCTAGGGATTTACACAATTTTAAATGAACAAAGTGTTATAGTTTTAAATGAATTTCAAAATTTTAACTCATCCATTTTAAATAATTTGTTTAATATTAAATCATAATATTAATAATTTTCTTGAACTGCACAATATACATTCATAACTTTAAAGTCGGTAGATGTTTTCATTTTTTGACTTCTATTAAAATTGATTTCTGTTTCCACATAGTTTATATTTTTTTCATAATAATTGTATTATGCACTGATGATGGCCATTTAAGGCCGAAAGCACTCTGCCAATTAATATTTAATAACGTGCAGCAGACATTGATATTTAAATAATTTATATTCCTCACTTTCTTTTCCACTGTTAATGAACTAAAAATTTTTATTCCGCTTTCATTCTTAACAGTTATGCTATAAAACGAGCGCCTCGAAATACCACCTGGCCCAACATTTCAACAAGATTCATAGTACGAAGCCCTATAAGCAGAAATCCAGCGATCCCGAAGATGACTTTTTGAACCAGAAATTCAGGGCTTTCGACTTCCAATCGGTAAAACAGAGCTTCATGAGGCAGGAAATGCTGGAAAAGGGCAAGAAGTTGGCTTCTCCGAGTGACGATGAGGGACAAACTGATGATGAGAATTTTGATGATACCAATTCGAAGGACGATGAAGATGAGGATATGGGAGACAACTTGGGAAATAGCATGATGGACGGTGATGTGAGTTTTGTTTTTTTTTTAATTGAAGAACAAATTTAATTTCTATAATTGTTTTAGAAGAATCAGTACAAAATTTTTGTCAAAAAAATAATACATAATGATGTATATGATTTTAAATGTATATACTCATAAAAGCAATGCTGCTGTTCCACATACAACACAGTCTTTTGTAAACTTTCTATTCCTTTCTTATGTGATGCTTTTGGGCCTTGGTCTTCTTCCTCTTCACTATTTAATTATTGGTCATTTTTATAAGTTCAACCAGGTCTGCATTGGATAATTCCTTGCTACCTTTCTTCTCCAAATAAACCCATGTATTAATGTCTTTGTAAGTAACATTTTTAAACTTGTTTATGTGAGTTACAAATTAATTTTCTTGTTTATTCTACTCCATGCATTTACACTCCAAAACACTACACTATGAATGTGATTTGCCAAAATTGAAATTTGACAAGAAAAATTTGGGTAAACAATATTAAATCGATAACGAGATTAAGTAGCATGAGCACTAGTTGTTATAAACTAGCACGAATGCTATTTGTTAAACAGTGGTTCAGAAACGAGTTTTTTTCCATAGAAAAAATTAGATGCACGAGGGATATTTGATAAGATTATTTCCTGTGTTAGTGTCATTTGCGTTCTTTGTCGCAGAAACAGTAACTTGTGAAACCTGGATTATATCTATCCGATTTTTTTCCCGGTAAAACTGCTGACAGCTAATGTCAAAATAATTTCSCAATTGAAGATTAAATATAACCAACGAATTCAAGTCACTGATTGGCCAGAATTGACAGGAAGGAAATAATCTGTGGTACAAAAAATGTTGTTTGTATTTCGTTTACGAAATTAGTTAATTTTTGGCCCATTCAAAAACCATAATCATATTGGCATCTCTCGGTTATTTCATTAGATTTAATCACGGTAGTAGATAGAGAGGTATACGCACGACCGTATGGTAACTGTATGCAACTGCGGCCCAGATTCGTAGTCAGTGTGGGAGAGAGAGGTCTAGTAAGAGATGCAATATAGTAGTAAAAGCGCTCGCCAGTGGCATGCATAACCATACATTCGGTGTGGTATTTGTGTGAAGTTTTTTGAAATAACAAAAATGTGAAACTATTGTGTGGTGCCGGACTGTAACAGTAATTCTTCCGATAGAGCTTTATATGGAAAAAAAAATTTAAATCGTCGAAATGCTCCACATGTAAGGATCATCTTTATCGAACAAATGTTTCTGGTAAAGCTGGTCCTTCATCTAGACTTACTATTTTAAAATCCAGAAGACGGCTAAGTCATCCAAATCAGATCATTTCACAGTTTGCAAAAAAATATTTTAACCAAACATATTTACAGTGTTGTTTTTGACAATGTAGTGGATGAATTGTTTTCAAACACATATTCTATTTCGTTTCCTTGTAAAGAACATAAACAGAAACACTTTCAAAATTTTTTTATTGTTATATTATGATATTAAATAGTACTATAAGCATAAGCACAATGACAGAGATACTGATAAATCAAGTGCAAGAAAGAAGAAGTAATCTAACAGTTTTTTTTTTAATTTTTAAATCTCCTTGTATGTGTATTTTTAATAAACATTGACTGCAGAAACACCACTTTTTTTCCTAAAACTCTTATTTGATATACTTCTGAAGTTAGTGTGAAATAAGTACTATCCTCATAATATAAGAAATATATAGAGTAGTCGTATTTCTGTACTTAATTTTACTTCCACATCCAACGGATGGGAAGTATTGTATCATGACAGAAATTTTCAAAATTTTTTATTTGCTTAATAGCTTTAAAATGCTCGAAAACGTCCAAAAACAAAATTTGAGCAAAAATTTCGTTTGTATGTCTGTCTGTGTGTGGACGTGATAACTTTCAAAAGACAACATATGAACTTGAAATTTGGCATACATATAAATCTCAACTACCCAAAGCAATATGTTGTTTTTGGAGTGAGTAGGGTATAGAGCCCTCTTACCTAAAATTGTGGGGTAACTACCCTTTTTGCAAACATTTATTTTTTCTTTTAGTATGTGATTAGTAGTATAATTGCGAGTATTATTAGTCCCTATAAATGTTCGGTGCAGCAAACTTAATATATTCACATATGCAAATACCATCCGATAGAAAATAAAATTTCTCACAAAAAATGTTTCCAAAATTTTGACATTTTCTAAATATCTCCAAAAAAATAATTTTGGTCCTTATCCACACAAGTACTCTTGCAATTGGGTATTATCACTTTTTTTTGAAAATTACATAAAATGAATCTTGAAGTGCATATATATTGTACTCCATGTTAGAAAAAACAACAAAATAATTTGTAGGTAGAGAATTTCGGGTCTGAAATTCGAATCTTAGGAGTCAATGCCAAAATGCTTCTATCCAAGGTTATTCATCTCGTTAATGGTGTAGTATCTGTCTTGTATTGGAAAAGCTTTTGTGTGGTTTTTATTGAAAGGACGGTGTAAGAGGTCGCACCAAAAAGTGATTTGTGTAGTTTTACAAGCATCTATTATGTATGGAAAACAAAACAAGTGTTGTTTTGTACATGGTTATAAAAGTACTTCAGTCAGTACAGCTAACAAAATTTATGTAACTGTTCTTCGCGATTATCAACGTATGAAACAGTTGTTTAAGACCCCTGGACGTGATATGCCGAAATCGCAAAGTTTGTTTTTCTGTTGTGAAGATCATCTTAATTCTTACTGTAAGTTTTATTATTCTTTACCATTCATTTTCCATTTTGTTATAGCTTGAAGAGGATATGAAAAATTGTATGCGTTTTAAGTTGATAGAGGGAATTTGTTATAATAAAGAATGACGTTGTTTTCCCATATATTCGACTGTTAGCCAGATCGGAAACGAGTCGCAAGAGCCCTGAAAATAAATGGCAATTTATATTTATTCTGACCTCTAAAATAAATGTCAAGTTTAGGGTACATTTTTGATTCTTACGTTTTTATGTTTACAAATAGTATGTTTCCAACAACCCACTGTGATCAAATTATCAATGCTATGTTAATTTGAGAAAAAGTTCACTTATGCTGTTGCTTTTACGTTTCTCATTTCCGCTGCGTTGAACTGCTCGTCGCTGTACACCAATTCCATAACAATGAACATGCCTTCAGAAGTCATAACTAATAAGTATTTCACTTTTTGTTGGCGTATTTTAATTAGCTTGTCACAAAATGAACGCAAACAACAAACTGATAAATTGACGGGCTGAGGCTGACGCCTGACGCGCTAACCTCAGATGTAAACAAYCGGKCATTRACAAGACACCTGACGTCACGGCCAATATGTTCGCATTCTGGCGGTCCCTTCATATTCACATTTTTAATATTAGAAATACGCCTTACAATTCATTTTTTCGAATTTATTAGCTGTCACAGCTGTTTTGTGGATTAAATGCTACCTATTAATATGCAATTTAACAAAATATAAATACATGGCAAATACCCAATTCAAAGAAAGACTGATCTGATAATAAATTTGGTTGAATGCTAGGAAAATACAGTTGTACAAAAAACGCTGTTTGTATTTCGTGTACGAAATTAGTTAATTTTTGGCACATTCAGAAACCATAATCATATTGGCATCCTCTCGTTTATTTCATTAGATTTAATTAACTTAACAAATCTGAGATTCATAATTCTTTCTCAGATGACCAAAGGCTCATCGAGCAAAGCGCCCCCGAAAGAAATCGACACCTCCAGCAATCTCTACACCAACATCATAACGAACTACACGCCCCCAGTGAACGACGGCGAATTCAAATGCCCCAAATGCTTCAAGGGCTTCCACAAGAAAACCCTTCTGAAAAAGCACAAGACCAACTGTCGTCCTCGCCTCCAGAAGGATTTGCTCACCCGTTGCAAAACTTGCTCGAGAATCTTCAAGGATAGACAGAGCTTGACCAAACATCTGATCAACTACCACTCGGAATACACTTGCGAGATATGCGGTCAGAAGGTGCAGAGCAAATGCGAGATCGTGAGTCATATAAGATTCTCGCATCCCGACTGTCACTTGGTGTGTCACTGCGGGAATATTTTGAGGAACCAGGCAGATCTGGCCGAACACACGAGAGACCATAAGAATTCTTTTGTTTGCCAGTTCTGTGCCGATATGTTACCGACGAAGATCAAGCTTAAGATGCATATTTTGAGCTTGCACAGGAAGATTTTGAGTTTGAGCTGTGGCATTTGCCTCAAGTTGTTCGAGACGCAGTATATTTTGAGGGATCACGTTCGTTTAGTTCACAAAGACAACTTGTCGCCTTTGACGTCTTGTACAGTTTGCGGAAAAAATTACGGGAGCAAGTGGAAGACGTACGATCATTTGAATAAGTCGCACGGTCGGATTTTCAAAGCATGTAAAGCGTGTTTGGAGGTTTTCGATACCGAAGAAGACATGCAAAGCCACTACAACACAATGCACGGTAACGGAAGTCAGAGCTTGAAAAAGGAGGGAAGCAACGGACAGAATTCCACGGACATAAAAAAAGATGCTTACGAGAGCGATTACGATCAATTAAACGACGACAATTCAGACAAAAATTCGTGTAGCGAACTCTCAAATGACGCCGAGACCTTCCCATGTCAAGAGCCGAAAATCGAACCGGTCGAAGATGTCAGTATGAACGATTACGAAGTCACGAGTCAGGAATCCAAAATCTCGCTATTGGAGAAGCGGTTGTTAGGAAAAAAGCTACCGGACGCCGCGAAACCAAAAAATTCCATCGTCCCGAAACCCACCATCCCCAATAACGAACTCAAGATACCGAAGATCGAGAAGAAGAAGACGGAAATCTTCCGCAAGTCCGACTTCGATTCGGAATCGTCCGACCTGAACTGCACCCAGAACTCGTCCAAACGCACCGTCTACGTCAACAGCAATGACCCCTCGATCTGCGAGATCTGCCTGAAGATGTGGCCGGCCAAGAAGCACCTGTGGCAGCACTACATCAGGTGTCACAAGAGCGTCGCCGCGACCGTATGCGGGATCTGTCTGAAGACGAATCCCGACTACGAAACGCTGCAGCTGCACCTGAGGGAGACGCACCCGACGCTGTTGCACGGGCAGGGATTCGGGTCGAACTTCATCTGCAGGATATGCGGGAGGTACCACAACGCCAGCTCGAAGTTGAAACTGCACATGGCGATCCATGAGAATTTCGATTGGTCGATTTTGGAGAACGGGAGGCCTATTGGAGCTGGAGGTATGTATTACGAATGATAATATTGGTTTATTGTGATAAATATCTAAAATTAATAGAAACATTAAAGGCAATATTATACAAAACGGTCTAAAGTTTTTACAAAAATCTTTTTGTAAATAATTCTGTCAAATGTAAAATAGAATGAACAAAATGAACTCCAAAATCTTTATCAGTGTTTGTGTTTCTCTCACTGAATCTTCTGTTAATGATTTCTATGAACAAATCAAAAGGACTATTGGTAAAAAAACCATTCAGCATTATATAAGATGAGATCAAAATTCGTGAGATCAAGCTTTGATTTTCATTATTAGTTCTGGAGTATTTTCAATGTTATTGGAAGTGCTAGTCTAGGTTTTTACTGTTTATTTATTTTATTTATTCTTGTATCAACAGGCAAGCCCCATATACAAAATATATAATATACAATGAATATGTAGCGGCAAAACCAAGCAACAAAATTTATGTTTTCTTAAAACTAAATTAATGATTGGTATCAATTATCAATTATGGAATCTCAATATACAAAATTCATTTGTGTTCCAGAACTATTTTGGACTTATTTTTTATGTAGGCATAAGATTATTGTAAAAATCAAACCAATGTGAGTTCAAATTGCACAGTTTAGATAACATCCATATGACTGTTTCTTTTTTCCATAAGCCAACATAGAAATTTCAAAATAATATTGATTGGTACGCAKAATTTGAGTTGGTATATGGAAGTTGAAGCAATTGATAATACTAGAACAACAGTCAATGGAATTAGTAAGAATTTGATATGCAAAAAAGAAGATCTATTCTATTTCTCAGCGATTCTAGATTTGAAACAGAAAAAGACTGGTAAGTAGTAGCAAAATCATGATTCATATAATGAAATGGATTGCCAGTTTTATAAGCTGCAAATCTTAAGTATAAATGGTTCGATGATTCTAATTTTCTAATCAAACCTAATTCATGAGGTCTCCGTATTATTGAGGCATACATTAATTTTTAGTAGTAAAAAGTATTAAGTCGTTTTAAATTTAAAAGAAAACCTTTTTATGAAGTAAATCTTAAATTTTTTGAGATAAGGAAGAACTTTCAGATTAACCAAATATTCGAACATTTTGGCAAAGATTTTATATTTATTGATAGGATGATAATTAGCAATAACAGTAGGATCACCACCTTTAAGTAGAGGTGACAAATATGATAATTTCGATTCATGAGGAAAAACACTAATTAAAATTAAAAAAAACTAAAAAGTACTCCAAAAAAATCATAATTTTGCATTATCATTAAATTGATTAATGATATAGCACCAATAAAATAAGGTTGACAGAATTCCTGTCTAGGGGAACTTATTCCTATATTTAATATTTTATTTAAATATGTAATTTCCCTTTTAGGTATGCAAGACCAGAAGAGCAACGGTTGCATCGAAGATGATCGCGTCCTCCAAAGCCACCCCCGCTCCAACGCCTACATAACCAACGAGGACATCAACTATGAAAGCATGATTGAGCAGGTGGAGTGTTCGTCAGATTCCGACATCGAGGACAGCGATAATGAGAACGGCAACGGGGACATAAACGATGGCAGCTCGTCGGAAAGCGACGTCGAGTCGGTAACTTCGGAAAACTCTTTGGAAGCGCCCGTTCTGAATAACATGGTAAAAGACACTCCTTCGGTGAATGCTCAAATTGTGCAGAAGCAGGAGCCGAAGGTGAAGGAGGAGGTCGTTGTTAAGGCGGAGTTTTCGTCGTCGGATAGCGACGACAGTTCGAATTCGTCGGGGAGTTACTCGGATCTCGAAGGGTATGTACCAGGCAGTGATAAATAAGTAAGCAAGTACATACTTTATTTAGCTTAAAGCTATTACAATAAATATATGCAAATACAGTACTGCTTTACATATTTTGAACAATAATTCTTAAACGATTTAAATTAATGTCCTTGCTTTGTATGGAGTGGTAGGGTCTTACATGTACTTGCCCTATTACTATGTTGAATATACAAATTTTCTTTTTTTCTAGTTCTTTAGTAGTGAATATCACAGACATACAATATTTTGAGACAGATAACAGGTAACAAATTAAATTAAATATGCTGTAGTTGTCCTTTGTTAGCAGTTAAAAAATCACTTTGTTAGTGAGTTTAATTTATGCTTTAGACCAATTTAGTTTTCTCTATGTTAAAACACAAACTGTTATCACACAGTCATTTGTGAATATCATTCTAATCATTGTTAATTGTAATTATTATATCCTTTACATCAGTTCCACTTACATTACAACAAACATACATATTTCGCTATATCAATCGATTAAACAAAATGCAAAATCGCTTGGAATGTTGCGTGATGTATAGTTATTATATTTAAAACTTTGCAATCTTTATCACTGGTAGAGTTTGAACCATTTTAATATGTCTCCATCTAATCATATTTTAGCTAATGTCATTATCAAAAGATCCCTATTTATTATCTTGAATGCTCTACAGAAGTCAACAAATATACTGCCAACACAATTTTATCTTAATCAAATATGTAACCAATCATTGCACACATTTATTATATATAACAGACTCCTGCGGTATGGAATGCCGTTTTACCATTTATTAACAAATCTTTTCATGTAACATTTTAAATAACAAACAATTTTAAATATTCATTTTAAATGGTTCTTGAAATTATATGAAACAATTTTTATGTTTGTTGTTCAACCTAAATCGAATGTTTGATGAATTATTTTGTTAGTTTGATGAAAACGTGCTTACATTTCGGAACAAACATATTAATCCTCGAATTTAAACTATGGAAAACAAACATTTTTATTCAAGTAACATTTTAATTCAACAAACATATAAATGAAAGGTTTTTAAACTGAAAACGTTGCGTGCACTGCGAATTGTTATGTTTGTTGATAATTTTAATTCATCGCTGCGAACACCAGACACAGTATGAACTAATAAAGTGTAAATATGACAACCACGCAAGGGAATCTAACCTCAAAGCATACCCCAACGATCTAAAATCGTTGGGAAAGTATGTTCAATTCCCGTCTTTCTATAGAAAGCACATAGTTGCCAAGTTTATATGTATGTGTTTTTAGTTCACGCTGTGTCCGCTGACTATAGCGACGAATTTAAATGATCAAAAAACATTTTAATTCAACAAAAATTTTAATTCAACAAACATAATAATTCGTTCACAGCAGTGAGTTAGATAGATTTCTTAGTTTAAAATGCTCGCATTTATTTGTTTGTTGAATTAAAATGTTACTTAAATTTAAATGTTCATTGACTACAATTGAATTTTGCAGTTTTAATATGTTTGTTTGGGAATCTAAGCACAACGTTCATATCTAACTAACAAATTAAATCAACTCACATTTTTATTAAGCTTCATTTCCACAACAAAAAAAAACAAGAATTGTAACAGAATAAACAACCCAAATATTAAATAGTAGTCGAATTTGTATGAAGGATTATAAAAATCAGTTTTATACCAGACCTTTTCTTGTTGTGTACCATTTTAAAAGGCAAACAATTAAATGATTTTAATTTAAATTCACCTTGAATTTCTCTGAAGCAATTTAAATGACATTTGTTCTATTTGAACGTAATAAAAAAGTTTGTTGAATAACTTCCTTAGGTAAATAAAGGTTTGGTCTTAAATTTTCAAACAATTGTAAAAATACTTCGAATTAAAATTATGAAAAATGGACAATTTCATGCAAGTAACATTTTAATTCCACAAACAAATAATTGCAAGTATTTTAAACTAAGAAGCCCACTGTTGTGTACTGCTTATTATGTTTGTTGAATTAAAACGTTTGTTGAATTAATATGTTTGTTGATAATTTTAATTCGTCACAGTGGTTAGCGGACACTGAGTGAACTGAAAACAGGTTTATGTAAACTTGGCAACTATCCGATTACTATAAAAAAGAGAAAACTGAGCACAATTTTACCGCAATTTTTGACGTTTGGGATCCCTTCTCTTTGGTTTGGGTGTGCTTTGAGGTTAGATTTCCTTGCGTGGTTGTCATAAATACACTTTGTTAGTTCATACTATGTCCACGACGAATTAAAATTATCAACAAACATTTTAATTCAAAGAACATTTTAATTCAACAAACTTAATAATTCGCAGTGCACATGACGTTTTCATTTTAAAAACCTTTAATTTATATGTTTGTTGAATTAAAATATTACTTGAATTAAAATGTTTGTATTCCACAATTTAAATTCGAGGATTTAATATGTTTGTTCGGAAATGTAAGCACAACGTTTTTATCAAACTAACAAAATAATTCATCAAACATTTTTATTCGGTTTAGTTTTCACAACAAACATAAAAATTGTTTCATATAAATTCAAGAACCATTTAAAATGAATGTTTAAAATTGTTAGTTTTTTTTAAATGTTACATGAAAATATTTGTTAATAAATGCTAAAACGGCGTTTCATACCTACGAGTGTTTAGTTGTAAAACCTGACTGATTTGGTACTATAACTGAACAACTGGCTTTGGACTTCCTACAAATGATGACATAAACAAACAGTTAGTGCCTTTAGGCCATTTATGAAGCACTGGATCTTTGCAATAACACTTTCCCTTCATATTATCATTTCTCGAACATTTCTATGATGAGACAAGGAGTTTTCTTAGCAACTTATGTTGCAGGTACGACGTAAAGCAAGAGGACTCCAGTTCGGAGGACGGCTACGCCGACAAGAAGGACCCGGCCAACTCGAACTCCAACACGAACGACTCCTCCACCAACATATTCGACCGCAAGCCGGGAGAGCTGGATTCCGCCATCCGGTCGATCAGCTACGATCAAATTGTCGACGTCGACAACGATGCCGACGGCGACTACTGCGAGATACAGTCGCAGAACCTCAACCAGAACGAGATCGAGTCGGCTGTAGATAGCATACTGTAGGTTGTGTGATTACTTATAGTTGTGATGCATTTCGTTGTTTTTTTTTTGTGATTTTTTCGTGTTTCTGTCGGTGAAAAGTGGCAGGGCAGCTTGAATCGGATCAGCGGCAGTTGTGGATCTATAGTTTTGTTTTAATTATGGTGAAAATAAAGACGCTTCGAAAATTCATCAGAAATGACAAATTAGACTGAGCACTCGCAAAAAATGAAAGAGAAGAATTCGTTCTGCATTTTTCAGTCATCATTCCAAAATATCTAACCAAACAATATTTTATTTATAAAATACATGAAATCAGATTTAAAAAAAAATTGTTCGGTGTTGAATACACGCAAAATTTTTATAGCTGTGAATTAAAACAACATTCAAAGACAGACAAATTGCTGTTTACCAAGTTGTCTTATGAAAAATTTAATATTTTATATTGACCACAGTTTGATAAGTTCATAATGCACAAAGTGAAGAAATAAAGCATACATAACACAGTTGCACTAACTATAGAAAGAGATGTGCTAAAAATTGAACACAAAACGTTCAAAATCACAAACTCTGGCATCTGCTTCTTTTAGTGACACCATCCATTGCTGAACATACAGCATAAGTTGCATAATTTCAACCCGAAAATTTATTTTTCTGTTGTTAAAATGAATTGGTATTCATCAGACTTATTAATGGCATAATTTTTATACAGTGACTTCAAAGAACAGTTGGAATAAAATCGATAAAAAGTGCAGATGAGATGTTTTCTTGAAAAACACTTGCACCTGTCAATATTTATTTTCAGATGTGTGTTTTTCAAGTATGCAGGGTGTTCCAAAAAAATCCAAAATTTCGTTTTTGAATTACTCATAAATTAATGGAACCTGTTTTTTTAAATACCAAAAACCTTTACTAAGAAACTTCTTGACATTTAAGAAAATGAGCTGCTCTACTTTATATTTTTTGACACCCGTATATAATTTGCAAGTTTCTGTATCCGATGGTTGCATTTTACATTTCAGGCCATTCAGAAGCTTTTATAAACAATAAATTTTCTCTAAAAACTAAAAAAAAAGTTTTTAATGTGTGCCAATTTTCGCAGACTAAAATACTTGATGTATTATTTTTACCCAAAAAATTTGTCCTAACAAAACTATAAAAATGCTGCAAACTGTTTAACTAACAATTTTAGTAAAACTGATTGTTTTACTTTGCCTGTTTGGGCTCACTGTACAATAGTTGGCATATTTTATGCAAAATCATATCTCATTGCATGTGAACATATCTTCGAATAAATAGAAATACACCATCAAGCATAATACATAAATACTATAAAGCTGCAATAGCATGTGAATAAAAAATTGCTGTTTTAACGTAAATTTTAAGTTCCTATAAAAATGCATGATATAAATTATTAATAATTAGGTGTCATTTAAATCTTCAGTTTGGATTTTTAATATTATTTATATCTTTTAAATGTGGAGTTAATTTTATTTTGAATTTTATCAAAAAAGTATGTGTACCCTTAATGAATTGATGTTTCTTTTATTTATGTTTCAGTCACACTCACAAATTCTAGTTATGCATTTACCAGCATTTGTGATTGGATGTGCCATGTAGAAGTTTTAAACGAATTGCATTGAAAATATCCTATTTTTGAATGAAACCTGTGACAATCAATGTAGAATCACAACTGTCGAACTGCCACAAAGCCTAAAAGCTAGTCTGGATCAGTTTGTATTGCAGTATTTCCCTAATTTTGTATGGGCCAGTCTGTGGACGTTATTATATAAAATTAGCTGGTTACTTTGTGTCCAAAAAAGGAAACTGAGATTAATATTTTCATAATGTGTTTTCTTATTGGAACACCTAGGAATTGGCCTACTAATTGCAGATCTATGATTTTTAATCCGATTATAGCATTTAAAACCCGTTAATTGGTGCATGACTTCGAAACAATTCCATTTTTTAAATATTTGTGTGAATGGGCATTTGCTTTAAACGGTTCTAGTTAACTTTTTTTTTACATATCTCCGGACAAATAATCGATGTTGTAAAGCCATGTTTGCCATATTACTTTGTGTTACCAGATGTAACAAAAAAATGCTCATTTTTTTATATAAAGACAAAAGTAATTTTTCTTTTGTTAGTCACGTATAGATAACATATTTTTTAGGTACGCTTTCTACGTAATGTAATCTTAGAGCTTGTATTGTCAAAAATAAAGAGACTGTTATTTCTACTTGATGATGTGAGAACGTGCGACAAAAGAAGAATTTTGTAGCATAGGTTAGCTTTAGCCCTTTTTTACTTTGTTATTTTTTAAGTATTTATTTGTTTTCCCTGTGGATTAAACGACTATAGTTTTGACATAGATGGTAGACGATTTTGTCATTCCTATATTCTATAGGTACTTTAACCACATACATATGTAAATATTAAGGAAAAACAATAAAATTTATTTTGTACTACTGCGTTTAATTTATTATGCAGCAAAATCTAATGCCACATTTCTACAATTTTTGATAAAAAAATATGTGCTTAAGTGGGTCGAACATTACGTTATCACAATTTTGAAACTGGTTTCGTAATTATCGTTTTCTTGGAAACAGACTTTTCAATGTATGTTTCCGCCACCACAGAGGATTTCTAAGAAGAACAATATTTGAAAAAACAGTAAAATCCAACCTTTTCAAGTAACCACTTGTGAAAATCTCCATATTCCTTCTGATATCAAATACACACTTGTTGCATGAGATTCTTTTGATTTCTAGCAGATTTTCAAAAACCTGTTCATATAACAGCACAGAAAACAGTAAATAAACTTTGTTTATGGAGCCAAGACGCAAATTTGAAAACAGGATAACGAAAAATGTTGAACAACACGCAACCAATACATAAATTATGAACACATCATTACTGAAGATTAATTGGAAACTGATTGTATCATAAATTCCAATTTTCTCTTATCTAAGCATAAACAATCCGTTTATTTTTTTTTGTATTCCAAGCACGTAGTAAAACGGTATGTATAATAAAATCGCCTATACTATAATTACCAATCCTCTCACCTACGTCATTAGTAATCAGTAGGTATGCAAACCTTACCCAATTAGAGATGGAGAATGCAACTCTGAATGAAGATATTAGAACCGATGCAATTAATCTGTTCTTTGGAATCGATTCGAAKAAAAATATACAAATATTTGGTCTATTTCTTCTACTTTAAAGGGACTTAATGGTGCGTTGGACGTGTATTTTTTGAGTCATTATATAAAATAAATCCATAACTCCACTCCATTACTAGGATTCGTTCCGAGATTCGAGTACTAAGTACCTGTGCAACCCGTGCAACTGTCAACAAAACAATTCAAGATGGCGGCAGCCAACTTGACATTCTAACTTCTACAAGGCCTATTTATTTATTTTAAGTAAGTTTTAATTAAGTTTATTATACATTTCGGCACCAACACATCCAAAAATACGAGTAACCAAAAATTCTACGATATAACTATACGAAAATCAAACAAGTCACAGGCCTGTAGAAGCTAGCAAAACTGTACCACTCATTTTAATTTATTTTTAACAAAACCTGGTGTATTCCGTGCTACAATATTGTGATGAGTGCCTTGGCGTTTTAAAAGTAAGCTATGGAGGCGATGCAGTATGAACAAGCCCGCAACATGACCCTGCTGTTCTTCTTCGAACGCCTCCTCGACAAAGGGGAACCGAGGACCTTGCACGACCTGAGCTGCCAGTTTGGGTCCAAGGGCTTCACGAAGGAGATGCGGCAGATCGCTGGAGGTTCGCAGAGCGGGCTGAAGAAGTTCCTGTCGCAGTACCCTTCCTTATTCGCTATCGAGGGAGAGTACGTCAACATTAATGCGTTCCAATCGACTCAGGACAATAAGAATAGCGGAGGTATGTGTAATTGTGCATGAAATTGCATTGATGTGGTTGGTGAGATCATGAACCCAGAAATTGTTGTTAATTATGCGGATGTTAAAGCCCGTATTTGCATAGAAAGTAAAACTACAAAATATAATACTTTTCATATTTTTATGTAGTTCTACCTTTACACGCAGCATTATTAAAAAAAGATGCATCAACACACAGATATAGTGAAAATTTCAATTTCCCAATGACATAATGATCAAACGTTTTATTTTACTGATAAAAAATCATTCTTGATTGTGGCATTATGAAAGATTAACATTATAGAAAGTCCAAAGAAAGTATCAATTGTTGTGGTATCCCTCAAAAATATTGATGCAATAAAATCTAGTTTTTACTACTTAAAAATTTCTAGTTTTCTCTTTCAATTTTTAATTACAAATAAGTACATATGTGGATGTGTTGAGGTTTTAGATAAAACAGCAATTACCTAGAAAAGTTCATCGTTGCTTAGTGGGAACAGCAAATACATTTGTTTATAGGTGTGTAGTTCCAGCATGAATTAATTCAGTGTTGCATTTACTTCATGTTTTATTCATTACTGTTTTGTTTTTTATGGCTCGTGATAAGCATGGCGGACTGTATGAATTATTAAGAGAGCTGATACAATGTTTGTTATGTAAACCTGTTTGCATAACAGTTACTAAGTAGATCACACTCCAATTCAGAAAATTTGTATCTCATGTGGTAAAGTGATTTTATACTTTGTTATAGACTTGCTAATCAATTAGATGATGCTTTAAATTGGCTAAAGAAGCAGTAATGGAAAAGTTATAAATAGATTTAAGATTTATAGCTACACATTTCTATGAAATATGTATAGCATTGGTTAATTATCATGTAACTATTGTATGTCATGTAGTTTTGCTATTCGAGGTTGTTTATTTTTCTAGCAAATTTGTTTGGTTTTCCTATCTGTTTTACGGAATATTCCACAATGGTTATTTTACTACAACTGTGTAAAATGTTGATACTTTAGCTCTGTCATAAATAATTTTAAATGTTTGAGAAGTTTTCCACAAAAACGGGCTTAAAATCTAATGTATTAAATTTTAAAAAGGAACTTCTAATACTACTAAGCAGATGTAACTTCAACTTACACCCATTTTTCAGGTCAAAAAGACTACACGGCTCAGGCCGTCGAATATTTCTCGGAGAAGCTCGCCCAATACGGCGAGGGCACAGAAGTACCGATCCGCAGTCTTTTGGGCCACCGTTCGCAGGCCAGCCCCGAAGTTAGACACGTGTCTGGCCAACACTTCCACGAATTCAGAGAGTTTTTGCTCAAGCACCCCGACAGCTTTTTAGTGGACGATGAGAAGGAAACTGTCATACTTAAGAACTACAGCAACGTCAAGAGTCACACCCAGGAGCTGCATTTTCAGCCGAGCGTCCAGATCGATCCCGAGATGACACAAACGTTGTTGGACTTTTTGGCACAGTGCATTGATGTTAAGGGGCCCATTTTGGTTGAACAGCTTTTTCAGGTAATGATGAGTTTTGATCTGCATCTAATTGAACTGTAGAAAATGCAGTTACGTTCATTATTACTTTTATAAAATAATGCAGAAATAGGGAACGATTTAGCATAATTCTTTTGTGATATTTAATATGAAATATTAGTTCAGACAAGACAGTTTCTATTAAAAAGAAGCCTACTTATTCAATATGGAAGTTTTTTAATTGACTTATCCATAATTATTAAAATTTTTGTCAAATTATGAAGTATTATAAACTGGTAATGTTGAAAATTGTATGTGGACTGGACCACAATTTTCTGTTTTGTTGCTTCAAAAATATTCAATTTTTTCAAACTCACCAGACATTAAAATTTTCAAAACATGTTAAATGGCGTCAAAACAGTATAGTTTAAGGCTACATGTTTTTGATAATGTGATTATTAAGTATAACACAGGTTTTAATAATATCCGTCTGAGAATATTTTGCATATTTACTTTTTGATATTCTTCTAATAAAAGCAGGAAGTGGCATAAGCCTATATTGTTTCACATGACTGAACTTCTACTATAATACTCATGTAACATTTATTACTGATTTTTTCTGAATTTGATATACCATATTTGTTATAAGTTTCATTTTACACATCTTGCTCCCATTCACTTTCATGTTCAATGTTACCAACGTTTCATACAACTCTATTGTCTTAGAGCCGTTTGCCACTATACTTGTTTAAGTACTGAAATAAGTTCTTAAAATTATTATACTGAAAATTAAATGTGCGTGCCGTTTTAATACAAGAAATGAGCGTAGGGCTTTGTTCTCAATTTGTAATTACAAATTCTTTTTAGTAAGTATTTCAATACGTGTGTGTTCCCCCCTTTTGTAGTTCTAATCGTGATTTTCTCAACTTAAACTAATCTAACCGTAATCTATTAAATTCCGTCTTTATACAATAGTAAATGCAATGTAAGGTCTATTCTACTGCTAGAGAAAGGTAGACCTTAGATGTAACCCACTCATAAACAATTACTTTTACTGTTAGATCGTGTTTGTGGTCACCCTGAATTACCACAAATTGTAGTTAAAAGTAAAAAATGCCTGTTGACTGAAAAAATTATTAAATTCGCAGCGTTGATACTAACAATATGATATTGCAAGGAGAATGAATGTTCATGGCTTCTTAAATGTGCTGAAAGAAGAGCTGCTAATAGAAGATCCGGCAGCATATAAAAATTTTCTACAAATGAGCAATGCTTCATTTGAAAAATTGTTTGAACTTGTCCATAACAAAATAGGGAAACAAGGTACACAATTCCGTGAAAACATTCCTTCCGTTTCATTTACAAAAGCATGACAACACATCACTTTCCTGGGGTTGTCAAAAGTTTACTCACACCAATATACATATTTTAAGAGGCCTAAAACTGCATTTAATATTGATGTATTAATTAGCTGGTAATAGGTAGTCAGCCCAAAATAACAGATATCCCTATTCAAAAGTTCATTTAACCGATATCAGTACAAAAGCTACCTAATCTCACAACCCTGCTTATTGCGTAGGTTCGAAAAGTAGGTTCTTGTAACATTTTATTTATAAACTGTAAAACAGGGTAGTGTGCATCGATCTGCGCAGTTTTAATACAAAGTATGGAAATTCAGTACAAGAAAATAGAACGTGGGCTAATTTCTTGTACTGAAACGGCACGCACATCCAGTTTCCGTATAATAATTTTAAGAACTTATTTCAATACTTAATTAAGTATAGTGGCTCTTAATTAAATAATTTATTGACCTTGCCTGAGGTGCCTTTTGTACTTGAAATATGCTGGTGTTTAAAATTTTAGCTTGATTTACACCAAATGCAAAGGAAAAACATTTTTTCACTTTAGAAATATAAGGCTCCCAATAGAGTACTTCTTGTGTAACATGAATAAATTCTGTTCTTTTTCTTTGGTGCTAGATAAATACATATTGCTGTTAGGATTTCTTTTAAATGAACATCCATTGTTAATGGTTTGATTGATATAGTTAATATACAATACATTTCTATAACTTGTCGATTTACTAAACTAGCTTGTTTATATGTTGACAAAAAATCTCCTGTATCTTCTTCAGGTTGTGAGCTGCAACCTCCCTGAAAGCATGTGGACAAACCTCTTCAACACTCCGGCCCACCTCACCAGCTTCCTTAAACTCTTCTCCGACAGCTTCCACATCCAAGCCAACCTCGTCACCCTCCTCCAATACCCTAAGCTGAGCCAGAAGCATCTGCAGGGCGACATCTTCAAAGTGACCAAGACGGTGCCGCCGAAAGACAAGACCGAAACGAGACAGAACATCAAGAATCTCATCGCGAACGAAAACAGCACCGACGATTCGAAGCAGTACATCGAGAAGGTGCAGAACGCCCAGCTGAGCCCTCGGAGCATCAGCGACAGGTTGAAACAGCCGAAGTTGCAGCAGAAGATGACCGAGGACGCAAGGAAGGCCAAGTCTCCGGAACCAGTGGAGATTCAGAATGAAGATGTTGTCGACAGGGGGAGAAGTCCCAGCTTGAGAAGTGGGGGTAAGTGTTGTTATTTTGATTTGTCAATTTTGCTATTATTTATGCTATTATGATACAGTGAAACCTTAATGGACGTTTTTGATAGGCGGACAACTCCTTTGAATGGACACTTTGTCGGTCCGGATTCTTGCTCTATAATCCCTTTATAGTAGTAATGGGCCTGTTTCATATATTTTTTTTATTTAAAAAAAATTATGTGTTCTACTGTACCAGAAATGACTATTCTTATTTTTAGAATAAGTTATTTTATACAGAAAAAACAATATTATATTTTTAAGGGCGGGAAAATATTACGTCATTTCATACAAAACCTAACGGCGCCTGCACGAAATTCCAAAATCAACAATGTCAGTTCTCATGATTTCTGTGCAAATACATATAGCATAATACATTATAATGACGTTACATGACTTCGACTCTAATTACTTTGCGCAAGATAAACGAAATATACATATAATTGCGCTCCTAATACGTGTTTTTGTCTACTATAATTGTCGTAAATTGTATTTTTGTGTTGTACAAAGCGGTGTAGATTGTCAATCGTGTTTTGCAATCGAATCAAACTGCAACATGTGCGTCAATTTGCGACGCTGTCATGCATTGTTTATTTTGGTTTGATTTGGTAACTTTAGTAGCTAACCACCATTGCCGACGCGATTGTAAATACTGCAGGAATCTGATAAACAATTTATCAGGGCAGTTTACGCTATTATTGCCGCAATTTGGCACAAAACACTTTTTTTTTCGAGGCATCGCAGAATCACTTTGTTCCTAACCGCACAGCCACACATCTTCGCGAAATCGTAAACAAAACAGCCGGCAACCTGTGGGCAACACCTCACGCTTATGATGACGCCTAAACGGTGGCGCGTTCATATTATTACGATGCTCGGAATTACATCATGAGCAATATTAATTTTAAACGGTCATTAGCAAAATTCGTAAAAATGTGGAGGGGCACTAAATAACTTGGCCCACATACATTTTTGACCACTGTAGATTAGCTCTACATAAAGATTTCATTAATTCCAGGAATGTGAAACAGGCCCATTCTTTTAAGCTGACACTATTGCATGGATGCTGAAAAACTTCTCTTAACATTACACTAACAATTTATCCATGACCACCATATAGGAAGGTTTAATACATCTGTTCCTTTTTTAAAATAATAGTCTTTGTTTTTGTATTTTACGTTTCGGCCTTTTTCAAAAATTCTTTATTTTCACTGAGGGTTCTCTTTACATTGATCTGTTTGCAAAGATGTATGTGATGTGTCTGTTTCTGTGATATTGTTTTCCTGTTGTGCTTTCGCTCGTTGGATGTCATCTTGTTATAACAAGGATATCAGATAGGATAACAAGATGACACCTGACGAGCATACGGAAACACAACAAGAAAACAATATCACTGGAATTATTCAAATTCACTCGATATAGAGTTTTTGATGGACTGTCAAAGTGAAAAGTAACAGTGATTGCAAAACCAAAGATTTTTTCACTGTAAATAGAACGAAAACAGCCTGGATGCCTGTTGAGGTTCAAAACTTCTTTAATTTAGACAGTGCTGTAATCATCAAAGATGATACCAGTGTATCAAACATTGCAGCTTCATCACTTGTAGTAAAATTATCCTATAAATCAGAGGAGTCACAGGAAGAAGTAAAAGAAGAAAGAATGGCTTTGAAACGTATTTCAAGATGCTTTACTAAGGAAGAAAACAAGGCTATAGTATTGTTTTTTTTAGCCATATTACAAGAATTACTTGTATTGAAATCATATTTCATTACAAACTAAAAAAAACATTTAATTTAAATGGTATTTCTCTGTTCAGAATTTTGGGGTCCAGTGAGTTTAATCTTTAAAAGCTGTAAATGTCTCTCTTCTTTAAATTAATATTTACATGATAGAGTTAATTTTTTTTGTTAACTTAACTTAAATGACCAATTGTCTCTTTAACACTTATTCCAATATTCAGGCAAATTATCCAAACAAAACTCGGAGAACAGCGACGAACAGCTCGACACAAAACCAACCAACAAAACGCCCGTAAACAACCAAAGCCTGAAGCAACGTATCAACAGCCTGGTGCTCAAAACCCTCCAGGAAAACACGGGCCGTGAACGCCAAACCCTCCTCAATCAGAACCACAGCCAGAACAACAACGAATCGTGGAAGGTGCGCCTGTTTCAGAACACACGGGTCATATGCAGCGTACGCGAATGCCAAATGGTAGTCGAGGAGATCATGCAGAAAAGAAAGGGCAACAGTATCAATGGAATAAAAGAGAACGGGGAAATGACGAGGGTTTGGCCTTTCGGTGATGATAAGGTGGTGGTTGGATTCGATTGCGAGGGCATCAACCTGGGCTTGAAGGGTCAACTGACGCTCATGCAGGTCGCCACGATGAGCGGGTTTTCTTACATTTTCGATTTGATTTCGTGTCCGGCTATGATCGATAACGGATTGAGGAAGCTGTTGGAAAGTCCTGATGTCGTTAAGGTAAGAAAAAGTTTAGTTTCTTGATGTTTTTTTTTTTTGAAGGGAAGATTTCAAATTCAGTCATAATTTGTTGTTCTGCCAACAGCAGTTTGTTTTTCCTTTCAGACTCGGAACTTCTTTGTAGGATAAATTAAGATATAGTGCCCCTGTAAATGTAAGTTAAATAAAAATGAAGGACCAACTGAATATGAATTTTGAAAAACTTAAGTTGATTTGATTGTTGTTTTTCAATAAATACTGGTAGATTTAATATACAGGGTCTGCCACCTAAAACTCCCCAAGTTCGTATTTTCTCTATTTTTTTAGGTACAATATTAAGTTATATGCCGTATTGTAGCTCTTTTTAAACTTTTTAAAGATAGCTTAGTGGGTGTCCAAAATTTTTTTTGTAGATTAGCATATTTTGTATTTAAAGTTAATTTTTGTAAATATTTTTTTCCCTTACCCCGTATAATAAATATTGCTTCATAGTTGAATGCCGACTTTTATCTTCTTCAATTTGTGTCATTACCATGTATGCGTAATTTTTACTCCTTCTTAGCGAAAAGCAAGAAAAACTAGTCGCCGCCATGTTTTTTAAATAGGGTTGTTCAGTATTTTTAAGTGTTAGTTTAGTAGCTTATTACGGTACAAATTGTGCCTACATACCCATCGCTGCACATAAAACCCCAAAATTTTGAGTAACTTTTATATAAATCAAGTACAAAGTTCGTTCTAAAGAGAGAGAGGCTAGAAAATGAAATCCTGTGACGAGGCTAGTGCCCGATGTAGAAAACCAAACTAGCCTTATCACAGGGTTTCGTTTTCTTATTTATATATATTATATATTTACAAAAATTAGCTGTATTTGCGAAATATCACAATCTGCAAAAAAAATTTTTGGACACTCATTATGCTGTTTTTAAAGAGTTCAAAAAACCTACAATTTTACATTTAACTTAAGGTTGTACCTAAAAAAACAAAGAAAGTACGAGCCTGTGGAGTTTTAGGTGGCAGACCCTGTATCTTCTTAATTTAATAACACTGGTCTACAAAATCATCTTTTTTTATACAAAAAATTGTCTAACTCTAAAAACTATTCATTGTTATAAAATAAAAATAATGTCACATTTCATGATTATTATGCATTTGGAATGTCCATTTTGAGCGTCCAACACTAATCAGCTATCATATTCAGACCTTGTGGAGTCTATTGCAAAAACCTTTTTATGCCTCAATGTGTACAACTTTTAGCTAAAGAAACATTATTTGCTACTTTCTTTAAATCTCCTGAACTAACTATTTAGGAGAAAACAATATTTTTGTTTATCTATTTATATCCGTTTATATTTGACTTGAATTAATTTGATTATCAGTTAAGAAGTACTTCATATAGAAAATTTGGTATTACGATAAATTGACTTAATTGTTATGCAACTAATTTGGAATTCATTGTCCATTCATTATAAATCACCCTGCAAAAGGACAAATAATTCAATCTTGTAATGTGCATTAAAAAAAAAATCTTTTTTACTTTTTTTCTGGCATTAAATGTGTAGAAACTTAAGTACTGAGGTATAGAGACTGGAGATATATTTTGAAATTGATGTAGTATATGCTTTTTTGTAATGTAATTATTTACTGTTACTCAGTAAGATTAATGTCGAATATCTTGAAAACTATCAATTGGCTCAAAGTTCTAGGAGAAGTATCCCTGTTTATTTGACATACCTGAAAAATTTTGACGCTAATAAACTGATAAAAGAATAATTGAATTAGTAAGTTTAAGATATAGATTTGTATCTTATCTTAATCAGTAATAGATCTTCTGCCAAAGGAATACTAACATTCCTACTCTTTGGAGCTATTAGAGTTTGCAGCATTATTTTGTTTTTTCGCAAAGATCATCCACGACTGCCGCAACGATTCGGTCACCCTCTACCGTCAATTCAACATAACCCTTCAAAGCGTCTTCGATACCCAAGCGGCACACGCCGTTCTGACCTATCAGGATAGCGGTCGTCCCGTGTACAAGGCCAAAAGCGTCGCACTGAACGCTCTGTGCGAATGCTACAATGCTCCCGTCAATCCGGTAAAGGAACAGCTGAAAAATATATACAGGCGTGATCAGAAATATTGGTCACGGAGACCGTTGACCAGGGAGATGATATTGTATGCGTCTGCCGATGTTCTGAGTTTGGTGAACGAGAAACTCTATTATCCGATGTCGAGGGCTATTTTGCCGGAAAATAGGGAGTTGATGATGGAATTGTGCGAGGAACAGGTGCGTAATTCCTTTTCTTTCGCATATGGACAAGGAAATAAATTAGTTTCTCTCCTTTTGGTTAGATTTTCATGCATATCAATCCAGATGCTGTGAAGCTGAAAAAGAGGCAGAGAAAGACTGAAACCGAAGTTGCTGAGTTAAGAGTCAAGTTGGCACAGGCCGCCAAGAGTGTTGTACTGAGTAATAGAGAAGTTCGATTATTACGGTAAGTGCTTTTCATTCTCTTATCTTAATTGTAAGTGTTTTATGTTTGTATTGTCATTTTACAAAAAGTGACTGCCAGATTTGACTTTGTGCTATTTTATTTACCTCGTAGTTTGTCACTTTGTAAAATATTTTAATGTTATATGACAGTGAATGCTTTCGGAATCGATTATGCATTTCATTGTTTTTTGTTGACTCATTCCCAGAATATACAGAATTTATCAAAAATATTAGAAAATAGTGCTGAATCCTGAACAAAAACCTTTGAAAACCTCAATTTTTTAACTTTAATTTTAACATTCAATTGATTCTGATAATGATCTTATCAATGATTTTTTAAATTAGCAACCCTCATTTCGATTCAAAATTGATGGTGCTCATTTTCTTGAATATAGTGATATGTTATAATGTATCATGTATTGTTCAGAAGTTATGGCAAAAATAATCAGTGCAACATATTGATAAAAAAGTATATTGATTCAGTGCAAGAAAACTAGAACACATAAGCATTGTTCATATAAAAAAATCATTAAAGCATAATGTTAATGAAATTATAATTATTAAATGCTTTTTAACCTTACTGATATAATAAATTTTCAAAAATGCTGCAACTAAAAATTGTAGGAATACAACTTTGGTGTAGTCACAAAAGAAATTGCAGTTATTTTAGTATGTCTCATTTTCCTTAGACTAAGTCGTCCATCTTATATATTTTAATATTGATTATTTTCTTGTCATAAGTTCTGATCAGTATGTATGTATATTCAGAAGAACGAGATCTATCAATTTTGCTGCAAAATATTAACGGTTGTATTTAAAAAAAATGGAAGAGTTTGATAATTTTTGTTTAGAACAGAATGGAATTTTTTTCATCGAATTGCTTCTGTGTACTTTTGGTGTAGCCTGTATATATATTTTTAATAATGTTGTTAATTTGTTCTTCAGTTGGAACTCATATTGTATATTATATTTAATATGTCTTCAATTCTATGGAAAGTCCTTTTTTCAATCTTTTACTCTTCATAAATATCACACACTTAAATAAGATTCTTCAGCAAAATCGGAGTGTGCTTTTCTTGTTTACTTAGTCAAAAAACAAGTCTGTAAACCAGAAACAATGATGATGTTTGTTGAATCGAAGACAAAGGGTACATATTGAAAATCATTGCAGCCATGGAGCCACCCAGGGGACAGTTACGGGACCTATGTCACTGACCTAATAAGTCAGAAAATACTATATACTCCTTCTGTCCTGCACTTATCACATTAAATTATGAAAAAGCTAAGACACTTCTATTCTGTTGCTATAAAGAGAAGATTTAGTTGACATACAAGTTCCCAGTAATGACTGAAAACACGATTTGAATTGTTTGTCTCCAAGGATCTAGTATGTAGATTGTATTCATCATCTGGGCCACTGTTTTGACAAAATATCAAAGTATATAATTTAAAATTTTACTAATGTTTAAGTCAGATTGCATAGCTGGCTATTAAATGTTTCCCTAAACATTATAACCTCAATATTATAAGATCTATCCAACAGGGCAAATAAATGACAGTCACAAAATCAGAATTCATTTGTCTTTTGAAGTCATAATAAAGGAAAGGTATCATGTGACAATTGCACTGTTTTGTTTCAGATATATTGAATTGACAGATGAAGAGAAAGAAAAGCTGAAGTCATCTGCCAAAGTAGCGAAAAAACTTGAAAAGCTAGAAAGTCTAGGACAGGAAAAAGACATGTACTGGAGCTCAGACGAAGAAGGTAATCAGGATCAGGACTATCCGAGCCTAGACAGCGATGTAACTTCTCCTCGCAATTCGGAACCAACGAGTCTGACAGAATCAATGCAGCTGGTCGACAACATTTTAAGGTAATTATCACTATCATTCAGATTCAATTGGTCACCTTATTCGTTGCATTTGTTTCTAAATTTGCAGTATAAAAGTCTCATCACTGGTGGAAATGTTTGTGATAGAATTATTTTTTTTATTATATTTCATTATTTGTGCTAATTCATTTTTTCGAATCAGATTAAAATGTGTTTTTAAGTAAGTTACTTGTGACTTATTTAAAAAGTTGCAAAAAAGCTGATACTACTGTACTTCCTGTTCTCCATTGTTTTTTTTTTTTGTGTAAACTATAATAATTCGCATAAATATTAGAGTTTGACATTGAAAATAAAAGGTACAAAAAATCACTTTATCATTTCTTCGGCATTTTCATAAAACTGTTGCCCTATATGATTTTTCAGATTTTATTATTTAGACAAATATTTATCCATCAAAGTTCCCGACAATTTACACTTTTGTTCCCAAGGTCATTTTATACCGATTTTATTGGAATTTAAATTCTGTTTTACCTGAACTAAATATTTTGAAGAATACTGATGATATGACGATTAAAATTTTTTTTGGGTAATGTCAGCATTTTGATAACAAATATTATTCGTAGAAGCTTACCGATCATCCCCTTTTTTAGTGACAACAGAATCGACCGCTTAGACAAAATCGACAAACTCGAAGCCATACTAAGTGCAGCTGCCATGATGCCGACGACAGAGGAGACGTCGGACCCCAWTCTCAACAGTCCGAGGTGCTCGAATTGCGGCTGCCATTCAAAAGGTGCCGGCGTTAAGGCCGAACGCGTCTTATCGCCAACGAATAGTTTCGTTGCCGCCGATGACTCCAAAACGGTCGACTTTAGGGAGGACCAGTCGAGTGTGGGCACTCAGACGCTCAGTACGGGTGATATCGTAGTCACTAAGATTTATTTTAACGAGGGCGCCGAATGACGACGGTCAATCTTGATTCTTTGAGGTAGAATGAGTATTGCCGTTTCGTTTGACCCGGAACGGATTATTTAGTTTGTTGAATGAATCGGGGGGAGGGGGGGGGGGCTTTATTTACTCAATATTGAGGTCATTGTGTTTATTTGACATTTGATGATAGATGGCGCCACTATTTGTATTGCCGGTAACAAATAGTTACTGCATATTACACATAGTCAGTTTTGGTCCCATTGGTGAAGAATAACTTCAGTCCAGGGAAGGACATTACCATTTTTCAGAAATTTGGTTTCTCATAAGTAAAAATAGAAGTTTTGCATGACCTTACAGCAACTTTATCTTCTTCTAACCACTGGAAATAAACATGAAATCATTCAAAATACGGTTCCCTTATTTTTTGTGCATAACTCTTTCATAACTCAACAGAATTTTATTAAATTGTGCAAAAAGTAATAACAGACTAATAGGAATTAACAGTTTAAAGTTCAGTTGCAAAATGTGTACAATTATTGTTAACATAGACTCTCAAATAGCATATTTTTCCCATGTTTTTAGCAAATTGCGATTTAGAGCTTTAAACCCATCATTCTTTTGTCAAAAAGAAAGAAAAAAAGACATTTGCTTTATGGGAAGATGCCTTTTTCTTTTCTTAAAACTGTTCCAATATCCTATTAATATATATCATAATAATCATAACTTATAATAAATGGCATATCTATTTTTCTGGATAATTCTTCTGAATTTTTTACCTTGCTTTTTTTTCATATTTCGGTGCTTCATAGTGACTTAATTTAAAAGTGCATCTTCTACTGTATTTCTTTGCAATTTTCTAGTTTGATTTCCGAGATGACAAATTTTGGTGCTTTGAAAATAAATCAAAATTATTTGATGTCACTGTTTTTCATTTTTGATCTCTTATTAAAATTTCTTCTTTGAACTTAAATGAGAATGGGCTTGTATTAACAGAAAACACAGTTTGACAGAATAAGTACCCCCCCCCTCAAATAATAATGTTTTTATATATCCAGTTGCACCAAATTAGACCTTGAAATGGCACAGTTACATGTATAGTAAATTGTTTGATATTTTCGTAACTGATGTCCATCAGGGTCGGGCAACTGTAGATGATCACGCTATAGGTGATTTTTAACGTATATTTATACTTTTTTACATTGCAATCGGTGGAGATCATATTTGTACACGATTTATTTTATAAAGTGTACTAAAAGCACTAACGTAATAATAACGGCAATCCACTAAAGTAACGTGATATTAGCTAGTTTTAGAAGAATTAGAAAGCAATTTTACAATCATGTACATAATCCCCGCGACAGGCGGTTGCGATCAATTCGACACAGAAGTGACCTTAGTTGCACGTCAACCAGAATGTTTTAGTATTTTTTTTCATAGTCATTTGTGTCCCTTCAATTTTAGGTGCCAAGATTTGTATACTTAATCGATGATGAGCGGCTCAAAATATGATTTCGATGCCATAATGAAGATTTTTAAATTTGTATTGTCTGTGTTGGTATTATTGTGTTGTTGACCGGTTTTTTGGTTGACGCATGTTTTTAGCCACTAATTTATTTATTGTTAGCGTTGCAGCCTTGTAACTTAAAAGTGCTTTTAAGATTATTAAGGCCTAACCCTGTGCATAGCGATACTGTAGTATTAAAACTAAAAGCAATATGTGTATTATAATTATACAACATTATTTGCTGGTAACGGTGATTTTACTGATGACATTGTAACTGAATGAAATCAAAAATATATTAAACGTTAAAAGTGTCCTTTTCTTTTATTTAATTTATTAATTAGCTAATTATCTGAGATGCTGGGACTAAAGTTGTTTCAAATAACTCATGTGATCGGAGCAGAAGGTGATTTTTTAGCTGTTATTCATTATACTGTGCAATTTAACTTTTGAGATTTGCAGATTCAACAGGTGTCAGTAAAAAGAAAGTTGCGTTGCTATGTATTTGAGTAAAAAATAAACACTTAATGAAAGGAGAAGTTCTAAACTATATACTAATGTCTATATTTGCACTAACACTGTATTACAGCACAAAAACTTAAAAAAAAATAATTAGTCTTTAATTCCCAGAGACCAGGTCTGTATCAAATTTGTGTGATAGGTGACAGATGTCAATATTTTTAGGAGCTATTAAACTAACTCATTGTAAATGGTAAGACAATGTGTGTTAAATACCTCATGAAACTTCAACCTTTTCATACTGTGGGTCATTTTGTTGCTGTAAATCTACCACTTGTGTACAGCTCGCAAGTTCTCGGCCAAATTAAAATACAAATCCATTTAGTCTGCTAAAATATTAACCACTTTTAAAAACAGATAAACTGCCCCCTGTTTAATCATTTCACTGTCCTCCAGTTTGCTAACAGGTATGTATTTGGAAGAACAACGCAGCAATGGATTCCGTAAGTATAAAAACTTGCTATTTAACGTACATGGTGTTTTTATGACCAACACTGGGATTGCGGCACTTTTTCCTTCATAAATATTATCAAAATCCCCAAATACTTTCGATATTTATTACGTTATACTTCAAAACCATATAAATCATGTAGGTAATTGTCAATGTTTATCTTATCCTCAAGAAAAGTGTGAGGATGGTATCTCCGTTTATGGCTTTATATGGTATTTTCTACAAGTAAGTCACCCAACCACCTAATCAAGTCCCGTAAACATCTTGTACCTGCACTTTGTATTATAATTATAAATACACTTCAATAACTAGGACAGATTTATTTACATAATTTACGTAATTACACTATTATTATTCGTAGTTACAATTACTAAGTTTATTCTACACCGCATTAATTAAATAATTATCCATATCACCCCTACTGTTAGAGAAATATAAAAAAAAAACCCGTCATTTCCAAATGGGGTAAATTCTTGCATTTCGAAGATTTCCTCGCAATCTGGCAGCACTGTCGAACGCGTTCGTTCAAATAACTCCCGCCAGAGGGCACCACGCTCCCAACTGACCTTAGCAATTTCCTGTAAACAAAAATGTGTTATCAGCGATCCAAAATGGTTCTCGCCACAGATAGCAGTCTCTCTGCTGATCCGTGTGTTTCGTGAAAAAATACAGTGTTATTGCTGTCGAAATTCGTAAAATGCCCTTCCGTCGCGCTAAAGTGTTGTGAAATGGGTGCCAAGGACTCGAAAAGAGCGTGCCTCAGCCATGAAGATGCTGTCAAACGAAGTAAGTGCTCGTAGGTGGAATTTGGGGCTTTTTTTGCAATTATGGGGCAATACCTAACCTGATCGTACACGGATTCGCGACGGTAAATCATGTGACGCCTGTCGTAAACAGGCAGCGTGTTTTCCTGGCGGAACATCAAAACAAAAACGAAACGCAAAATATCGCATATTGCCAGCCCAGTTAATAAACTATTCCAGCTAATTGTGTCATTAAACGCATCCTGTAATTTGCTCAGGGACGTAGCGAGGGGGGCGCCGTGGCGGGGCCCTTACAAATTTGAAGTAGATGCACAGAAACAGAAAACGTTTTCATGATGTAACATACATATAGATTGGTCAAATTTTGATTTAAAGCCCCCCTAAACTGACATTGAAATATCCAAATTTAAGAGAATCACCTAATCGATGAAAGTATTTGGAAAACAGGGAAGTACTAAAGTCAGTAAACTGTATTGCTGATTTATTAGATAACCGCAAAATTGATTGTCATAATGTCATCAAATTTGCACATCACGTAGTCTGCTAGCCTATTAGTTAATGATTAAAAGCAAAAAGCATTCAGTATCGCAGTATCTAGATTTCATAAAATGCTAAAAAACTGTGCACTGTGATTATTGTTAATGCCTACTTTGATTTTTATCTAACCTTCTGTTTTATAGCACATTTGCATACAAGAACTATTCATTGTAATTCTATAGGTAGTGTGATTAAAACAGTGACATTAAGGTCTGTATTCATCATGCTTGCTCTCACTTCAAAACAAAATGTTGCACATGTATTGCCGAATCAATATATTTTGGATGTAATTCCAGATACTTCCAAAGGATTACAAATTCCAAGTAATTATTCTGGTAATGTAAAATGCTTCAGAGTTAATTCTTGGTAACATTGCAAGTACTTTTAGGCAAAGTGTACATGTATTGCAATCATTTTTGTGGTTTCTATATCAGCTTGTCCAAAATTCATAGACTGCAGTAATAAAACAGTAAACATCTAAACTGGTAAATGTACAGAAATGATGAATACCTAATTAATACATAACTTGTGGCATTCATTTCTTAAAGCCACAACATTTTCTAGTTATCTGTTCCATTATCATTATGTTTAGGCAGCTGTTTCATCGTTTACAAATAACATAAAAAATACACTGATAGGTATAATGAAAATTTGCTAGTCCCATTCACTCTAACTACGGTCCTGTGCTGCCTACCTAATTCCTCTAAACAGATTAGATTATTGTGTAAAATTGTCTAGTATCTGTTGATTTTATGTCAAGTGCCGCAATGCTCTTAATTGTTCCTTTGTAGATAAGCTCCACCTGCAGATAAATTCGTCTCTTTTTTTCTAGTGTCGGAAACTGAACTCAAACGAGTTTGCGAGGCATTTAAACGATTAACTGGAGGTGGTCAGTTTTTGAGCAAGGCTGCTTTTACCCAGAATGTCTTGGGTGAAGGGGTACCGTCTACCATCGCTGAATGGTTGTACACAGCCTGTGGTGGTGGACCGCGAGGTATTGCACTTCGAGACCTCATCTGTGGTCTTGTTCTGCTCACTAAGGGAACACAGGAGGAGAAAATCAAGTAAGCTCCCACTTGAGGCGTATTTTTTGATTTGATGATGTTGCTTGATTATTATCGTAACCAACTTTGCACCTGTTTTTTTAGATAGCGATGATGTGGAAAAAAAACATGTATCATATTAGCTGCCTACACTTTCTAATTAATTTTATTACCAGCAAAGTTATCAAATAACTGGCACAAAAATAATCTTAAAAGAATTAACTTGTCTGTGTTAAATAATGTATTCAATCTCAATGCTTTCTTTTAAAAAAGTTTTTCATAATTCTGTTTGATACACTGGCCATGGTTACTTGAAACATAGAGATCTGTATAAGTTTGTAAATTAATTTAATAAATAAAGCAAGTGTATCACTATATTTCATTAACTGTTTATAAATGTACCTTAATTAATATGGAACAATTTCACTACATAAAGCTCTTAACTATGGCCAGTGTTTATTTAAACACTGCTCCAGTCCAGATTGTCAAATGTTTTCTCTCTGTTTCATTCATCCAAGGCCGGATCTGATGAGTGTTTATCAAATTTTTTGCCTCAATAAAAGCAATTTACAGTCAAATTTACAGCTATTCACAAGTGAAAACAAACAAGCACCAAAAAAAGTTTGTTGCTGATATCCTTATCAATACTTTTCCATGTCTCAAAGTGTTTCCAGATCTATTCCATGGTGTGCATGTGCAATTAGCTCTAGCGTCACTTATGTTATAAATCTTTTTTTGAATGTTTTGCTGTTGACGTTGCTGTAGTTTTGTGTTGACCTTGATGTTAAGAATATATTGCTTTTTTTTGTAACGAGTCATTGGCTGACGTTAWTTTTCTTTCATTGCTGTGTCTCCAAGGTGGACGATGTGAATTGTTTGTTTTTATAATCAGATATGGTTTTAATGGGTTTGCTAATTATTTTTTGTTACATAATTCTATTGTCTCACATTTGGTTCTTTATTTATCAGGTTCAGTGCTTTTGAGGCTTGAAAATGTTTGTAAAGGAAAGAAAGGCCAAGTTTGAGTGGCCAAAGATATCATATTAGCGGAGGTGATATATTTAATAGTATTTTAATAAATTATCCTAATAAAAGTGACCTGTTTTTTGCTCTGTGTATTCTAAAAATTAAATGTGTAAGACTTAAATCGGCATTAATCCATCCAAAAATAAATGGCAATTGCTTAACCAGAAAATCCAATATTTGCCAGCGAGTTTTCTTGATTGCACACAGCTTGCTTTATTTATTGTGTTTTAGATCTAAATAGTCCAATCTCTGGATGGTATTAGCTTTATCTTTTCTAGAACATTAAAACAGCATTAATGTATTGTTTGAGAGTCATATCTTGATGAATCTGATTTTACTTCATCAAATATATCAGACAGACATAAAATAAGTTTCAGTGATTTAATGGTTGTCTGGAATATGGACATGTTGTTAAATATTATTTGTACATTTTTTGTGGGCCATAAAAACTACATTCCATACCGTATTTGCTACATGATTATCATGTAATTTTAAGTGCTTTAATGATTAGGCACAATTTGATATTGCGACTTCACAAGTATTGAGTTTCACATATCTGTCGTCTTGTAAAGAAAGCAAAAGTTGATCTAAAACATCTAACTGGGGAAAGTGCTGTTAGCAGGTGTATTGAGGATGGTAAATACTAATTACAGGCCCTGTTACACGGAAATTTCCAGGCATATTCACACAGAAGATTCAGCCAAGTCATGGCTTGACGTTTACTTTGGACTTTTGGTGCTGGGTTTTTCATTGTAGATATTGCCGGCTTATCTTAGTTGTTTAATTTTTAGATTTGTACTAAAATGCAGTGTTTTAAAAGAGGCTTTTGAAAATGGCAACACATAGTTAGAATGATTTTTTAGAATGTCCAAACACTTACAAGGTTTACTTTCTAATAACTGTTTTGAGCAGTATTTTTTACAATCGTTTCACTTCTTTTAAAATATTTTATATTCAATTTTTGTTAATCTTGTTACATCAATCAATTATTACTGTGACAAATTATGTGAGATAATCTAAATATAGTGCCAGATTTTTCCAAGCTCCTTTTGTTATCTTTAGCTGTTGCCGTGTTAATTTTTCGTTTCTCTCTCTTCTCAGGTTTCTGTGGACGTTGTACTGCAACGATTCTGGAACCCACATAACACGTTCAGAATTTCAGCATGCGCTGCAGACAGAGGGTACGTTACCTTCCAACAGCCAGCATAAACCTAACATCTCGTGGGATCGGACGTTGATATCTCTTTTTGGTGTGGGCCAAGACCGTGTCGGTTTCGACCATTTCAAGGCCTGGATACAGTACAATAAAGAGGCTACGATACTTTCTAAGTGGTAAGTGATTTGCTGGTTCTTTTGTTGACATACTGAGATTGAGTCATTTACAATGTAATAGTTTTTTTAAAACATGTCAAAATTAATGTTTTGTTCGGTTTCTGAGCCTCTTAAGGTTAATTACTTCTATGAAATTCATCTCAGGTATTGTTTTACGATTGCATGTTTCAAGGTTGCTATAAATCATGGTCACTGGGGTACCTGGAAAGAGCAGTAAACTGAGTAAACCCATGGTCGTGCCGTAAAGCAAACAGTAATTATTTCATGAGATTCTGAGGGCAGAATGTGAATTTTTTGGGGCTTGTTCCTTTCTCACACAGTATACAAATGTTTTTATAGTGTTGGAAGGTGCCACACACGTGAAGATAAAAAGCAATAAACTGTGCAATAAAGCAATAAATAAATAGCTAAGTTGAGGTACTGATACGTGTCATCAAGACATAATCAAAAGGGTTTACAATGGAATTACATAATTTGGTAAACAAACTTGATACAATGAACAGGTTTAATAAATAGTTTGGTTGTACACATTATGTATCTCTGATAATATCAGCTCTGGAGAAGTAATAAAAAGTAATTTTCATTGCAGCAAAATTATGTCTTAATTTAATTTAGTCCAAGCTTATAAAACTTTTATTATCAATTTGAAATATTTCTTATTACAAACAGGTTGAAAAAAATCTTTACTTTTTTCACTAATAAATTTTAGATGCATTGTGAATGTTAATCCAAAATAACAGACATTATTTTATTGTAAAACAACTGTAGAGATGGCCCGTATCATCACTTAAATATGATGGATTACCTTGCAGAACAACCTGTTACATTATACAAAGATTATGTCAAGGTCAGTTTTGGATTATACAAGCAACAGGTGATATGGATGATGTTTCGGGTTAAAAATTTAATGTTTTTAATCATTCATTACAGTTCGAAATCAAAAGATAAAGCAAATTGTCTTTTACTTCTGATGTCACACTTTTAAGGATAAAATCTTCATTGACTAATAGACTATATTTTAAACAAAAGAATGTGATAATTCCATTTTAATTGTCACCACCTGTAAGGGATTTTCTTAGCCCTGTATTCAAGTGTTATTAATTTGTTTATGTCTAGCAGAATTAACTCAAAGTTAGCTTTACTTTCAGCTTTTATTTTGAATTTAAAACAGCTGACTTCTTAAAATGGATTTGTTTTTTATACATATGTTCTTATTATACATTGCAGTAGAGCTCAATTTACTACATTATTAAATGTTTATGGAAATTGATATCTTAATTTCAAAACACTAAGTGCTATGATAAGAAGGGCCTTCCAAGAATATTATATTCAACTTTTTACAATTCTTCAAGTCATATCTACATCCTTATAACAGGTTGTTGACTGAATCCTGTGTATCGTTGAGTTCTGAAGTAGAAACCCCCACTTTCTACCAAACTTTGGCTGGCGTAACTCACTTGGAAGAACAGGATATTTGTGAACTGGAAAAATGCTTCTGGCAGCTCCAGAGTTCTTCATCATCGGGTCAGTTAGATTTGGCCTGCATAGGATCATTGGTCAGTCCACCTATACCTGCTACGGCTTGCCAAGGGTAAGTTTCTAACTAAATAAATTAAATAGACTTATGCTCTTCAACATGATTTCACTCAACTCAAATAAATGTCATTGCAGCAATAATAATCTACTGTATCTTATCTCTAATTTTATGTTAATATAGGTTAAAAGGGTTGATCTATCTAGATAATGTATTAGAAATTGATTTATTAGCTGGAAAATGTGTTGTTATAAACAAAAGAATAAATACACCAATAAAACTTGTGATTGTCGTTTTTGCAGGTTATTTTTGGCATTAGATGTAAACAGAGATGGCCATGTAGATTTCAAAGAACTGTGTTGTGGGATATCGGCGGCTTGTAGAGGACCTACAGCTGAACGAATGAAATGTAAGAACATTTATTGAATTCTGAGTTACATTTTTATCCCTGGTCTTTGTAGTTTGTTTCAAAGTCTTCGATATAGACAGAGACGGCTTCCTTAACCCCTTGGAGCTCCAGCACATGATCGAAATACTCCTTTTCGTCGCAAACGAGAACAAATCTCGCTGCGAATTGAACAACACCGATCATAATGCTTTCAGGAAGTTATCCGTTACGCAATCGCAAACTGAGGAAGTCAAAGATGGACTTTTCAACAGCAATAATTTGTGCCTGAACGAGAGCTACGTTAAGTTGCTGGAAGACCTGAAGAAGAGGCTTGCCGACGATGGCTCCTTGAGTCAAGAGGAGTTTTTGATGTGGAGCGTCGAAGATAATCCACTGGTGGCGCCACTGTTGGAATTGCTCTTTGAAGTTTGTCACGTTTCGCTGGGATTGAAGCCGCACTGTAGACATCATGAACATGAAATTGGTAAGTCAGTAAAAATTAATTAATTTCATTTACATTTTTTCATAAATATTGTAAATTTCCTTTACCTAATTGAGATGAAATTTGACAGTGTTAGTACTAGTGTTAAGGGGCTCATTTGGCCCTGATTTGATTAAATTTATTAAGTACAGTGGTGTCTCGGAGGGCACCTTAATCAATATTTTTGACAAAAAAATACACCACTGACTTTTTTCAAACTTTTTTATTTTTTTCACATTAAGCAACTAAAAGTACAACTTTTTTGTCTCATGATTTATTTTCGTATCTTGCTTAGTTTTCTAGAGAAAAAAGTGCTGCAAATTGAATCAATACTTCCACATCCAATTGTCAAAATGACATTTTCGTTTTTATTTCTTATACTTTACGATTAGTAATCAGGTTTTGAGCATTTTTTCTCTCTACACATTTTTTCTAAGACAAACAGTCCTCGTGATAGCAAAAATTTTAAAAATCATTTTTTTCCAAATAACTCGAAAATTATTAACTTAACAAAAAATTACAAAAGTGTTTTCTGATCAGAAATTTGATTTTCTATATAATACCATTTTTTTAATCGTACGAGCGGGATCCAAAATAGGTTTTTTTGAAATATTTCGAAACTTTTTGGGAGAAATTTTATTTTCTATCTGATGGTATTATTATTTTTGGAATATATTAAATATATTCGGAGATATTAGGAAAAACTGTTTTCTTTAAGTGACGCTTTTTTGCTAATATCTTCTAAACAGTTTGCTGCACCGAAAATMTAAGAATGAATAATACTAGCAGMTATACTACTAATCACATACTAAAACGAAAAAAAAATAAAAATTTGCAAAAAGGGTAGTTACTTCCCAATTTCACCCCCTTCCCGATACCCTACTTACCCCACAAACAATAGGTCGCTGTGGGTAGTTGAGATTTATACGTTTGCTAAATTTCAAGTTTATATATTAAGTCTTTCGAAAGTTATCGTGTCCACAAACAAAACTGCAGACACAGACAAGAAATTTTTTTGCTCAAATTTTTTTTTGCGTTTTCAACTATTTTAACGCGAATGAGCAAATTAAAATTTTTGAAATTTTTTTTTGCGATACAATACTTCCCATCCGTTGGATGTGGAAGTAAAATTAAGTCTACTTAATTGCATATTCCTGGACCACAAGAAATATGGGGAAGCATTACTTTTGGAGATTTTTTAAAATAATTTTTTATGAACAAAATAATTAAACACTAAATTAAATATGTAACATTAACATCTAAACTAACAAAATTTAATAAATTAATAAGCAAGCAAGCAAGGGTTGCGTTGGAAATCAGAATTACTACTGGGACAACTTACTATTATTATACAGGGTGTTTCATGACTTATCTGAAAAAATTTTACCGCATATAGGAAGTCAATTTCTCGAAAAAAAAATCTAATGAAAGTTCGACAGAAAAAGAGAAAAAAAAATTTTTAAGTTTAGAAAATTGCATAGCATGCGTAAAATAACTGTTGTTAACGTCACCTTTTGTGAGTCTATCTGCAATAGACTTTCCAAGTGTCATTTGATTTAGTTTATTTTAACAAAAATGACATGTCTACAGTAACGAGGAGTTGATGGACATAGTTTTAATGCTTAAATATGAGACCTTTTAACAGAAAAACATGACAAAATTCCTTCTATGCTTTGCCTTTGTTTGTTTGCTGAAGAAAATCGCAATAGATGTGTGGCTAATCATTTAATTTTTATGAAGGTAACCCTTGCATATGCTAATGTAGTTTAAGCCCAAACTGCGGTTTGTTAACATTGCTTTTTAGAAGCAGAAGAAGATACTTTAGATTTTATGGATGACAATGACATACATATTCAAAGGTATATCTGAAATAACTATTTAGAGAATTTGTTAGCCAGATATGTATCATTAAGTAATAAGTCTATCACAGATTGACTCACAAAAGGTGACGTTAACGCATGCTATGCAATGTTTATATTTCCATTTTCCAAACTATAAAATTTTTTTCTTGTTTTCTGTCGAACTTTCATTACATTTTTTTCGAGAAATCGACTTCTTATATACAGGGTCCGCTACCTAAAACTCCCCAGGCTCATATTTTCTTTACCTTTTTACGTAGAACTTTATGTTATATGTCAAATTGTAGGTCTTTTTAAACTCTTTACAGATAGCTTGGTGGGTGTTCAAAAAAATTTTTTGCAGATTATCATATTTTGTATTTAAAGTTAATTTTTGTAAATATTTTTTAACCTTACTTCGTATAATAAATATTGCTTCACAGTTGAATGCCAACTTTTATCTTCTTCAATTTGTGTCATTACCATGTATGCGTAATTTTTACCCCTTCTTAGTGAAAAACATGAAAAACTAGTCTCCGCCATCTTCTTTTAATAAGGTTGTTCAGAATTTTTGAGTGTTAGTATAGTAGCTTATTACGGTACAAATTATGCCTACGTACCTATCGCTGCACACAAAACCCCAAAATTTTAAGTAACTTTTAAATAAATCAAGTACAAAGTTTTCTAAAGAGAGAGAGGCTAGGAAATGAAACCCTGTGACGAGGCTAGTACTTGATGTAGAAAACCAAACTAGCCTCATCGCAGGGTTTCGCTTTCTAGCCTTTCTCGCTTTAGAACGAACTTTGTACTTGATTTATTTAAAAGGTACTCAAAATTTTGGGGTTTTGTGTGCAGCGATGGGTATGTAGGCATAATTTGTACCATAATAACCTACTAAACTAACACTTAAAAAATTGTGAACGGCCCTATAACAGAACATGGCGGCGACTAGTTTTTCTTGTTTTTCACTAAGAAGGAGTAAAAATTACGCATTCATGGTAATTTGCACAAATTGAAGAAGACAAAAATCGGCATCCAACTATGAAGCAATATTTATTATACGGGGTAAGGTTAAAAAATATTTATAAAAATTAACTTTATTTGCAAAATATCACAATCTGCAAAAAAAATTTTTGGACCCTCACTATGCTATTGTTAAAGAGTTCAAAAAGACCTACAATTTGATATATAACTTAAGGTTGTACTTAAAAAAACAAACAAAATACGAGCCTGGGGAGTTTTAGGTGGCGGACTCTGTATATACCTACCTACATGTGGTTAAAATTTTTCGGATAAGTTGTGAAACACCCTGTATAGTGTATCGTTGTTGATTTCCTTAATATTGAATTGCTACCAAAGATTAGTTTTAAAGCAGTTCCTTTAGTTTTTTATCCAGTTTACTAAAGCTCTCATTTATGAGAAAAAAAATTACTAAAGCATAGTGCCAGTGAGATATGATGGTACAAAAATTTTCATAAATACTTTTTATTGAATGATATACCCATTACAGTTTCTATATTATTAATAACGGCTGGGTATATCATATCTACACAAACCTATTACTATTGTTTAAATAGGATCAGATATAAAATGAGCTGTCATGTTTTGTTGTATTTTAATGATTACACAACATAAAAAATCAGGTTAAATCAATTCCACTGTATTTACTTTTGTTTTTGCACCATTGTGATTAACCTAAACTTCACGTCTTTGAATTATTATCGTAGTTACTGGTTGGCTGGATAGAGAAGAACGTCGTGGTTATCGTGTGGGCCAATTTTGGTACCTGATCTCATCAGAATGGTGGCAGTCGTGGATGAACTACACGACCGCCCCGCGATCTAACTATGATCACTGCAGTTGTCGCCCTGCACCCGTGGAGGAGGGTATTGTGTGCGATGAAAGCTTCATCAGCAACTGTACGGATTACACCTCCTCCCACTCCAACGAGTTCACTTCGAACAGCACCGACTCCATGGGAGACCTTTTGAGCAGGGGAGATAGGTGAGTTCGGTGAAATTGTTCTTCTGTTTTGTATGCAAAACAAATGGTGATATAACTTCATGCAACTGTTTTTTTTTTCATCATTTTCTCTTTTACATCCAGTTGCAGTATAGCATCAAGTTCGGGAGTGTCAAGTAGTTCAGGGACTGGGACGAAACGTAACCAGGGTATTCCCGGACCTATTGACAACTCCAGTTTGGTTGCTGAACCAGTTTCGAAAGTCCCAACCCTTACAGGTGAAGGTAAGTTTAGATATTCTTGTGTTTTCGTTTTTATAGATGGTATTTTTGCTGGGATATGAAGTGATTCTTTATTTTCTGCAATAATAACTAGCTTTAATTGCTACAGAAGCTCTAGAACAGTTTTCTTCATCTCTTTATTACTATATACTATACAGGGTGATCAACTAAGGCTGGACAGCAGCTGTATCTTGGAAACTAATTGTGCTAGAATCTTTCGGTAAAATTTTTTTGAACAAATGTGGCCACCCAGATTTCATTTAAAATATTTTGAAATGCGTAACTTTGCTGCTAGGTGGTGTAACTGTTTTTTTTTGTGGGTGTGGGTTMGACGGAATTAAAGTGCACACACGGTTTGCGAAACTGAACTTTATTTAACACACGTTATCAAAACTTTAACACACAACTTAAGAWGGGTAATTAGCAATAWCTTAAACTGCAAAACTATATAATTCTATCAACGAACAGAGCTCCAGCACACGCATCCGGCGTTGCCGAGCACTGACCGCCCAGTGTCTGCAGTCTACACATGACTTCTCAGTTTTAACACTTCTACCTTGTTCACACTACTCATCACTAGAGGGCGTTACGCGGCACAACAGAAACACTTGGTACAGTGGCGCATTTAATATGACATATCAAAGAATCGTTTCTTTCTCCAAAAAGTTGCAATGCAATGTTGGTCTAAACTAAACTCATTGTAATCTATGTTTATTTCTTAATAAATTTTGTTCGAACATCTTTTTTCTAGTTGCTATGATAACGATGATAGGAGGGGTAGAAGTTTCAAATCTTCAAAATGGCATAACTCCAGTATGGTCCAACCAAATTTAACGAGTGATGGCTAGTTTTAAAGTGAATTTTATGTGTTTCAATACAATCATAAATAACTTATAATTTATTGCAACTGTTTGACACATAGGGGGCGTTAGTTATAAAATTTTTATATTTGTTCAAATATCTTTAAAAAATCAAATGCAACCCTACAGCCTTTTTTACTAGCTGTTATAGCTCATTAATAAAGCAAGATAAATTTGAAAACTGGAAGTCGATATCTTTCTTTGTTTGTTGGTTGTAGTAAAAAAACTGCGAATCCGTCTTTGGGTTCAGCTATTTTTTTTATTGGAATAAAATGAGGTTACATTAAAAAAAATACTTTTACTCATAAATTACGACTTACTAGCTTAGATGGTGATTTGCCAGCAGCGGTATACATTTTGAGGATCAATAATTATTATTCGCCACCTAAAACTCCCGAGACTCATATTTTCTTTATTTTTTAGTTATAACCTTAAGGGCCGGCCTCGGTGGTCTAGTGGGCAGCGCGGACAAGCGCGACTGCCCATGTCCACAGAGGCTGCGGGTTCGAATCCCGCGTAAGGCATGGATGCTTGTGTATGTCCCTATATACATGTATATAAAGCAATTTTCAATAAAGACTAATAAAAACTAATGTGCAAAATGTCAAATTGAAGGTCTTTTTTAACTCTTTAAAAATGACATAGTGAGTGTCCAAAAAATATTTGCAGATGATATTTTACAAATAAAGTGTTTTTTGTTGTTTATTTATCTTACCTCGTATAATAAATATTGCTTTATACTTGCTGGATGGCGGTTTTTGTCTTCTTTAATTTGTGTCATTATCATGTATGCCTCATTTTTACTACTTGTTAATGAAAAAAGAAAAACTCATGGTCGCCGTACTCTATTAACTATGTATCTTAATAAATTCAGTACCTAACCGCCAGCTAGTGTCAGTAACAATTTTGGTATTTTATTTTTTATATTTAAAACACTAGAGAAAAGTTGTTATTTATGCGTAAACGTGTGACCTTTGTTTAATATAACCTAATTTTATTTCAATTTAAAAAAAACCAGCTGAACCAAACGATGAATTTGTAGTTTTTTACTATAACCAAGAAACGGAAAAAGATATCGACCTCCGGTTTTCAAATTTATCTTTCTTGATTAATGAGCTATAACAACCAACAAAAAAGTCTATAGGGTTGCATTTGATTTTTTAAAGATATTTGAACAACTATAAAAATATTACAATTAACGCCCCCTATTGTTAAACAGTTGCAATAAATTATTAGTTATTTATGATTATATTGAAAACCATAAAATTCACTTTAAAACTAGCCATCACTCATTAAATTCGGTTGAACCATACTTGAGTCATGCTATTTTGAAGATTTGAAACTTCTATCCCTCCTATCGTCGTTGTCATAGCAACTAGAAAAATAATGGTCAAACAAAATTTATTAAGAAATAAACATAGATTGCAATGAGTTTATTTTAGACCAACATTGCATTGCAACGTTTTGGAGAAAGCAAGTATTCTTTGATATGTCATATTAAATCTGCCACCTAGCGGCAAAGTTACGCGCTTCAAAATATTTTAAATGAAATCTGTGTGGCCACATTTGTTCAAAAAAATTTTACCGCAAGATTCTAGCACGCTTAGTTTCCAAGATACAGCCGCTGTCCAGCCTTAATTGATCACCCTGTCCCTGTATACTATAACGGTAGTTTTGTTGATGTTTGTACAGACACTTTATAAATGGGATCTACATGAAGATGGGTTATTTTAATGTATTTATCTTTGCTTTATTTGTGATCAAATCAACCAGATCTTTAAAAAGAAGGTGTTCTTCCAGGTGGTCGTTTGAAGAGGGACACCCCCCTAGTCCAGCACAGAGATTTCGAGTTGATACCCGATTCTCTGTGGAAGGCCTTGGCCTTGTGGTACGGTGGTCCTCTGCCGCTACCGCGGCAAGTCATCAGGCCGCCCGGTAGCCATGAGGTCGAATTAGAACTGTATCCCGTCAATTTGAGGATCTTGAAACACCATAACCAATCTGGGCCGACAGCTTCTTGGAGCAGTGTTGTTGGAGGGTAAGTCTCATTTTACCATTGAAATCTTAATTGAAATTTGCACTCTTAAACCAAGTCAACAATCTTGGGTCTCTTGTTGTCAGACATAGGGATAATTTCTCAAAGTAGGAATGTAGGGGAGGACTTTTTGAATTCATCGTTATGTAGGGATTTTGAGCTTTTTGTATTTATTATTGGCAAAAAAACAGATATAGCCTTTAGGGGATATTCCAGAAAACATGAATAAAGCTTTGAATATAAAACTAACAGAAAGGAGCATATGATTTGATTCGTGGGACCAGGATGGAGCTTGCATATGCTTTGACGGTTGCCTAGGGCAGTATGTTTGAGACAATGAATTATTGTGAAAAATATATTTACCATACCTTAAATCAATGAAGTTAATCAGAGTACAGCCATGATAAATGAAGTACGTTATTTAGTCATCTAATGACAGTTTGTCGACAAAAATTTTGCAATAGATTGTGACACAAAAAATGGCGGCAAGTTTAAGTACCAGTGTTTTAGATAGCTTGCTTTCACCTCCCAATTAATGAATGCCATGTATTTTGACAGCAGTTTAAAGTAACATTGAAAATTATTGTTGTGGACATTAAAAAATTCAAATTGAATATTAACACTTAGGGCTCGTTTACACAAAATTAGGGGGGGAAAACAGTAAAAAAAATAAATAAGAATTCTGTGAAATGTTATAGAGAAAAGTTGTATCACGCAGGTATGGTGCAGCCGCACTGAGCACGGCCGGCATAACCTCGGCCCCCGTCTCGTCCCCGAGGCGCACCCTCTCGCACACGGCGGCCTTCAGTCGCCTCGCCAACGTCCGCCAGGTCGTCGAGTTCCTGTGTTCGCGTCTCGGCCTCAGGGTCGAGGACGTTCGACTGTGGCACGTCAAGGAGAACGCTGTGCTGCTCCTGGAGGACGAGAATGCCACGTTGCAGGAGCTGGGCATCGTCGACAACGACCAGATACTGCTCGAGGTCAGGAACAAGGACCTGACGTGGCCAGAGGAGCTGGGGGCTTTGGCGGCGGGTGGACAGGGGGCGGGCACGATCAGCAACGAGAGGAGGKCGAKCATAACTTTGCCACCCGGTGAGTAGTTTTAGGGTTGCCTAACTTTTTGTGAAATTTTTATTTTTGGATCGAATATGCTCCTTTTGGTTATAGGAACCTAATGGCGTAAATAAAACTGAAAAATTTTTAATAGAATTTAAATTATTTTGTTATAAAGTTTGTCAGCCAAACAAAGGCTAGAAAATAGAAAACTCATGTTAGAAACATTATATTTATTTGTTACTATTAAATAGAAAGTAAACACAAAAATAGCATTAAATAATTCTCCTCCTTATTTTTAACTACATTTAATAATTGATTGCTGCTGGTATTTTAGTTACAAACCCTACTTTAAAAAATCACACCGAAAATAGTTTTTTGTTTTTTTCTCCAAAACTTAGACTGTTTTGAGGAGACATAATTCATACATTACATCACAACATTAATCTCCATAAGTGGCATTTTTTCGTCTGTCCGTGAAACCGGTTTGATGGAAAAAAAATAACATGTCCCAGCGGATGGGGGAAGTAGTGCAGAATTTAATGCACAATTGCGTGTCATTTAGAAAACAAATTAATTCCAACTCGTTCAGAAGTTATTTTGAAAAACTGAAAATTGTCATTTCCGAAATTTTGCTCTAATTTTTTTGTTTTTAAATTTAGTAAAAAATCGTTTTTTTTATAAGCCTTCAAATGCCGTTTTCAAGATATTTGCATAAAAATCAGGTCTTCTTATGGACGCCGTATTGGATTTTTTCATTTCAGATTCAGCTATTTTTTCAGATTATTTTGATGTGCAACATAACATAGTTTATAATTAACTTGCGTTACTAAAATGCAATTATTGTTTTAAACGTTCATGTAAGTATAGTGTGCTTTGGAAAACAAGCTGCCTGTGTACCTAATTAATTTTATGGATTCGACATACAAATTCTTATTTACACAATTACCTTAAGTTATAGTAACCAGACAATGAAGCAAACTGAATAATCTTTACCAAAGGAAACACTAATAATCATACACAAACACAAATGAACAAGAAATAGAAATAATAAATCTTAAGAGATTTAAAAACTTTGAGAGGAAAAAGCAAATTTAAAACAATTAAAATCAATTACATTAATAATTAATGCAAGAGGAATATGTTCAGACGGTTACAAATAATGCTTAAATAATCCACCGTCTGTTTCAATACATTTTTGACATTTCTGTTTTATGCTTTTGATTACTTTCTTTAATGTCCTTCTATCGATGCTGTTGATTGTTTTTAGTAGAGCTATTCGTAATTCTTTCTCAATGTTGTAGTTTTTTTAAGTAACCCCAGAGAAGAAATCTAAGTGAGTTAGATCTGGTGATCTAGGAGGGCAACGAATATTTCTGCCATTGAAACACTGATTTAAGTAATTTTGTACAGTCTGAGAATTATACACAGGTGCGCCATCTTGCTGGAACCGCTTCCTTGCATTTACAATTAAAGGTAGCTCATCCAAAACATCTTCTATATTATTTCTCAGAAACGAATGTAAGTACAAAAAATATTGTACCTTTCACTGATGGAAAACTGTTCAGTCATTTCGAATGATTCCAAATCGAAGAAAGTACAAACAAACAGTTCAGAGAACTGTTAAATACATTTGTTTACGGTTACACGGACAGATTAATCAGAAAAAATAGCTGAAGCTGAATATGAAAAAGTCTAATATGGCATTGATAAGAAACACCGATTTTTATGCAAATATCTTGAAACTAATAATAATAAAGGCATCTCTCTGACACATGGCTTCCCCAGTACTACCACTGCTACATCTGGTCAAGTTACGAGGCAGAAAAGCGTCATCTGTCATTTATCAATCAGTTCTGTAGCGTTCTCTTTTTTCGGCATCTTCCTTACGTTATTAAATCAAATTGCGGCGAAAATAACGAAAAACACCTTTAACACAAGTTGTCTCATAATGTTTCTTGTCATAAGGTGCCACCGGCTTGCACAACCTGGGCAACACGTGTTTCATGAACGCCGCCCTGCAGGCCGTATCGAACACTAGGCCGCTGACTCTATACTTCCAGAGGGACGCCCAACTGTGCGAACTGAACTGCTCCAATCCGTTGGGTACCAAGGGTCAGGTGGCCCGCAGGTACGCCGAACTGTGCAGGGAGCTGTGGGCGGGCTCGACTCGCAGCGTGGCCCCGCTGAAATTGCGATGGTGCGTGTCGAAACACGCTCCTCACCTGGGTGGAGGGGGGCAGCATGATTCGCAGGTAAATTGCAATTTTTTTTGTTATGTATACATGGGATGCTTTAATTATTCATAGAAATCATTATTATTCAATAACAATTCATCTCTGATTTAACTCCATTTGATAATTTCTCCTTTCACTGGGATTTATTTACTGAATTTAGAAGTTTTTACTTCAATATTTACTGTTTTAAGTAAATTGCATATTTTCAGAATGATTTTTCCACTTTTATGTGTAATGCATCAAATACTCTTTTCTCAAACAATCAACAAAATTTTGCGGTGCTTTTATCATTTATATTTGGTTTTTCAGTAAAAGTGTGAGGGTAGTCCCAGAAATACCTGGCCTAACAATGAAGACAATAAATTTTGGAAAAAATATCTTGTGAATTTCCTTCATTATTAATGTGTTTCAAACAAAAACTAAACAACATAATGTCGTCAACCTTCAGACATAGGTTGTATAAGGTTGATACCTTCAGCCATTGCCATTTTTTTCAAACAATCATCATCTATATGTCAGGTTGGATAAAAAATTTCTGGGACTAACCGCGCATTTCTTCCCAATGTTTAAGAAAAAAAAAGAGCAGCAGGTTATTTTAGGCAACAACTGCTTCCAACTGTTTAAGAAGGGTTTTCAGTCTTTGAGACATCTTGCTTTTCTCGCTTTTCAGTATAACCTTCAGCTCGTTCCAAGAATTTGCTTTTACGGCCTCGATAAACTCAAAACGAGACCTACATAGTGGCACTTTAGGTTTTGGAAACAAAAAGCCTTCCATATAGTTTATCCACAAAAATTGAGCGAATGGACTCATATAAAATGTTCAAATTACATCTTTTTTAAGCTAGCACATTATTTATTGAACACAGTTTTTTAAATGTTATCATTGGTTGAAGTGGTCACAGGTTACCTAGTATGCAGCTTGTCTTTTACAATCTCTAGACTGCTTTTGAATACTTTTTACCACTCGTATATCTGTGCTTTTGATGAAACTGATTCTTCATAATGCTTTTCGAACATTTTTAATGTGTCAGCATAAAATTGAAGTCAAACTACTGAGATGTAATAATAACTAAAACAACATCTTATGAACAAAGAGATTTTAAAGAAAGTACTTTTATCGCAAAATGCAGATAGTTTTTCATGCAGCAATTCATATATAACTAAATCAAATTAAATTATTCAAACATTGGATACAGTTACAAATAAATGGATACCTACATTATCGTCAGTGCTTATAAATTTTGGAGTGTACTGAATATAACAATACCCTGCAATTTTTATAACAGGAACTTCTGGCTTGGCTTTTGGATGCGTTACACGAAGACCTGAATAGAGTTACCCGCAAACAATACACTGAACTGAAAGATTCAGGTGGTAGACCTGACACTGTAGTGGCCGAGGAGGCATGGCAACAGCATTTGGCCAGAGATCATTCTGTCATCACCGATCTGTTCTATGGTCAACTGAAAAGTAAGGTGGGTGCTTAAAAAGTAAATTCAGGCTAAAAATGCGATTGTTATTAAGTATTGAAAATTGAATGTTGATACAGAAGCTTATCAAATTACTGCAGACTAAAAGATTCACATATTTTTCTTTATTTTTTATCAGGTTACATGTCAAACATGTGGACATGAATCTGTACGCTTTGATCCTTTTAACCTTCTGAGTTTGCCTTTACCCATGGAAAGTTACACTTTATGTGAAGTATTAGGTGAGTTGGTTATCTAACAGACCTTTGCATGAAATTTTCTCGTACTGAAAGTTTAAGAAGTTTTAAAAAAATAATTAAATATTGTCTCAGTGGTACGTTTGAATGGGACGACGCCTGTCAAATACGGCATGCGGTTAAATTCCGAAGCAAAATACTTAGAACTGAAGGAACAGCTGAACAAACTGTGCGGAATACCAGCCCATCGCTTGCTATTGGCAGAGATTGCGTATTCGCAGATCCGACACATTCTCACAGACGACAGTAGAATCAATCCTATGACAGCTACCGAACTGTATGCCTACGAGTTACCAGAAGACAAGGATGAGGAGGAGTTTATAGAAGATGAACAGGTTACAGGTGAGTTAGAAAAAAAAACGAGTCTTTTTGTAATCTGGAAAGTAGAAAACTTTTTTTATTATTGCCACATTTTAGTAATAAAATTGAAAGTATTTACATAATGTCCAAGCAATACATAGCTTAACATTTTCTCTTGAGCTATCTGTTTTTAATGGTTTTCAGAAAATTGAAAAAAAACTTTGATCTTGCTTTTCATTAAAACAATTGGGTGTTTTCACATTTTTTAGAAATCATGCCATGTGTATATTTGGAGCACCCTTGTTACGTCCTAAAAATTTCGAAATTTTTCTAGCACCAGTTTTCGAAAAAAAACCGTTCTGAAGTTAAAATATAAAAATTGACCACACAAACGCAGTGTCCCATGATGGAGACGGTGTGACGTAGCACCCCATGTAAACAAAGAATATAGGTTATGTTACCTACGTGCCTTTGCTTGTGCCGATTGAAACGAGTTGTTTTCTTGCTTTTAACGGACTCCTCCTAACAACTGGGAGAATGTTTAAGCATGTACAAACCAGAAGCTAACAGCAGATGGTGCTTTGTGCCAGTGTTCAAATTTCAAATACATCGTCAAGTCTCAACAAAATATTCGTAAGTGTACCCAGAGACTGCGAACACAAACGGAGATGGTTTAAAGCAGCCAGAAGGGGTATGACCTTATGACCAAGACAAAATCTACATTTTACTGTTATGAGACTTAAAGTAACTGCTTAATTTTTTGCAGGAACTTTGTGTTCCTGGCATATCTTGCACTGCAGTATACATATGGGCCCCTCTCGTTTCACCTAAAAATAACCTATAGCTGCATCTCCGTGTTGCTCACAACTTGCACTTGAAAAAAGATGCATTTCGTTCAAAATATCAATGATCCATAATGTATTAAATTGCAGATTAAGCTGCTTTATTAATTACTTATAATGCTGCTTTAGCGCCTTTGATTTCGGCAGCATTAAAACGTGGGCCGTTCTTGATAAATTTGGTGACTATAAACTTATCTACAGCCGGCAAATTGTTCGAAGACGCTTTAACAAAGCATTCCTACTACATATTTTGAATTTATAAAAAAAACAAACGAGAACACTGTCAAACATAACCAATAACTCAAACGAAATACGGAAAGTAGCGGACGCTATCTTGTTTACATCGGGTGATACGTCACAGCCAGTCCTAGTCAATCTGAGCGTGTCTTAAAACTGCGTTGTTGCCACGTTGCGCACTGAGAAGGGCTCAGTGTCGTTGCATCAACACGACGTTGCATCAACACGACATTGCATCAACATACCGTTGGCTGATCGCGACGTTGCGTCAACATCACGTATTACGCGATACAAATTAAGTCGTGAATTTTGTGTTGATATTTTCAGAATTACTTTATCTGTAGATCGTTTGAACTTTATGGCATATGTTTTTAGAATTACATTATCTGTAGTTTTTTTGAACATTAAGACACGCCTAATCGTAGTTCTAAGTTCAAAAAGATAGTAAATGTCACTTTAGCACAATCCGGTATCCTAACCTTAACCTGAAACCTCAATCTAGAGTATAGGACGAGGTGGGCATGGAAGCATTGTAAATAATGGCTTGCATATTAGTGCTTTATGGAGATTTTTCGATTAAGTGTTTACTTTACAAGTTACTGGGTTCTAACGGCAAGTTTTTACACAAAATATCAAATGAAACCAAGTGGACAAAAGTTTGGCAGTACAGATATTTTGATTCAGAATTTCAAACTGTCTTTATCAGCTCTGCATGCACATTTTACAATGCAGTAAAATGTTTCTTATGTTAATCACGGACCCATAGATATGCATTTATACTTTAACCACTTAAATTACACTTTTTTATGGATAGACAGGAAGTAATTGTAAAACTTCTAGGCTTCTGCCATATACTTATGCAAACAAATAAAGGTACAATGCATAATTGATTAAGTATAAAGTGATAATCGATTTAAGGTCGTTGGTCTAATAAAGGAATATAGAGCTTATTCTTATTTTTATAGGTACTACCATATGATTTTCGGCAATATAATATCACAAGAGGGTGATGAGAATAAATTGAAAATAATTTGACAGAAATTCGACAACACGTTGCCCCAGAAACAGGCACAGAGCCGAAGGGCAACAGAAATGAAGAATAATTTTTAAATTTATCGAACTCTCGAGTGGTATTCGAAGGATTATATTTTAACGTGTTTTTACATATATTTTCATTATCTTATCGAGTGAAGACATATTAAATCTTGTTCCACTCATTTTTAGTTAAGTTTAATTACAGACGTAGAGCCAACAATTTTTGTTGTCATGCAAAACCTACCTTAAATTATTCCAGCGAGAATTTGCTCTTGTGAAAATTCACACTATAATAGTGTTTGAATTTGTTCAAAATGACATAATTGACCGAAATTGAATTTTTTGATTGGTTTTTAGTAACGTCAAACAATAATCTCGTATTTTTATTATATTATTTTAGGTTTTCGACATAAAGTAGGAATAACACCATACTTTTACACGCTTAGCCAAAGTCTATTAGTTCACTTATATATTTTAGAATTCATGTGTGTAATGGAAGTTGAAAATACATTATTTAAACACATATGATAGTCTAATCTTGTACAAAGCGTTGCAAAACACAAAACAGACCAGTCTGACTAGTCAAAAAAAACTTAATCTATTTTTGTTAAAATCACTTATGAATAAGGTTAATTACAAACAAAACAGACGGAACTAGTGAGCTGCAGAAGCGAAATGATTGGTGAAAAGGTACGTAGCAAAACAAAGTTCATATATAAATTTTTATTGCACAAATATGTACAGGTATGTATAATATGTTAGCATAATAAATAACTGCATATTTATCCATGAAACATGAATATTGGAGGATATTCGATTGGACCTCTGCAGATAGGGCATTTTGGAGTTACACTGAAATTGCAGATAGTATCTGCACAGAGCCCGCAGAGTAAATGTCCGCAATGTAAAGTATACCTTACTCGGTTCACTCTGCATGCTTAGCATTGCATAAGACCATCAGGCTCCTCTGTGAATAATACGATTTAATAAGAAAGTTAAAAGTGTTAAGAGCGCTCCACAGTCAACATGCATGTGTATTAGTGAATTTAGATGTTTCATGTAATATTTTCGTTCATGTCCACTTTTCGCAACAAAACTTAATGTAGCTGCATAGACTATTTATGTCTTGATGTATTCACAAAATTTCAACAAATATTCCCTAAAAAAAGAAACGAGTAACATGGCTTTTCCAAGAGAGGGGTAAATTGCCATGCTACTTGTTTACTTACAGGGAAAATTTGTTGAGATTTTGGCAATACATTAATAATTGGTATAACCTCTAAATTGTGGTGATAAACGTCTTCTGTCAGTGATAGTTCGTATACTTAAACAAAGGTAGTTCTAACACATAAATCAGTTGGACCAACTGTAAATAGTTAAAATTTTGTGTTGGCTATAATGCTTCACAGACGATTGTATCGTGTGAGTCGGATGTTGACGCAACGTCGCAATTTTTGAATTACATGTTTATGCAAAGGTATGTTGTCGCAACGTCGTGTTGATGCAACGTCGTGTTACCCTGAGAAGTTGTAAACAATTTATTTTGGTTAAAAAGAATTTTTGCATCGTTATGGATACAGAAACACACTTAATTAATTAAGTACTCTTTTTTTAATGTATAAAAGTTTATATATTATAACTAGTGAACAGACCCAATTGAAGCTTCCTGTTAAAACAAAGTATATTGACACATTAGTAACAACATTTGTTTAGAAAGACTACTAAGTAGAATTAACTTTTTGAATAAGAGAGTTATGAAGGAGGTTCAATATTTTTGTGACCATTGATGCAAAGGTGTTTATTTCTTTTATAGGGGAAATGAAAACAAATTCAGTATAACACTATAATAAACAAGAACAGTTGAGAAAAATATTAATTTAAATATATTTTTTTAATGCTTTCAATGCTGTATTTATTTATCATCATCATCACTTTATGATAAATATTTGGTAATGGTATGAAAATCTTCAATTTTTGTGGAACGAATCGATCTAAAGTATCTTCTTGTCCATCGTTTGTGTTTGTATTTCCCGCAGAGTTGGAATTGTCGACGTCGCAGAGCCCCTTAGCCCGCAGCCCCGAGGTAAGAGGTGGTTCGGCCCTTTGCATGCCCAACATACTATGCTTCAAGGTACGCACGCACCCCCCCAACCCAAAGAAAACCCATCCGAGTGTTCTTTCCGATTTTTAAGCTTATTTGTGTGTGTGTACGTACCGACAGCGGCAAATTTTTCTTTAGATCATATTATGCGGAAAGTGTAAGTCGAAAGATGTTAGATTTAGAAGTAGACGAGAGATGAGGTTTTTTTAGTTGGATCACTTGTGCTGGTGGTTTGTTCTTGCAGTTCTTTTTATTTGAACTAGGTGAGGAAAGATATATAGTGTGCATTCAAAGTCCCCCCGTGTTAATTTTTGAATGCATTAAGTTCAAAAGTTTGGGTAAATTGTTGAAAAATTCCTTTCTTTTATAAGTGATATTTTTTTTCGCAAATGCCAAGGTGGCATTACATTCGGTAACAAATTGAAAATTTGTATTTATTAATTGATTTATTTCCACAGTTAGAGTTATAAAGTAAGAAAAAAAAACTGTAATGTCAAAAAAGGTTATGTAGAAGATTTTCTTGAATTTCTCAATAAATGAACTATTTGAAATCCATTTTCAGGTCTAAACTTTTCTACATGATTTTGGATTAAATACATCAGTTTCACTTTTGTAGTCTGGGATTTCTTGAAAGTAAAGGAAATATTTGGAATCTGGTCTCGAGAAATTCTACAGCTGCAGTTTAACAATCATTTTATTCAACTAACGATTTTGTGTTTGATTGTTTACCATTAAAAAAACACGAATCTTGGATCATATACCTTCAAAAGACATTTGAAGTTGACTTCCGAAACATACTTTCGTACATCAAGCCTACAAAGTTAGTAATACGATGTTACCAAACTTACAGAATTTTTCTAGATAATACAGAACTGTGCTGATTGCGAAAAAAAAACAGTAATCCAACCTTTCCATGTTTTCCAGCCAATTACATCCAGAAGCTGGCAACACTGTTTTGTTTCCATACATTCAAGAATTCTAATGTTGGAGTATTCTTTTTTGTGTATAGGCATTTTTCTTCACAAAAAAATTGAGTGTACATACATAATTGTCTGGGAAAAGTACTAGTTGTACAAGTATACGAACTTCTTCATATTTCCGTTGGTCCAGTTTACAAATTTCAGAAACTTTTCTTAGTAAAACAAAAATAAAAGTGTGACATAAACACCCAATTTTGTTTATATTTCAGCAACACCTTTAAAAGTTTTTAAACGCAAGAAATACATATGAAATCATTTCTGACAGCTACAAGTAGTAACTATTATTGTAGCGTCTGTTTTCCAAAGCCTCCTTTGTTTTATATAGGCTTATTTTGTAACTAAGTACTTTAGTTGCGTCATATTTACCACATTTTAATTTCTTTTACTTAATGTTTTCTATGACATATACATATTGTGTTATGGTACAGACTTATTCAAAATTATTCTAGTTGTATATACAGGGTGCGGCACCTAAATCCGGACAAATTTATCTTTTTATTTCAAAACAGATTTATTAACACAAAACATGAACAAAATTGAAAATTCATTTACAGAAATATATTTCTACCTGACAAGAGTAAAATTACTTTATAACCTCCTTTAGTCCTAACGACCACCTCAATCCTTGGCCTAAAACGGTCACATGCTCTCTTTAAAGCAGCGCTGTCCATATTCGTGAATGCTGCTTCGATAGCGGTGCGTAGAGATCCGACATTAGGGTGCCTGGACATGTTAGTAACCCTTTCAACTACGCTCCAAACATAATAGTCCAGGGGGTTCAAATCCGGCCTATTGGGGGGCCAGAACTCTTTGCTCCAGAACATGTCTACATTATCTGATAGCCATTTTTGGACTAAATGGCTCGTGTGGGCCGGTGCACCATCCTGCTGAAAGACATATTGTCCTCCCGCGGTTACAGTTACCATCCACGGTTTCACGACATTTGTCAAAACTTGCAGGCAGACTTCTTTATTGATAGTTTGTCCTTTTTCGAAGAAATGTGGCAGCATGGCATCACCTTCACTTGACACAACACCTAGGACATGAACACTAGCCGGAAAGTTTGTTCGAGCAACAATCGGGACGTCTTCGGGGTCGTGGGCGAGCCAGCGGCCATTTTTGCGGTTGACCTTCGCATCAACAGTGAAAATTTTCTCATCAGAAAAGAATCTGATTCGCCCTGTTGCCTCATTTTGTAATTAACTCAATAGCAGGTTGCAGCGAGCAAGCCGTTTTGCTCTGGCAGCCTCAGTCAGCATCTGTCGCACTTTTATTGTGTACGACTTGTACGTAGGTCTTCTTCTGCAATCCGACGCATGGTTCCCTCGCTGACACCCAATACTGAGGCCGATTTCCGCAACGATTGCCCCGGGTCCTCCGAAATCAGCGCCTGAGCCTTTTCCACGACTGCCGGAGTTCGTCACCTGCGTTCCGTCGAATGAGTTCTCCTCGCTGGGTTAGAGGAACCTTCCCTAGACTCCTTAGAAGCATTGTACTTGGATACAATATCGTATACAGTTGATCTCGGGTACCCGAAGAATCGAATTATTTCTGTCGGCGAATGCCAAGCGCGAAGACTTTCGATAACCGCGGCTCTTCGGTTGTACTCAGCACTTGTACGTAACATCCCAGCCATTTTTAGGTTATGACTATTTACTAGATGCTAATGACTTTCAAGAACGCCAAAAGCGGTCTCTGGCGGGAAATTCAAATTGAAATTTGTCCGGATTTAAGCGCCGCACCCTGTACTCAATTACAACAGTTTATTTCAAACTAGAGATAATTGGAATTTTACATAATCACAGCTAGTCACCTATTTAACCAATTTTAAGGGGAAAAAAATTGATAAATTGCTCATTTAGATCTCTTGATGTCAACCCTTTGTTACAATGTGAATTTTTTTGTCTCTAATTTCAAAATACAGTGTCTCAGCAACAAACGCCACCTAGCACTCGTGATCTGTTGTAATTCTTCTTTACCCTAATTGCTGTCGTATTCTCTGTGGCCTTGGTGTACAGCGTCTTTATTTTGAACTTAAGTACTGGCTTCATCGTTAACATTATGTTGGCATTTCACTGTTGTAAATAGCATTATTTCTAATCGCTGCTGCTGTTATTTTGCGTAAAAATTACAAGATGTGTTGTAAAAAAAATCGTGCAAGTAGCAAAACCGCTTGCTTCAGCTGCCGTTGTGATTTTCCAGACCAGCAGATCGAGCAGCGTGACGGAAACGGCTTCTGCAGCACTGAGACAGTTCGGGAACGCCAGTTTCAAGAAGACTTCTATTTCTATACATTCCAACAGCTCTAATGCTTCTTCAGGTACGGAGAAAACATTTTTCATGCTTTTCAAATACATTTTCATCTTTAATTGTGACCTGTAGATTCACCTACGAAGCCACCGAGATACTTCATCGGCATCCACAGGAAATGTGTTCGGCAAGAAACCTATTTCTTGTCACAGCACAAGAGCAAACCCAGTTTGTTCGGAGTGCCGTTGTTGTTGGGTTGCAACGCCAACAGTACGTGTCAGGGCATGTACGAGGCAGTTTGGAGTCAAGTTACCAGGTTTTTGAGTCCCTTGCCGCAGTGTGATCAAACCAACCATGCAACAGACTGGTAAGTGTTTCGTGATATGTATTGCGAGTGTTTTGTGTGTCCTTAACGATCTCATCTGGTGGCAGTTGCAACTTTACGAAACAGTTTGGCATATTTATTTACTGTTTTGTATGTAGAGGCTCAACGGATCAGGCTTATTCGATATGTAGTAGATAGAGAGGTAGAGTGGGCCTATTCTGTAGCCTGCCATGTTAGAGAGAAATAGAACATACTGGGAGTCTCTCCACACATAGTTTTTGCATGGGGCCACGTGGCAGCACACGCTTTATTGATAATATTATCTTTTCATACCCAAAATTAAGTGAATAGCGACAGTTCATTTATTCTTAGAAAAAGTGTGGAAATGATAGTTTCTGTTGTTCTTTGTGCGGCGACAATTTTAGGGCAGATTTGGGTCAGATAGTGAAAAATTAAGTTCAGAAATACGTCTATTCTATAATTTTTTATGTTGTGGAAGTAACCCAATAAACACGCCTACGTTTAATAAACGTTTATAATGTTCTGACACTATTCATTAAAACAGTGAGTTTATTATGTGCATTCGACTTTAAAATATCGCGGTTCTCCACGTTACATATAACCTATCTGTAAACGTTTAATGCAGTAAACATAAGTACATTAACAAAACGTACATATTTGATTCATTGGATTAAATATTTTAACATTGTATGTAACACAATTGTAAACGTTTCAATCTGGTGTATTTAGAACATTGTTATGACTGCATAAAAATACTCTTTTTTACATTTTTAAATCTGCTTATTTTAGAGGTAGTTTGACATGTAAAATAAAAGTCCTTAAAAGCTATTTTTAAAGATTTAATTAATGTTAAATATATAAACATTACAAAAATAAAGTATATAATTTAAATAAGCATCACAAACAAAAATACAAATTCACTTTTAAAATGAATATGTTCAGTACTTTAACATTGTGCACCTAGTACAATTGTAGAGTTACTGAAAACTCAAAGAAAAAATAAACTATCGACACAATACAGTTTACAAAGATAAATATGTCTTATATATAAATATATATTTATATATAAAATAAAGAAGTTAATTCATATAAAAAATATAAAAAGCCCCTCTCCGGAAACAATCCGAAGTAGCACAAATAGATCTTGCTCTTTAGTATTACACATTTTTTTGCTTTAGTCCTGTTGCTGAATGTTTAAGCCATTCTTTTACACTCCATGCTATCTTCATATCATTTTCCTTGTTAGTAGGAAAATTCAGTTTTGCAGCTTCTGCAAAAACAAATAAACTGAGTATAAAAAATAGTATTGCAGAACACTAATTGCTTTTTTAATTTGTCAGTATAACATCAGGTTCCAGAAATTATGAAACTACACGTATTTAATTTACTTAGAAGAAAGCTACATCAGTAAGTGCGTAATTGTTGTGCATTTTTGTTTGATTACAATTTATKTTCTAATACTTACCCAAKTAAGGGCGACACTGCTATTACTGACTAATCTACTATTGTTTTTACTGACAATACCTTTTTCCAACTGGAAGCAATCACCACCAAGAAAATAAACCAGCAATAACGCTCTCCAGACGGGACACTTATCGAGACATGCAATGTCGTGTACTGAACTGCGTCCATCAATAAGATTGTTTTATTTTCGTTCATCGTTTTAGCTCATTTCTAACACATGTAGAAAACGATAATTAACACGATACTTATACCGTTTTTTTTTTTTTAATGTTTATATCACGTACAATTTCATTAAAACGTTTATACTGAACACAATAAAAACGTGAAAATCATGTTCTACAAATATGAACAAATAACGGAACACAACAACCTTCATAAAACGTAATTTTGGAGGGGCTGTTATTACTTGAGTTAAAAGATACCTTTATTAAACGTCGCCTGCAAATGTTTTTGATCAATTTCTGAAGACGTTAACATTACATTATCTGAAAAACCACTGCTATTATGCCCTTTCCGATCACGTTCTTTTAACCTTGCATTTAGAACGTTTTATCTTCAACGATAAATAAATGGTTGATTTTGTAACAGCTCCTCAACGTACACGGTTTTACAACTAATGAAACGTTAAAATAACGTCTTTTAAACATGGTTGTGTTTATTGGGAATACGTCTTTCACACCAGGCTTCAGAAGTACATTGAATAAGAATGTTAGGGATTAAAAAAAATAATTTCCCTGTCAAGGTTTACCAGTAAAACACATACAAAAGGATCTAAAAATAAGACTGCAGCCTACATTCCTTATTTTTCCATGCACTTTATTTATTAGTGTTTAAGGTAATCAGTTATTTCTTCTTCTTTCACTTCAACCTAATTGAAAAATATGAAGAACTAGAGAAACGAAATTGCTAATTATGTGATATTAAATCGGTAACCAGATGTCAAGTGCCATATTTTTTCAGTGACGATTCTCTAGGCTACGAATTTCCTTTCACCTTGAAGGCTGTGCTCCAGGGAGGGCAAATCTGTGCCATCTGTCATTGGACGCAGTTTTGTAGAGGCTGTGACTTGCCGTGTAATGACCAACGCATATTTGACGTATGCAAATTGGGGCAGGGTGCCATGTGTATAGCGATCGATTGGGACCCAACCGCTTTACATCTTAGGTATCAAAGCAATAGAGAAAAGGTGAGTGAAAAATATCTTTGTGAGTGTAGTTTTTTGTGTCGATATTACACAGTTCCCTAAAATTTCGTGTGTTTTTTTAAATAGTTATGGATAGATCATGAATCTGTCGAATTGTGCCGGAAAGCCCACACGGAACCCATCGACTTAGACCACTGTCTGAAAGCGTTCACGTCAGAAGAAAGATTGGAAACGAAGTACCATTGCTCAAACTGTAACGATAAACAGCCGGCCACCAAAAAGCTCCAGATATGGAGGTTACCTCCCATACTGGTAAGGATAACTGGAACTCTTCGAATTATTTTTCCAACCCTCGACATTCTTCCTGCAGATAATCCACCTGAAACGTTTCGATTGCGTCAACAGCAAGTGGGTGAAAACCCACAAAGTAGTCAACTTCCCCTTCAAAAATTTCGACCCGACGGCCTACTTGGCCTCCGTGCCTCAAGAAACGATCCTGCGGCACCATCAGCTCCTGGAGCGACAGAAGAGCGGTCTCTGCGATCTGGACAGTTCTTGCGAAAGCGCCGACGATAAGATCGTCGAAGAAAACGGAGATATCACGGATGACTGTGAAAAACTGAAGCTGGTAGACACGGATGAGGCAGACGGAGAGGTGAAGTCGACGCATCACCACCTGAAATTGAGGGAAGTAGGCGGCAGGGCGAGGGAACGTTTGGTTTCCACCAGTTTGATGAAGACGCCCATCAACGACAAGGACCTGAAGGATTACCATCAGCACAAGCTGTTGAAGGGGCAGGATCCTTTTGATTTGAAGTATCAGCTGTATGCGGTTGTGGTAAGTGATTTAAACTATTAATATGTTCCATTCGTAACTTCCATAACATTTGAAAAGAGGAAAAACTGTTTTATATAACATAGCATGAGGTGACAAGTTATTATTATGAAATTTTATTGCTAATTTTTAAATTAAAAGAGATTTCTAGTTTTGAATCTTTCATTTTTTGTTAATATTTTCTGTTTTTTTACCTTACATCATGTTAAATTTTAAAACTTCCAAAAGCAGACCACTGCACATTTTTGGAGAGAGAAAAAATCAAGGTGTAAAATAACCTGTTGTTTTGAAAATACATAGAAACTCATTCTTCAGCATTTTGTATTTCTGAAGTAACTTCCTTCAAAGTAACTTTGCATTTGATAATTTTTTTATAAACACACACTTTAAGATAGGGTGGAGCAAAAAAAATAGCTAAACACCAGTGCAAAATGGAAATTAGATTTTTCTTGAATTGATAGAAATATATTATTGTTTATTGCCTAATATTTTTTTTTAATTTTTAATACTTCAATATTAGAAATGTTGGTTTGTTAGGTCATCAAACTACTTCAGCACTCTGTAACTTTAGTGCAATCAGTATTTTATTAAAAATGGCTTCACGCTGATTTTGTTCATTGCAAGATACGCATTTTAATAGAAAAAAAATTTTTTGTTTCTCCCAGTTGGCATAATCTAAGCAGCGGTTCTCAACCTGTGATTCGCATACCTCTGGGGTTACAAGGGTTACTATTCATATTTCTGGAACGAAAACAAATATTTAAGCTTAAAAACACTCCAAGATACTTCGACTATTATAGATTTTTTTCTTGTGTTTTCTGACCATCGACATTTCCGCTTGACTGCGTTTTTCCCCCGCAGAGTCACTCGGGCCTCCTAAACGGCGGCCATTACATCTCGTACGCTTGCAACCCCAACGGCAACTGGTACTGCTACAACGACAGCTCGTGCCGTGAGGTCTCCACGGAACACCCGTCGAACGCCGAAAGCAATAACAACGACAACACCTCCGTCACCACCATCAGGCCGGCGACGGACAAGAACGGCCACTGTTCCGGTTGCACCCCCCTCAGCAGAAGGAAAAACCTGAAGTTCAGCGGTGAGAACGTAGACGACGATAACCCACCCCCTCCCTCAGGTAAGGCAATGTCGGATGCCGGCACGGAGCTGTCGACGGAAGACGACAGCTGTTCGAGTCTCATTCAACGTCCCGACGACCTCAAAGAGTCGACCACTACGTTGTACGAGTCTAAGACGTCGTTGAGCAGCTTCAGGTGCGCCTACAGTGACGTTAGGGTGCCGACTATTGACACTAGCGCCGCCTACATACTGTTTTACGAGAGGTCCGGTCTGGATTACAAGCCGTACCTGCCAAACGTCGTGTGTAACGGTCAGGCGGTGCCCGAGGTTGAATTAGAAGAGAACGAGTCTGAACTGCGTAAGCAACTGTGTTCGGTGCAGTAATAACGGGGTGGCGAGATGTGTTCATGTCATTTGTTTTTGTTCGATTGGGTAATTTTCTGATGTTTTTTTCACCCACAAGGGGTCAGGTAAGTTGGGATTTCTTTTCGACTTTCTGACGAATCATTTGACAGATTAATCTTGATGAGAAAGCTTCTCAAAAGAGTGTACGGATAACTTGCATTGAAGTTGCCAAGAGAGATTAATGTTTGAAGCGAAGTAATAAGTTTTATTATCACAAAAAGTAACTTTCAAAGCTTGCCAGTAAACATTTTCGGTTAACAGATTTCTTATTAATATAAAATGAATACAGTGCAGCACTAGTATTAACAAAAAACAACAACGACCTAGGTTTTACATGAAGAAATTGCATTATTTTTTCTCTTTTATGTTTGCTGCATGTGCATATTTCCTTTAGAACAATAATATAACAAACTAATCCTGAATTTTGTTGTGTCTAAATTTCAGAACACTACTGCTTCTTTATGACTCACTGTATCCACTACTTTTTTTATTTTCTCTTCGGCTTCTCATGATAGTTTCCTAAGATTTTTCTTGTTCTATTGGAAATTCTATGATTTTTATTTCTATAACTTCTTGTATGTCTTCATCAACAGTATAGCAAAAATTTCTTTATATGCACTGCACAAATTTTGTGGTTATCCTGGAGCAGAATCTAAGATATTTGCTAGTAAATGTAAATTCATAACTTTTAGATTGATCTAAAAGATTTTAAGTTACATAATATTCATCGAGATATAGACAATCCAAGTTGATGACCAGTCAAAATAATTTAAATTCTTCTAAAGCATCTCCAAAGCTTTGAAGTTACATAGTTATTCCAAAGATTAAAACGAGATAATGCAAATATTTGTTTGTGTTAAATTTATATACTGCGCTTTTTTTTAAATGTATTGATTTACAACAATTACAGTTAAATTTATTCAAAATCAAATCTTCAGAAATTATTGAGAAACAATTTGGTCTTATCATTCTTAAATATTTAGAATGCCGATTAAAAATTAGTAGCAAATTGAAAAACAAGAAAAAAGTAAGAAGGGTTTTTATAAAATATGTAAATTTGAGATTTTCAGATCATGTAAAATACCTGTCAAATTGGATAGTTTTTGCAGAGACCGAATAACTAAATAACCAGCAAACATTGTGTCATTTGCAAATTCAATTTTGTTTTTGTAATTTGTTGTCAGAATGAAATCTGTCAAGAAGTATAATTTTCTTGACAAAACAATGTTATTTTGCTGGTTGCATTTGTGGATCCTTAAGACTTATTCTCTATTGGCAACTGAAATGACAAAATAATAACAGCTGTAAAAATGCTGAAGTACAAGGAAACATTGACAAAATATTTTATCTTTCCGTTACTAGTGCATTTTTAAGAGAATCCCATAATTCTACATTTGTGAATGCTGGGAGTTACCATTTTCACCACCTAACTGCTTCATTGTGCTCTTCTTCTGTACTTAACCATAATTACCCAGTATTATAACGAACAAGGGTACGTCTGTATCCCTTATACCAGCTTTAAAAACGTCTACTTAGTTCTCATTGTATTATTGTTGCTAGATCGCATCTGATCACAGCCATTCATCATCTGACAAAGGAAAATGTGTAACTTCCCCTACTGCGTTCACAGCCATATTTGCTCTAGTTTTTTTTATTGTGTCTAGCCATACTTTGCCATGTGCATAGCGGAGAAAATTACCCAAACTCATTTTGTTTTTTGGTTGTTTTAATTCGTAGTCTTATTAAGTAAGGGAGGAGTTTTATTGTTAGATCTGTTAATACAACCCCCTAGGTCTATTAAGAATTTCCTGTTGATATGTTTATATAATATGCACTTTATTATTTATTGCAACTAAGTGAGGTTTAGTTGAGCTTGTTGGATTAGTTGATAAAAAAACAGGGTGAGAATATCTTAACAGGGCGTGTTATTGTTCCAGCACTTTGAGTTTGCCGAAAAAACACGCATTTGCCAGTATTTTTGTATGTTTTATAACTTTTGTAGACGTAAGTATCTATACATTACGGATGGGTGTGAGAAAGTACGGCAAAGCATAACCTATGATATTTTTTCGTTAAGGAACAGTCAGTAGTATTACCATGTATGTATTCAAAATTTGTAAAGCTTATTGTTTAGTCGATGCCAAAGAGAATCTTTTTTTTGTAAGTGCATATTTGTTTAAAGAGTTTATTAGTATTGGCTAGTCCTCGATATTGATTCCATTAGTTCGTTTTTAAATGTTTTAATAATTTATGCCAAGATAAATACTTGCGTTGGTCTTGTTATTTAAAAGTGAGATTCGGAAGACTGTACGTGGGTATTTTTTCAAATATTTCCATATTCTGTAAATGCTATGATTACGGTGCCATTATTTAAATAATAAATTGAGCTTGTATCTTGTTAAGACTGTGTTTCTGCCAACCCCCGATGAATCAGCTCATGCTATGAGTCACTAGGAAAGGAACAATTTTTTTACAATTGCGGACTTATACCTTTATAAAAAAAAATATTTTTCCTCACAAAATCATACTTAAGTTTGACCGTGATGTTTTTTCTTTCATACTTAGATGGATTTCTTCTCTATTCATCCTCGTAAACACATAAAATAAAATTGTATGCACCTTTTTTTGATTTCCATGATAAACCACACATAAGTTACCTCCTTAACGCTTCTTATAATTTCAGTAAATCATGGTTGCATTTAATACCACCACAGGGAGTTTTAAGTAACCAGCAAACCAAATATGTAGTTGGTTGTGGAACAGACAGTATTCATGATATAAATTAAGTTTCCCGCATCCGATCACTTTATCTAAGGGGAAATGAAAGCTCATTATGCCTGCTGTGCTGTTTTGCAGTGGGTTTTTACGCTAAATGGTTCCAAGATTAACGACCGTAAATAATTTGCGCTTGTTTCTAGTGATGATTGTGTTTTAAGCATTATTTCTAAGTTGCCCAGCACACAGAAAGGGAAAATAAACGTTAAGATATGTGGTATTACTTTTTATTATAAGTTACTAACTGGAAATGGAAACCGATAGCACACCTTAATGACTGGTGTCACAGTTCTAAACCCAACATGAATTTGAGGTTAAGTAACTGAAATTGGCATAACTTTTAATCGCACAATTATGATTCTTACTTAAACATCTGGCAGCAACGTCTTGTTATTGCAGTGTGTTTAGAATATGATAACATGAGGCATAATCAAGGTAGAAAACTAAAATTGTAAATGATGATCGTTGCATGGAGCACACGGTTTTAGCATATTCTGTGATAGAAATCTCGTTCTACACTGCATCCATAGCCATAAATAATAATTGACAAAACATAATTATTGGTGAATAATTTGCATGTAATATTATTCAAAGTACAAGTATTCAATTAGTAATGTTAGGTTGACAACTAAGTCGGTAAGGTCGCATTCAATTGCTTGCCGGTAAAGATGTAGAGAACCGTAAAGCCGACTTTGCAGTATTGATAGGAGTGACGTTAGATGTCAGTGTGTCTCCACCTCCACGAATTTGAACCTTAACCTTAGATTTTGAAACTTCAAAGTGCCTGAAGCTTGTAAGTCGAAAGTGTATTTGGTTTGTTAAATGCGTATCTGAAAGCGCTCTGGCATTTCTATTGTTTTATTAGCTGCTATGTGTTATTAGTTTTCTGAATCACTGCTAGCGTTAAACACTTCAAGGTTATAAATATCGTGCGTGCACAATGAAGAACTTGGAAGTAACAACAATCAACAGAAAACCTTTGCAAGCTCCCACGTCTGAAGCTTCCCAAATAGCAGTTAACGGAGACACAATCTTCTTGATCAAAGACAACAATCTGCATTCGCAAATCGCAGGTGTCACAGAAATCTTGTCACCTGTTGAATACAACCACATCATTGCTTTCGAATACCTCACTTTCGAGAACAAATTGTTTATTGCGACCAGCAATGAGTTAGTGTACTATTGCCCGCAAACAGAAGACACCATCGCGGTTCCATTTGAACAGCATTTGGCGGCAGCTGCGTGGAATTCTACGCAGGAGGTTTTAGCGGTTGTTTTTTCAAATGCGGAGGTGGCAACGTACAATGTGGACCATGAAAATGGAATCGCAAGGTGTTTGGACAAAAGCAGTTTGGAAGCAAAAGTGCCGCAGACCGTTTATGTTGGTTGGGGCTCGGCTAATACTCAATTTAGAGGGTCTGAAGGAAAAATGAAGCCCAAAGCTAAATCAGAAGGTAAATAATGTAGAAATGTATAAATTATTACTCACCACACTTCTAACTTACACGACAGTTATGTTACCTAACAGCCTTACTCTTGTGAATTGTTTAGTTTTCACTTTTTTTGTTTTTTATTCGAAACGAACCACATTTTATGCTCTTTCCAGTGAATGTCAAGTATATCGATGATAAGTTACCCAGGATTACTTGGAGGGGCAATGGAGAAATGTTCGCTATAAATTATTGGGTTAACGGCACCCGTACTTTCAAGATGTATGAACAGCCTTGTACCCCATTGTATGAATGTGAAGGAGTGCCAGGCCTGCAAAGCTGTATTGCGTGGAGACCTGAGGGAAACATGATCGCAGTGCCAGTGTACACTGACGACAAGTATAGCATAGTAATTTTTGAGAAAAATGGGTATAAGAGGTTCCAGTTTGATTTGGAATATCCTCAGGTAAGCTTCAGTTAAATTATGCTCTGATTGGAAGGTGATTTTGTTAAAAAAAATCATTTGAAAATAAACACTTTATTTTAGTTGCATTTTTGCATTTCAGGATGAAGTGAAAGAATTAAAATGGAGTCCTGGTGGTGAGATTCTCACCGTGCTCCAGGAAAATTTATCAAAAGTTGCCCATCTCAGCTTGTACACCACGAGCAATTACAAATGGTTCCTAAAGCAACATATCCGTTTTCCACCAAATCAAAATCTCATCAATTTCTCATGGTTAAATTCACCACATTCCATGTTCAATCTTCAAGTTGCAACACCTTCTGAAATAATCAATTATCAGTTCAAATACAAAATACACTCGAGTAAAAAAGTTGGCGCCACATTGGCAGTAATCGACGGAAGGAATGTTCGATTAACGCCATTTGAGGATGTCAAATTACCACCGCCGCTGTTTGATAAAACTATATCAGCCGAAGAAGCGATAAATTTCGTTGCTTTGCACGATACTAAGCCTATATTGGCAGTAGTTGATTCTGAATATAATCTTCATGTGTTCAATTGTGCAAATGAAGAAGTGGAAATTTTAGCTGCCAAACAACTTGGCAGTGGCAACACTAAAAGGTTATTGAGTTTGAGAAATTTTGTTTGGAGCGAAGATGACTTATTATGCATTTCAAACTGTGAAGAAAAGAGTTTGTTAAATGTAGTTTACTCTCTTGGATATGGGACTAAAAGTATTGTGGAAGAACTGGATAACAGGACTACCATTATACAGGTAAGAAGATTTGAAAGACAGTTGAGTCTTGCAACTTCTTATTTTTGACCGCTATTGAACCTTATTTCACATGTTTTTTTTTAGGATTTAACTGCCTTTTGCATTTATGTTAGGGCTGATTATAATCTGTGTTATCCTTGAAAACACTGCTGTCATAGTTGACCCATAGGACAAAAAAACGTCAGACTATTTTATGTTGGAATGGGGTCGTCCCACAATTTTTTTTTTTATTTTACATTTAAAATGTACATAAAAATTGAAGCACAAAGACATATTTTTGCAATTTTTTCCGGTTCTTCTTTGCCGAGAAAAAAAATGCGAAAGTATGGATTTTTCAATATCTGTTTCAAATGCCTCGATATTCCGCCACGGAGAAGACGTAAAAGGTTTGCATGCTGACGAAAGCGAGAAACACCAATAATAGCCAGTGCTCTAGCGGCATTGCAAGTAATATTTGTTTAAATTTTTTTTGAGCTGCGTCGCGTTGCCAATGTAGGCAAATTTTCGCGATACCGTGAGGAATGTACTCGTAAACTAGCATTGTGACATTGATACCTAGGTCAACTTAATGCGTATTTGTGAAAATAACTTAAATCATCCTTCAGTCAGTTTATTCTATAATGAACAGTTCAATATAATAAGCGCATTTACTGACCTTTTGCTGAAATACGAAAGCACTTTAACCATCCAACCTGCTTTAGAACTAATGTTTTTATTATGAGGAATTAAACGACGCTTGAAGCTMGATAATGTTTAGTTTGTATACTTTCGTATGACAACGATATGATAAATTTTGAAACTGTCAGGACGATCTCTGGCCGTCGTTAAGAAGAAAACGGTAAAGTACCGCTGACAACATCGCACGTTCGCACGTGCTGCATGTGTCACATGTGTAACGAATAACCCTAACAACTCTAGCCATGCGTTTTTGTGTACATAGTTTGGTCAAACTTTCAAGTTTCGTATGTGTCCGATTAAGTGGTGGAGCAAGAAGTCGAAGTATTTGGGTAATCTGTTACTTTCTTAATGTCAGAATGGTTTACGTTAAAAAGTGTTTTGTTCCGAGTTGTAAGAATACTACTGCTGATGAACAGTTAGAGGTTATTCCTATGTTTACATCAAGGAGGAAGAATAGCAGGAGGGAGCGCGGCCTTAAGCCCAATGTAAAATATTATGCACCACGCCAGACACCTTTTATTACTCTGTTACGACTTGCGCAGTCGGGATTCTCTACAAACCGCTGGTACACGACGCTTGTTTTCAACAACCACAGGCCGTAATCGTAGTCGCGAAACACCTTTTATTGCCCTAAACCTTGTGGCGTGCACGACCAGTTTTTCAAACTGACGCTCCCTCCTGTTATTCTTCCTCCTTGGTTTACATTATAATATTGACGTCGACGGTTATACTTATACCTTCACCCCTCTCTCTCACTCCCATTGCATTATTTGTATTTCTCTGGCTATTTATTAAACTGACAACAGCGAGCATTTAGTTATCTAGGGAGCTGTAACAGTGCGCATTGCTGAAATTAGGAACCTTTTGCCTAGTTGTTGGCGGATTTAAGAAAATGTTTGAAACAGGGTAATTTTTCTACCGCCGTTTGTTACCAGTTGAATTAATCTGAAAGCAAAGTAGATGCCTGGCACTAGTATTCATGATGTAAGCAATAAAACGCATAGGTTAAAACTATCAAATTTTAATGTGCGGGACGACCCTATTCTTCTGGTTTGAAAATAATGTTAATTTTGGATCGAAGTAAACAAAAAAAAATGTGAAAATGCTCAATTACTTATCTTCAATTTGGCACAACACAGGTGCTGAATTTCATAATTAAAAAAGAATTTGCACTGTTATTAACATTACATATAACACATATAAAAATACACATTTAGATGGGTCTTAAGCATTAAGCATCTCCTTAAAAATTCTAAATGTCAAACATAATGTTTGAATTTACCATGTCCAGATTATTTGCACGAAACATGTTCTGTAATAATTTCAGTGAATTTGAATGTATCTGTTTGGAGGTAGCGTTAAAATAGCTGTGACATTTATACATTTGGCGTAGCGCAGAATCCAATCGGAAGATTTTGGAATTGATTTTTTGCATGCATTAGTGCTAAAGGCTAAAAACTAAAAGAATGAATAATTTTCAAAATATATTTAACAAAGCTTAAAATTATTTTCACTTTTAGTAGTGCAGTACTGTCATTTCATTTCCCGCAATATTGATTTTGTTTTTAGGTCACTACCGATAAAAGCATCAAACTATACCAAAGCCAAAATATCATTTCTCTCAGACAACGGAACACTGAGTTATTATCCGTCACATTACCAACTGTTGCCCTAACAACTGCAACGCATATTATAGCAAACGTTCCGTTCGTTTTGTCTTTGACCCCCACAAAGTGCTTTTACTTGAACAACAAACAAATTGCAAACAATGTCACTTCCTTCCTTATCCACGATACCTATTTACTGCTGACTACAACTCAGAACCGACTTTACTGTACTCGATTGACATTGGAGAATGTGAAATCATTATCACTGGATGACAGTTTTTTTTCGAGACCCGTAGAACAAGGCGGTTTACTTGTATGTGCCATACCGCAGACATCTGTTGTAATACTGCAAATACCAAGAGGCAATCTGGAGATAATTTCTTGCAGGCTAATTGCCATAGATCTTTTGGAAAGTTTGCTTGAAAACGGGAAGTGGAAAGAGGCTCTGAATTTTATACGCATTGATAGATTAAACAACAACCTGTTGATTGACTTGAATCCTTCGAGATTTTTGAACAACATCGCAAATTTTGTCGATGCTTGTGAAACTGCTGCTCTGTTGAATAGTGTTTGTCAAGAAATCGAAGATGAAAATGTATTGAACACAATTTATGCAAAGTGTCGCTTGGAAAATGTGGAGAAATTGGAAAATAAAAGACAGATTGTCTGTAGACATATTCTCGACTATTTAGAAGAGATTGATTACGCCAATTACATTTCAACGATCATGATTATAAACGTCTATCACTTTACAATTGAAGATGCCTTGGTATATGTTCAGGATTTGTTACAACGTGCCAAGAATGATAACAGGTTGTTGTCTATAGCTGCAAATGCCATAAAAACTCTGAATATTCACGCTAAAAGAGAGGATCTCTACCAAAAGAGCTTATCATTATATGATGTTCAGTTAGCTAGATACATAGCTGGGTTCTCTCAGATGGATCCCAAATCTTATGAACCGTTCTTAAAAGAACTCGAAGAAGCTTCTGAAATTGAACGTCGCTTCAAGATTAACATGTGCCTTAAGAAACCAGCTACGGCTATTCGGTACTTGTTGAGGAATGAAAATGTATTGCCCGAAGAAACACTGAGGTTCATTGAAGTTCATAAAGTAGCAGAAGTGGCTTACAAAAACCTCACTAAAGATTCTCCCTTATTTAAAAATGTGTCCTCAATGCTTGGAGAACAATTGCACAAAGATTCATTACATGAAGAAGCAGCTGTAGTTTATGAGCGTGCAAGCTTGTTTAAAGAGGCGTTTGAAGAGTTTCGGCTAGCATGTGATTGGGAGAAAGCTGTGAGTTGTTCGAACAAAGCTGGATGGAATGATCTTGAAAGGTATGGAAAATTGAAGGAATTGGCTAAAGAATTGATTAAGAGTAAGAAAATTGTGGATGCTGGTATGATTTACGAGACTTACCTGAATGATTATGAAATGGCTGTGAAAGTTCTTATTGAGGGATATTGTTTCAAGGAGGCGGTTTTCTTGGCGGAGAAATATAAAAGACCTGATGTAATCGGTAAGTGTTCTTTAATGATTAATGAGGAACAACCAGATAAGTAGAGGGTGCCTGCAATTATTTAGTGGTCTTTTTGTAGTTGCTGATGTTATGCCAGCAGTGCAAAGTTATTGCACAAATTTAGTAATGCGAATACGTGATTTGCAAAACACATTTAAGTGTTATGCGAGTCGATTGCAAAAAGTTAGAAAGGAGAAGGTGGCCAAATTAAAAAGTTTTAATCAGATTTTTGAACCTGGAGATCTAGCAGATGAACCTATGAACATTCAGAGGGATTTTGATTTGTATTCGGATGCCGGAAGTCAAGCAACCACAAGATCGACTAGAACTTCTGGGTAACAATTTAAAAAATGACATTTTAATGTTTAAATCATAATTATTGAATTGCAGTTCCAGGAGTTCCACTTTGTCTTCAAGAAACCGTAGAAAGGAAGAACGTAAAAAGCAAGACCTTCGTGAAGGTGGTGTTTATGAAGATATCGCTCTGATTAGGGCATTACATGGTTTGATTGCTGAAGTTTTCGATTTGGGACTAGATGTTAGAAAAGTTCTTACATTATTAATAATGAAAGATTTGTATGATGTGGCTGCAGCGATACAAAAATTGTTGAAGAATTTACAAACAAGTATGGTGAGCAGTTTTAGAGAAATATGGCCTGCTTGTTTTGTGGAAAGCCACAAATGTGAGACTATAGAAGAAACTATAATCAATGAAAATTTGCTCGCATTAGGTGCGTAATATTTTTTTTGTGGAAGTACTTTGTAGTTTATTTTTTTTTACTGTTTCAGATGATAAGTTTAGAAAACCACCACAAGTGATGGGCATGATGAACTGGGAAATATCTGTTTTGAATGTATGAAAAGTAATTATATTTTATTTTATCAAATAAACTGTTTATTATTATATTAAGTATTTACTTTTCCTTTCTGTCTTATTTATTTCTACCAATAAAGTTGTCAATCTACGGTTAAAGTTTGAGAGTGAAATGTAATAAAACATATTTTTACTCAATATTTTACTAAATACTGATAAAAGTGTGAAGATTTCTAGCCAGTGGGAACACTCATATCAACAAAGGACAGTTGAGTAAATCGTGTGACGTAAGTAGTATCTAGATTATTAGTTGGGTGTTCTGCAATAGTTTTCAATATATTTTTTTACGATTTAAAAAGCTTTGGTAATTATTTACTATAGTTAGGCAACGATGTTACATTTGATTAGGTAGGTATACGAATTTGTAGCAAACCCTTCCAAGTAAGCGCCGCCACTGGTCGTTTGACGTCTTCTGGAGAGGTCCAGTTTACTGGTGCCCGCTCGCGGCACGCTTTCATCCCCACCACTCCCGCGTTTCAGTTCCGCAGAGTACGGCACGCGGTGGGCTAGGTGCGAATGTTTACATTAAAAAAATGCACGGATTGTCAAATGTTTTTAGAGTTTGTCGGGTGACCATAGCTCCGGTGCCGTGAAATGGCCGGCGAAAAATGAACGTGGTTTTCGTGACGCACGCGAGTACTTTTCTCTGGAAAGCCCCGGGAAATTAGGTTATGTGTGCCTGTTTTCGACGATAAAATTGGAAATTTTTTGGGTGAGTAAGATTTCTCGGTGTTGGGACGGGTTTAGATTGCGATGTTAATTCAGGTCGTCTCCTACTTTTGTCCGAAAGAGCCAGAAATAAATTGGAAATTTTGGCGCCTGGTTTCCATTGGTTGGTTTGAATATAGTGGTTCTTTTGTTGGCGAAACATTCCTGGCATTTTTTTGCATCGTGGTTTTACAGGCGACCGTTATTATCCTATTAACAGCCCATATATTAGACCGCATAAATAAAAGAAACTGTTTTTATTGGCACTCTCGTAAAATGAATGATCTGTAGACTTGGTCGTTTGGTCGTGTTATTATTACAGTCATAACATTTTTAACTTATCGCTTACAGACTGATAATTCGCTGTTTTCATTATTAGAGACTGTTTTTCTGAAGTAATTATGTCTAGAAGTAATAAACTGGGGAGCATAACTATAGCCCCACCTTGAATTATCAGGTTTTCTGGGCTAAATGCAAACTTAATTTAATGTAACTTACAAGAAGGATGAAGAAATAAAAATAATAGGATCTGGACTATTTAAAGTAATTGATTATTAATTTTCACATAAATGCTTTCTAAATTTTGCGTAGTGCATAACTATACTTTTAAGGTAGCTGTTATCGAACTTCCAAAACATGTTTATAAATATTTTGTTATTACATTTTTTCTCTGGTTATTATTATTAACTGTCACTGTAACCGCAACAAAAAGGTAAAATCTTGGCTTTTTGGGATAAAGGCTTCAGTCGCCGAAAAATTGCTCAAAGAATTAACCGGTCTCGTAAAGTTGTCGCCAATTATTTGCAAAACCCTGAACACTATGGCACAACCAAGAACGGTGGCCCTAACAAAAAAAATTCACCCAGAAGAATTATTGCTACAGCGAGTAACACTAAGTCGAAAAAGAATTGCCCAAAGATTGCGGGCTTGATGTTTCAAAATGGACTATAGGGAGGATTCTGAAGAAAAGTGAACACATTGTACGCCGAAAACTAATAAAATGTCCGAGACTTCTTCCTAACCATAAAACAGCCCCTTTGGAATTTGCTCGCGAGAATATGAATCGAAATTGGAAAAATGTAAACCAAAACTTTACAGTTAAACCATGTAAATTTTTTAAATTTTTCTGATGAAAAAAATAATCTTGATAGTCCAGATGGTTTCAGTTGTTATTGGCGAGATTTGACGAGAGAACCTGAGTATCTTTCAAAACGAAACTTTGGAGGTGGTGTGTTAATGGTATGGGGTGCCTTTACAAAAGCAGGCGTTTTTACCCATCAACACGAATGAACAGTCGAGAGTACATTCAAGTTCTTGAGACAAATTTAATATTTTTTCAAATAACAATTACGAAAAAGATTTCATTTTCTAACAAGATAATCCGAGGATTCATGTCATTAGAGTCGATGGCTTAGTTTGCCAACCAAAATGTTGAATTGTTAGAGTGCCCCTCTTGTTCACCTGACATGAACCCAATTGAAAACCTTTGGGGTACTTTAGTTCGGCAAATATATGCGGATAACCGACAGTATGACTCCATAAATCAACTCAAAAACTCATTAGAAGAGATTTGGACCAATTTGGAACCAAGAATATTACATAATTTTGTTGGAAGCATGAATTCTAGAATTTTTGAGCTAACTATGAAGAATGGAGACCAAACCCATTATTAATTTACGAATGTTTGTTAAAATTTGTTCAATTCTGTCTGAGATATAGATGGTGCTATAGTTTGCACCAGTCCAATTAAAAAAATTATTTTATTAAAATACGGCAACTGTTAATAAGTGAATTAATAGTTTAATTTTGATTATTTTCGTTTCTCTTATCCCTCTTGTTAGTTACATTAATTTACGTTCAGGATGGGGCTATAGTTATGCTCCCCAGTTCATGTATACGTCTTCAACCTGACAAAAAAGAAGTGTAACTGTTTGTCCCAAGTCAGGCTACTTTGCCCATTATTTGTTTAAAAATCAGTTAAACAAACATAAGACTATATCAATATCTTATCCATACAGGATAGTCTCCAACATATATAGAGTACATTATGTAAATATTTACATATTGTCATCTGTAAATTTCTGTGAAACTTTTTGGCTATTGATAGCAGTCGTGCTTTGTTTTGAATTATTGTTGTTCAACAAGTGCTTGGTCCGAAGTAATGGTACAGTTAACAAAAGCAGATTTTGTAAAAATACATTGACAGTTCTCAAACAGTCCTTACTTTCTTGAAGATAATCTTACAGCAGTTAGGTATTCCTCAGTGATGATTTGGTACCCATCGCCAAATTTGACCCCTTTAGATTTTCCTCTGTGACCATTTACAAAGTAGAACATATATCTAGACCGTCCACAGGCACTGAAAAAAATACAAACTCTTATTCGAGTTGAAATACGATTACTACCTCTAGACGTTGTTAAACATTGTGTCGACTTTGTCAATATCAGTTCAATGTCAATGGGAATTGTAAACCTTGTTAATTCATTAAAAATGAGGAGACCAAAGTCACTTGGCTATCTTTTTTTGTTTTATTTGWGAACTTCATGTTTATCCATTTGTTGAATAAGTATTTTTCCAAATGTACCCATTTTGATTGCTTTTTTATGCCAAATGACTTAATGATCGAACAAAGATTCGAATGACACAAAAGTGCTTGTGGTTCTATTAAAATAAAAAATTATACAGCTAAGAAGAGACAAATAACTGACCAGACCTTGCAGTGACGTTATCAACTTATGTGTCTTAAGTTTCATTGAATATTCTTAAGCACTTTCTCAATTATAAGATGTTTTGCAAGAATCACAGTACTATCCGATATGTTTAACTTTTCCCAAAATGTTAAATAGGTACATGTATGATTCAGAAGTAGATTTATTCTAATATGATTCGCATCATCCATAATTCATACAACTGATTCATTTTAAATGCAAAAGAACTAATAATAAAGATAATGACAGTCATGTTTTCTTAACTTCAGCAAGAGTAATGCCTAAATTTGGTACTTGTGAGCCTGTTCCAAACTATTCATTAAGTACCTTGATTTGGCAAAACTTTATCTTCTCTTTCTAACATTTTCCGCTCAAATAATATCTATACATAATACTTTTCTGATTTTGTCCAAAGTAGACTGACATACAGTACAAAACCAAGTTGTTTGTTGTAAGACACATCACTATTACACAACTGGCAACAAGAAATATTCGTTTTAAAGTCAAAACAGAGAACTGTAGCTTTATTTTCTTTAATCTTTGCCTTTCGCTTATGCACATTGAAATTTGGTATAAAACTACGTCTTAAAAGCTTCATTTGAGTATTAATTCAGTTCAGTCGTTCAAAACCTCAAGACGGAAAGGAAAATTATGTGCCTGGATTTAACTTAGTAGTCACCTGTCATAAATATATTCACTGATAAGAACTCATTCAGTTTTAAGAACCTTGCAAATCAATTAGCAGTAATTAACGAATTCTCTAACACTGGTTGTGAGTGAGTAACGTGACAAGATTTCTGTCTCCATTGCAAAATAAATAGAATGATTGTGATTTTTGATTGTTGACCTCTAAAGAGCTCACATAAAACTCCTGATCTCTGTACGATTCTGAAGAATGTAAATATTAGAGATGTCATTGATGATCGCAGATGGTTATAGAAATATAAATTAATTATTCGCTTATGTACTAGCAAAACTTTGACTTCGTCTATTTCTGTAACTAGAGATGTTAACTATTTTTGGAAGCAGAACCCCTTTAATGTAGAAGCATTTATGCTATTACTTGGAAAATTTGTTTGGCACTGCCAAGCAGCAGGCGAAATAGTCTTGGCCAAATTTCAGGAAATTAAAATTAAATTCGTCAAATATAGAATTATGAATCGGGCATGTATTATATTTTCAAAACGTGAGAATAATCGATTTCGTCAATACAAAGTGTCGTTAACGTTGCCTTCGTTTAATTTGAAAAAAAATGTCGTTTACTTAAGTAAAATGTAGCAAAGGAATGTGGCGACACTGACATTTGACACGGTGCTCATGAATTTCAAATAAGACGCATTGTTAATCAGTACTCATAACAAATGTGTCTATTCAGTGTCTTCCTGATCCATATCTAGTTAGCCCTTCAACTGACTTGCAAAAAATTTATTCAACAATAAAATTTCCAAAATTAACCGTTTCCGATTCTAAGGTACCTAAATTCTTTGGTTTGTCCAAAATCCATAAAACTAATGCCCTTTTAAGACCTATAGTCAGTACAATTGGCAGTCCTTTTGTTATGGATTGGTAAAATTTTGTGCTAACTATTTAAAACTTTATCTAGGAAAAACCAGTAGTTTCATCAAGAATTCTTCAGACTTTATTGACGTTATAAAAGGTTTAAGTATTTCAGAAGATGGTATTTTAGTTAATTTTGACGTGGTTTCTTTATTTACGAAAGTACCCATACCTGAAACGATAGATATCAAATTCAAACTTAATGGAGATTCCCTAGGWGACACGATAGCCAGATTATCTGAGCATTGTTTAAAATTAACTTATTTCTTATGAAACGGTCATTCTTATGAACAAAAAGCAGGTTGTGCAATGTGTTCACCTCCAAGTCTTATAGTGGTCAATTTGTTAATGAAAATTTTGAAGAGGTAGCGATCAAGTTTTTAGTTTAAGCCAAAAGATTGGTATAGGTATGTAGATGATATAGTAATGCAACTCTCTTACCGTTTTTACAACCCCGCAATACTATTTACCTTTCATTTACAGGCACAGTTGGAACGGCACGCGACCCCTCATAAATCAAAACCTCTCTTTGTGATTTTGCGAATTTCCAGTGCCGGCCTTAAGCAGTTTTAAAACTCGTTTTTTGTTTGTGTAGTGTATATTATTCTAAGTAGTTTTTAATCATTCGGTTAATAAGAGGTTTTACATCGATCGTTTTTATTTACGTCTCAAAATGAATTGTACGTAGTTTTAGATGAGTAGCAACATTATTTTGCACAAGCAAGTATATCTAGTTATAATGAAATTTGTAATCTAACTAGACAACATGCACATCTGAGCATTTTTAATATGCAAAGAAAAATCTCGCATTCCTAAATATTTTTATTTTGATTTTTAACATTCCTGTAATATTTATATCCTGTGAATATGTTGAATGCTGTGCTAGCCGGAAATTATAAACAATACATTTTAATATTTTTACAATCTTTTAACTATTGGAAACATGCGGTTAACGGTTAACATAACTAAATATGTAAATAAAAGTATTTTAAAAGAAAATAATAAGAATATACATTTTTTATCTAAAGCTTTAAATAGAAAAAAAATAATTCCATACATCTATTATATTTTTACAAAAAAGTCTAACAAGTTTACACCGACATAACTTAAATATTTTAATTATTATTATCAGCACTACTGTCCAATTCTGAATCACTGCTAGCATCATCATTAACATGTATTATAAAATTTTGAAAATTTGGGGATACATAGCTATTTTCAATTATTTCAATAACATGCTTAATACAGCTTTTCAACACGTTGGAAAACGCATAACTATACGTCCATGTCCTTTCGCTAGTTCATCAACTCGATATTGTTTAGGTATGTTGAGATTTTTTATTATTGTCAACAGATCTTTTTTGGTAACTTTTCTACCCGGAATTGTAATTTTATTCTTCTTCATGTAATCAATTATTTCTATTTTTTTTCGTAGCTGATGTTGGCGCCTTGTTCATTAATTTTGAATGATAACTCGCGTTATCCATGACTATAACAGATCCGGGTGGTAGCCCTGGCAGTAACTGCTGCTGAAACCAAGTTTCAAAAAGTGCAGAGTCCATGTCGCAATGGTAGTCAGCAGAACAATTTTGGATCTGCTTCGCTGACAGTAACAAGCCATTTTCCACCCATCCATCACTTCCTCCCGCATGAAGAATTATAATTCTTTTTCCTCTCGAAGGTGGTGCTTGCAGAACGCAGTTATTTGTCCCATCTGGCAGACCTTTTTCTATCAAGTCGTGGGTGTCGTACAACGTTTCATCCAAATATACGATATTACGATTTTCTTGGCGGTACCTRCTGATTTCGTTTATATAATCCCATCTCATTCTTTTTAGTCGGATTGATTCCATTATGGACAAACGTTGGTTTAATGTACTATAATTAAAACCGATGCTCCTCGAGTATTTTCTGAACCACTCTTCGCAATAACTTATGTCATATTCTAATTCCAAAGGTTGTAATTTCAGACTTGCCATAGTTGGAACTTTATTTTCCTTATACATTTGGTAAATCTTTCTTTTTAATTTCTATCCCAAGCTCTTTTGGTATATTTAGAAATTTCTCCGAATTGCGTGATTTCCTTGAATTGCCTTTATTTTCAATAATATCTCTCATAGTCGTGTAGGGGACACCAACCATTTCACTTGTCACTTTTAACGGAGCACTGCACTCCTTTTTATCAAAAAAATTGTATACATTTTTTATGATTTCTTTGGCATCTTGGGTACGGTAACGACGAWTCCTCTTGTTTTCTTCAATTTGCACTTCCATGTCAGCGTCAGCAACTTCATTCTGAGCGGTAGTTTTGCTAGTTTTGGTTTGACCGGTAGTGAACTTTAAATAATCTGACCCTGCTTAACCATCTTCCGAAAATCGGACCTAAATTTATGGTAATCCGGTTATTTGCGGTAACTTGTGAGGGGCCGCCTGCTGTTCGAGATGAAATATAAATTTTATTGCAGGGTTGTAATATTGGTAAGAGAGTTGCATTACTATACTTTTGTTGTTTGACCCCACGGTATAGAAGAGTTAGGTAGTTTTCTAAATCACCTGAACAGACAAAAACCTGACATAAAATTTATTATTGAATTAAAAAGCAATTGTAGTTTACCTTTCTTGGATATCCAAATTAACAGAGTGAACACTGGACAGTTAGGACACAAGGTTTACAAAAATCCAACACACACACACACACACAGGCAGATCTTATGAGGACATTATTTGTTAGAACACAGAGAATCTCAGCCGAAAGTTCTTTACAAAAAGAAATATATCATCTTAAATCAGGGCTAGTGAAAAATGCTTATCGCAAAAATATTTAGTCAATTTTTAATAAAAGTGCTCGTCCAAATCGAGTAAATTCTTAGCCAGGACAAAGTAAATTAAAGTTGAGTTTGCCTTATGTACAAGACTTTTCGGAAAAATTAAAGAGCATTATTAGAAAGCATGATTTTTAGTTGTTAGTACGTATAATAATTAGTACAAAATTTTAAGTTCTACTAAATATAAAGTACATTTAGAAAGTAAGGGTGTTTACAAAATTACTTGTTCGTGCGGCATATGTTCCATAGGTCAGACTAAAAGAAAAGTAGGTACGCGTTTGGAAGAACACATTGAGAAGCTGAACAAAATCAGAGTACTATCTTTAAATGTTGTTTATAACTTTGATTGTTAATGTACACTTTTATAAAACTACAACTTTGCTATACTTCAGATATATTAACGAATCCTGTGCCACCTTATTAGACAAGGAATGTCACATTAAGTAATCATATCGTTAATATGTCGGGCTTCCTAAAATTCGTTGCTGAGAAGATTATGCAACACTATATAATGAACTTCCATTGCTTACAATACAAGTGCATGTTATTGGATCGTCGGTATTCATTATAATAACAAAATCGTCGTCGTCAACAACAAAAGTGCGAAGTCACAGCGTTAGAAATGGAACATTGTTTCTTGAAAAGGTCTCACGAAAATATACGCACGTGGTATAATACTCTTAATAATCCTGATATGTCGGAAATTGTGTCTAATTGCGTTATTTCCGCTATTTACGTATCAACACAGTTAATTAATTAGTTTAAGTTGTTTATTCGCCCGTAACTTTGATGTAAGATAACTTGAAACAGGTTTATTATTTCCGATTTTACAGCTTTATTTCTAATTACTAGATATGTAAACAAGGATTTTGTAACTGTCATAAAATCTATCAGGTTTTTATTTTTCAATCGTGCTCTTCAATATTTAGATCCACATTCATGTCCATTTGCTAATACTATGTTTTTTGTTACCTTTATAACTCTCTATTGTATATTTTTTTTAATACTTACTCAGATTTATCTGTGCCTTCGTATTGGGTCTATTATACACAACAATATTTTAATTTTCAAAGCTTTTAGTTCTTTGGTGTTTGGTGAAAGACCACTTGAATGCTTAAAAACCTATTATCCCTGACAAGTTGATTTTGTTTTTGTTTTGCTGTGGGTATACTTCTGGAGGAGTTAATTACATCCTTCTAACAGATTACGCTTTCTATGTAATTAGGGATGGGGTCATAGAGAAAATGATATAACAGCTAAGACCTTAGTTACTATAAACTTAGGCATATTATTTGTCAGTAGGTATTATGAACACATACCGTATCACTTTAAGTACAATATTTTTGTAACCATAATTATCAAAGTTCTGTTTATATCATTTGCAGTTATTTTTTAAGTAGTCAAGGTTACTTTTTTGAGATGTAATTATAGTAAATGATGAATATAGCCTTACGATATTACTTTATAATTGTAAATGTGTTGACAGGATAAAATAAATCGTATATGGTACCAGTTCCTTTGGAGCAATATTACATTCTTATTAATTTACTTTTTCAATAAACATTCAGTCGTTTATGCTAGATGCAATCATTTCATTTGCTAGTCTAGTAATCCGTAAATAAAATCAAATCACATGCAATATAAATTTCAATTTTAAAATAATACATAATACAGCTGTTAAACGTTGACAAGTATATATTGTTATTGTTAGTTATACTGACATAATACTATTGTCATTCGCATAAGTACATAATTTGCTCATTGTTCCCTTTGTAAACTTGCACGTTAGCAAGAAATATTGACTAGAGCAGTACATAACATAAAACGATCTAGTCGTAAAGTTGATCCTTGGAAAAAGCAAAATTGTAATGTCAATTTGCAATATAATTCTGTTAGATAATGCTCCACGTGATACATAGTGCTCGATGATTGTCTTTAATCGTACTTAAGAGAGTTTTAATAACATAATCTCGTTCACTATAACTCAAATTTAAAATAACAAGGATACGAATATTTTTTATATATACATACACAAGAGTGTAACTTTATTATTAGATTATATCTCAAAGCAAAAATTTTGAGTAACACGGCTCATTTGACATGATACTTTATTACCAGAAATACGATATATATCACCGCAATGACACATTACCAATCCTAGGAAATTTTTATCACACTGGAGTGTTTTCACGCAACATAATACTTCTCATATTGCAAGGACAGTGTAAATATTTAATTTACTTGGTGACCAACAATAACTGCAGTTGTACGATCAAATTCAGTATAATGAGAATAAGAGAGAGGGAGAGAATTAGAAAAACAGAGTTAACATGCTTTCAACGATCGAGATATCAAATTAATTTCATGGAGCTTTTTATAAAAGTAATTTTTGATAAAGATTGCAGAAGTAAATGAAACGTTGCCTTAATTTGATATTTTTTGTCAGTGTAGAGTAGTTAAACCATAATGTTAAGGACTTGGATTTTCCGGAAATTTTGCTAAAAGTACCTTTCCACTAGCATTTATTATCTATAACCTCTAGAAAGTTACCTTGATCATCAAATATTCTTTATCGCAAGTCCTTCGCAAAAATTCTTCCACAAGTGCTTTTTCCAATTCTGCAGCTTTCTTCACTTTGTATCCTCTTCAGGTAGACAGTGAGCTTACTATATTTTCCAACGACCATGTTTCTATAAACCTTTATTGCAGTCTTCAGCATCGAGTACTTCGACCACATGGATGAAATTMCATACTTCGTCAAATTTAAGAAATGTGATAACAGTACTTCCTCCTTTATGGCGGATACACCCCATTTTCCATTCCATTCATAATGAACCTTGGACTTCGCAGGCAATAATTGTAGAGTTGTTTCTGTAGCTTCCGTCAGGATTATTCCAGGAACATTTTCTTCCATTTCTCACCAGCTTCACAAATTTTTGCAAATGGAGTCGAAAATAATACCTCCCGATATTCCTTTAGCTAATTTATTTGACTTTTGGGGTGGCAGCCGCTGTCACGGCAAAACGTCAAATTATTTTTTTTATCAAATCAGATAAAATTCCTGCTATTTTGGTTCTAAATTGCCTGTGATTATGGATAAATAAAACGTTGTACTGCATTCGTGTTTCCACGTGGATAAAATGCTATCTGAAACACTTATACAATAAATAACTATTAAATAATAAAATGCTAGAGAAAAAATGAAATGGTACAGAAGAAAATAAAATACAATTCTATCGTCTTGTATAATTAACATTTTATTTTTATTTTGGGGGGGGTATCCCATTTTTCCCAATGGACGCATGCAATTATTTTTTTAATTTGTCCTCATCTACGGTCCCCCTCCTTCAATCGGCACCATCCACTTTCCCTCTCGCCGGGGCGGGGGGGTCCAGTTTGCTCGTGACCGTCAGATCGTGATTCCGTCTTTCCCCCACCACGTCAAATCGGATGTTCATAATTCCACTAGAATGTCATGCTACGTCGCGTTTTTTAAAGGTGAAATTTCTAACGAATTTGCCAGTGAATAACCGGGTTGTAGCGCAAAAAGGACGAAAAAAATTCGATGAAGCGCTGAGGAATCAATGACCTGCAAACGAGGTTGCCAGATTTTTTGTTAAAATTTCCGGAGTCACGAGCAGCAGCATTTTTTTAAATTGAAAATGACGAAGGCGATGTATTATGTGGCTTAATTTTCAGCCAAGTACTTATTTGATAAAGTAGAAATACGAACACATTTCTTAATTTTCATTAATTCAGTTGCATAATGCTTCCAAACATATTAAGGTTGGGATCCTGGAGAAAAAAGATATAGGTTGTTGAGATAGCCACCTATTAAAGAGATAAATAAATGCTTATCTAAAAGATACAAGATTTAATTATACGGTAGATTCTAAGACAATTATTGAGTGGTACTGTTTTATAAAAAAAATCGACGCTTGTTTTTTTATCGTCATTTCTTGTTGATTTTTTCCTCTCTCTAGTAACTATCGTGGGTCAAATATGGCGGCTAAAAATACCCGTCGTTATAAAGCTCTACTATAACTAATAAAATAAAAAACGTAAGTTTTACGGGCTCTTTTTAATAGTTACCATATTTTCTTGCTTCATACTAATCGTATGCTCGGCTGAAATTAATTCAACGTACGATACTTAAAACACGAAATCTCCGATTCAAGTATAATTTGTACATGTTGGCAACATCCCAGTATGATTTCTACGTCATGAGGCACTTGATCTTGACATTACAGAGCTTGTAAAATCACAAGGCTTGCTGGATTGGTCGACGCCGGTCGCCAGATCACATGGGCCTACGTCATTGGTCCCTTTTGAACAGGCCACATGTTTTCCCAATTGATCGTTCTCTAGCGTTTTATTGTTCTGCTAGGTCGCGCACAACCTGTGGGGGCGCTGCCCACAGATAAAAATGCAATCTGTAGGTGTGTGAAACGAGTTGTAAACAAGCAGGAAAACTATATTCATGTTTTCAGTTGTTTATCAGATACATATATTAATGATTATGCATTTTTGATGGTCGTGATAATTAATTATTTGTTGTGTTAGTTGTCTATCTATGGATATTTAGCTCTAAGGATAGTAATTCAAATGTTTTGCAAAGGTTCACAATGAAGAACCAAAGAAATAACATAGGAGTCCAACAGGGATCAATGAATGGCCCAGTACTGTTATTTGTATATACAAATGAATCACTGAATCCAACAACTGCTCATGAGAGTTGTTAAGACTGAAAGAAAAATAAAAAGATGAATTCCATTGAAGCAGGTACCACAATGATTTATAAGCAGCAAAAAATGTCTTCTTTAATATACTGGCTAATTCTAAATGGTGTCATTTTCTTAGCATAGAAATAACTGCTGTAACCGAGGGGGTAATCACCGTGGATGTGTTTGTACAACTGTTCTGATGTGGCCTGGATGTCTTTGGATCTGTTGAGTGGATGTGGATGGATGTGATTTGTAAATTTGAGCATGCACGCATGTGCATAGCCCACAAAAAAACTCAATTGCTAAAACCTGACCTAAAACCACGCGTTTCACTTCGCATTTTACGTTTGCTGGCTTTTTAATGAAAATTGAAGCAGTGACAGACTGAACCGTGTAAAAATTACTCAAATTTCTAATGACCATGTATGGGTGTATTTTTGGTACAAGTTACAGGGCACCAAATAAAAATAGTACTTTAATGGAGAGCGTATGTACATTATTTCAAATATATTAAAGAAATGCTTGGGCAAATTTTATGAACTTATTGATTTTTTTACTCTCCCTAAAGACAAAAGTGTTGACATAAAAAGATACGTGCGCATTATTCGTGAAAAAAAAAACAAATGATTCTCAGATCGTGATACCTAAAAACTTGTACAATGAAATAATCTTAATTCATTCAAACAACTTGGATGGATCAGTAAAGCTGTTGTGACAGAAAATACTCTTGAATTTGAAACTAGTTTGGAAACAAGTGAAGATGAAGACTTATGCAGAAGACAAAGATACCCAAAATTTGTCATTGGATGAAGATAAAAATAATAGTGCTAGTATTATGCTTGAAAACTATTAGTCTATCTGGGTTGGAAATTTAAATCGAAGAAGTGTAGTTCGGAAAATTACAGCAAAGAAATAGATAAAAAATTCATTTTTTATGTTCCAGTAATTTCACAAAGCTCGCAATCTTTTTGTCTGAAAAGGGCAGATAAGCAAAATATAAAAAAATATAAATCTTCTTAGAACCGAAATACGAGTAGAGTATTTTTAGACATACATTCTTCGAAGACAAAGATCTTTTGAACTATTGAAACATTCTTTTATTACATTTTTTTACTATGTTGTGTTCGTTTAGGATTTTTTTTGGCATACTTAGACATATATTTTGTGTATTTCCTTTGTCTATGATCTATTATTATTTTACATGTGCAAAAAGTAGTAAAGAGGGAGTCTGTAAAGTCTATGAAACTCAGGATGTGTAAAAAGTAATTCTTGGGGTTCTCTGTCTAAATAAGTGTGGATTAGTGTGAATAAGTCTTAATTTTGTAGGAGGTGTAATGGATGTGGGTGAATATATATGGATATGGGTGGATATGGATGGATGTACACGTTTCTCCATGGATGTATGTGGATGTGTTTGAGAAAATGGATGAGTTTGTACAATTTTGGTGGGTAATTTTCCCCTCGGCTGTAAGCTTATACAGTGTCGATAAAGCTATCCGTATATAATTCAAAATAAGGGCCATTTACGAAAGATTGAAAAAATCCTCAAGTAGATGACTTACAGTTTAAAAAATACCTTTATTTTAAAACGATTCAAAGGGAGCTATCTGTTACTATGACGAAGATAGGACGTTATATATTAATTCAAGATATTAAATCCTAAAAAAATAATCAAAATTAATCTCTTTCTAAATCTTATTATACCTGTCATGGCATTTTTTCTTCCGATTTATTTTGAAGTAAATCTAATCTTGAACTGTATGCGCTACTTTATCGATATTATTGTCGAATCATTAATGTACATTACTGTTTATTAATCAGCCATCAGCTGTTACGTACATGTAGTAATCTTATCATAGCTCAACATGCTGTGGTTGGCAGCGCACCATGTGCTCTAATAAAACCTAAAATACCGATAAGTGCCTCATAAATGCATGATCACACGATAAGCATGTGTATTTCGTGCGCCATACTCTGTCGCGTATAGAACGTAATTATTATTGGCCGCTGGTTTATTTCAAATTCATTATTGCTTACGATCGTCATGGTCATAAATTAAATAGGTTCTTATGTATTCCGTTGGCGTATGAATGCCAAAGGAATGATGTCTGAAGGTTCGATTAAAATTTGAGCAGCAAGCTATGATTACAAATGCTTTACGTGATAGGGTCATGTCATTCACTGTGTTGCAGTAATATACCTATATCTTGACCATAAGAAGTCTTATTTGGAGCTTCGCTGAAAAAAATATAAAACCTTCTCTAGTTAAAATTTCCAATTTTTTGGAACACATCCTTTTGAAAATTGCTTTAAAAAGCTTCTAATCGCACATATGTTTTTGTTTATTTGCCAGTGAAGCAAGATCGTTGATTTCAGCATCGAATGTTTGGATTATTTTGGTTGCTTTATTGTTGAAATGTGTCTATACACATTGATCTAGATAAAGGAAATTCTTGCCCAATTCACTTGCTATAGGCAAGTCGCCATATTGGTTTACAATTAACATTAAAATTATCATACAATTAAGGTTAAATTTGAATATTCAAAGTCAGATTACTGTGGAACTATCGAGTAGTTTAGTTTCTCTGAAAATACGACGTTTTTGGAGGACAGAGAACGAGCATTTGAAACCAGCATTTGAAACTTTTTTGGGAGATATTATTATCAATTCTTTCGTACATCTGGAGCAGAATGTTCCAATAAGTGATATACTGCTGGTTCTCTGGACTTTACTCTGATTGATTTCTTCCTTTTGGGATTTGTTAAAGAAAAGTATAAACATAGACCAACAACTGCTGAGGTCATGAAACAATAGGATAGGTGAAAAGATGGCTCAGGAGAGACTGGTACTACTGAATATGGTGATAATCATCCTGCAAATGAACATACACACTATTTCTTATACCCATATAAACTGGGGAGCATAACTATAGCCCTATCCTGATTTTAAAGTTTTTCTTCACCAAATGCAAACGTAAATTAATGTAACTAACAAGAGGGATAAAAGAAACGAAAATAATAAAAAGTAGACTATTCAGAGTCATTAATTAACAGTTCCCGTATTTTAATAAAATAATTTTTTTATTGGACTGGTGGACAACTATAGCCCCATCTATATTTCACACAGAATTGAACAAAAATAATGGTTTTGGCCTTCTTTGTTCCTAGTTAGCTCAAAAATGCTTTTAACCAAATTATTTAATATTGTTGGTTCCAAACTGGCCCAAACCTCTTCTAATGAATTTTTGAGTTCATTTATGGTGGCATACTGTCGGTAACCCCAAAGGTTTTCAATTGGGTTCATGTCAGGTGAACAACAGGGATACTCTAATAATTCGACATTTTGGTTGGCAAGCCAAGCCATCGACGATCAACTGACATGAATCCTCGCATTATCTTGCTGGAAAATGAAATCTCGTTCGTAATTGTTATTTAGAAAAGGCATTAAATTTGCCTCAAGAACTTGAATGTACTCTCGACTCTTCATTCGTGTTGATGGGTAAAAATGCCTGCATTTGCGAAGGCACCCCATACCATTAACGTACCCCCTCCAAAGTTTCGTTTTGAAAGATACTCAGGTTCTCTAATCAAATTTCGCCAATAACAATTGAAACCATCTGGACCATAAAGATTAATTATTTTTTTCATTTTTTAATTTCCGACTTTCCAGTCTGGTTTTCGAGAGTTCCACAGCACATCCACCGCACTATTAACTGTCATTGATGATATCCTGCGTTCATGGGATTCTGGTGACTCCACCGTATTGCTGCTCCTGAACTTTTCCAGGGCCTTTGACACCATCGACCATCGCATCCTACTGGCTAAGCTGGGTTACTTGGGCTTCTCATCGGACACTGTTCAGTGGTTTCGTGGCTATCTCGGCGGTCGGGTCCAAAAAGTTAAATTGCCGGGTGTTGATGTTTGTGAGTCAGGGTTTGCAGAGGTCTTGTCGGGGGTGCCTCAGGGATCCATTTTGGGACCTCTTCTGTTCTGTTTGTATATCAGTGACATATATACTTCGTGTTCCTGAAGTTAAGCTTCTCACTATGCTGATGATACTCAGCTGTATGCTCCTGTCAATGGGGGTAACGTCTTGGAGGTAGTAAATAGTTTAAATAATAGTCTTCAGGCCCTACAGGCCTGGTGCACGAAGCAGTTTTTGATGTTGAATGCCGCCAAGACATCCCTGTTGATAGTGGGCCCCCGTGCAGTTCGTGATATCGTCTGGGATTTTATCAAATTAAGTATTAATAACTGTGATATTCCTTTAAGTACACATGCTAAGGACTTAGGCACAATCATAGATGAAAGTCTTAGCTTTACCAATCATGTCACGTTAGTATGTCAGAAATGTTACCTTGCTTTGCATAGACTTCACAGTACTAGAGCTTTACTTCCAACAGGAATCAAAGTTCGACTTTGTGAATCATTAATCTCTCCCACCATAGACTATGGCTTGGCTGTGTATTTCTCCAGTTTAAATGGTGCAGATGTGTACAGACTCCAAAAGATACAAAATGCCTGCATAAGGTATTGCTTCAAACTGCGTAGGAGTGAGCATGTAACATCGTACCTGAGCAAAATTCCGTGGCTCAACATAAAAAAGGTTCAAGTACAAGTTTCTGTTCTGTTTTCAAAAATTGAACTTATGTCAGAAATTCACTCTTTTAATATAAGAAATCAGAACGCCATAGTCACTCCAAAACATACAACTGAGAAATTTAAGACCTCCTTTACGTACCTGACGACTATGTACTATACACTCCCCAATAATTTTAAGAACATGTCATTGAGCACTTTTAGAGTCCGTCTTAAACAACATCTGTTACTGGAACAAGCAAATTAATATATGACTGTTTATTCTTTTTTTTTGTTTTGTATATTTTATGTATGGGAAACAAATGCAAAACAGCATTGCTGAATTTGTTGTCCTTTTTTTGTTGCACACAGAAATAAATATTATTATTATAAAAGATAATCTGAAATTTGAAAAAAATGCAATTTGCGTCCATATCTCGGAAACAAGAGCTGACACGGAGTTGAAAAAATTCCATAAAATTTTTTTAATTGCCCATAGGCTCATGCACAATTTCAGAAAAATCGGTCGAACAGAACCTGAATATCATGTTAGTTCCATACTTTATAGCGACCGTGTATATTTAAGATAAATTTAATTCAGGCTGTATTAACAATATAATAGTTTAAAATACGTCTTCTTGTTGGTACCTGTCAGTGCTAGCTGTGTGAACTTTAATTTGTAAAAAAAACTAAACTAAAAAATTAGCCACGTTAGGACTTTGGGCCTTCATCTGCTTTCTTCCGCTGAAGCTTTTGATTATCTCTATGAAGTGATAGTGAAGTTTCTTAAATATACTAGAACTATATAAGGTTCAACCTAGCAAAATTCTTGTTTTGAAGTAATTTCTTAAAAAAAACTCATACTTCTGTTACCTTTTAAAAACATAATTTAGGATTGTCCAAGACAAATATCGGAAATGTTACACTCAGAAACAACATTCTTAACTGTGACGAAAAAAAACCACTTTGACGATCTGTTATCAACAAACATTCAATGCTGTTAACTATTTTCGCCTCTCCTTATCGCAGGCTTTTTGCAGTCCACGCGATCTTTGCCACAAAAACTGAGACCAGAACATCTTTCGCACGTTCCCGGTCAGATTATCATTTTCTTGAGTCACAAATAAGCCACGATGATCTTGGTAATGTCATGCAAGGGTACTCTGGTCATTTGGGAGGAAAAGGTCGCACTGCTCGATTATATCAGAGTTATCGCTGTTTTGGTGGATCTTTAGTTGGCGTTTTGCTCCATCAAGAGTTGAGAACAGCGGACAGTTCTTGTGTTGTATGCAAATTTATGTGGTGGCAGCTATTTTCGTGCTAATAGGATTGTACTACCTTCGGTACCGGGGGATTCAGAGGAATAAGAGTAAGTCCTTGGGAAGATATTAATAATTTTAAGCTTTACGAATTACATTGGATCACTTCTTATTATATGATAGTGTGTAAACCAACCATTTGAAATTTGTTTCATGTTATTACAAAAGTAAAATCTGAGTTAAAATGACACATAGAAGTTTTCCTTTTTTACCAAACATATGAGATGTAGGAGCTAAGTTTTCTGATCTAACAAAACCGGATTTGTAACTGTGGACTTAACGATCTGAGGAGAAAGACAAACGGTCAGTTCATTTGAATATACTATATTAATCGAAAATTGGTGATTTGTTTGAGCTACAAAACTCTAAATATCATTAGTATATCGTCATTTAGAGGTTGAATTCTTTAGACAATAAGGCCTCAAGAATTACACGAAAAGCCTATATAGTTTTATGTAAAAAAAATATTCGATATATTCTTCGTAATAATATTTCAATCGTCTCAAAATAAATCTCATTTTAAATCTGAAGTTACCTGTTTTAAGCTGTTCTGAACTACAGGTATTTGTACGTTCTTTTCTTGCTTACTTTTAATATTATTAAATTATTGGTATTGCATTTATGTTGATCTATGACGAGGTACGTAATTCCCTGGAATTGCATATCACATGATTTCTGGTAATAACTCTCGATATATAAACAGAGATAAGAAAATTTTATTTATCACTTTTTCGCGATAACCCATTTGATTGTGCAACGCTGATGCCCTCTAACTTATTGGTATTATTTATATTTTTAGTTATGTAATAGGATACTTCCATAAACAAACCTACACATAAACCAAAAGAACCTAAAAGAAAAAGATAGTAAAGATTGATGAAGTTGGGCAAATATACCCATACTTGCTTTACTTCAAATAACTTTAACTCACCATTGTTTAATTGTAAGCCTGTTTTCTTGGCAATAGTCAATTGTGCTGTATGCAGACGTTTTTTTTTCAAGAAAATGGAACTAGTTTTCATTTAGTAATTCATAATGATATTACAGTCAGCCAATTATTGAATTGTCGTTTAATTCGTGATTTATGCTTTCAAGTTCCATATATTGGATATTTTAAGCAACTCAAAAAATTTGAAGAAATTGTGATAAAACTGTGGATTTTCAAATAGTTAGCACAAAATTTTGCTAATTTGCAAAGACGTCCAATCGTGTTGAATATATATCTTAACGGGATTATTTTTGCGGATACAACTTTAGTACTTTGCAGTCGAAAACGATTAAAAAATACTTTTTTGTCATTGGAAAGATTTGAAGTCTTAGTAAGATCATCATTATCTTGCCTTTCCTGAAAAAGGTTTCCGAAACAAAAACATGAAACCAGTAAAATGGATTTTTCTGATCTTAAAAAAAATAGAGAAAACTTAAGATTATATGACTATAAAATGCATGTCTATGCTGTGCTGTCTACACCTCAACCAACTATAGGTAGATCTATTTCGCTGTCATTACAGCTCATCAGTGCAGTTTAGGACTAGTGCAGACAGCACGGTATAGCACTGGTTTTGCCTATATACCAAAGCAATGGTATGGTGTAAATAAGAATTTAAATGGCAATGCAGCTAAGTTGCTTTGTCATCATGTGAGTGTAATGCTGACAGATGGCATTGCCATCTAAATTCTTATTATATGACTACATTTGTAAAAGTAGAAATTCTGCTGTTGCGGGAGAAGTTAGAAAAATTTATCGCAATGCTATTAGTAATGCAAAAAACAAAGCGTATAACAATTACATAGATTCTGCTATTTGTAAATCTAAAGTAATGTGGAGAATTGTTAGTAGTAAATGTAAAAATTCTTATAAAAGATACTGCACTAACTTTGATATTAATGTAACGATTTAAACAAATATTTTACCTCGATATTCTGTGATAAGTATGTTTTTAAATAATTATTGTGATACGAATTGTTATAGTGAATTTTAGTTTAGGGAAGTGAAATATGTGAAGTAAGAGATATTATTTATAAACCAAAATCTAGCAAAGCCAGTGATTTTTATGGACTTAGTGTAATTCTAGTCAAAAGTGTCGTTGATATTCGCATTAGCCCCTAACAAAATTAATTAATAAATGTATTACTAGTAATCATTTCCGGAATGCTTAAAAAAGGCTTTAGTAATACCGATTTTCAAGAAAGGTAACTCTGGATTACCTAGTAATTATAGACCAATCTCGTTGCTTTCTATATTTTCGAAGGTGTTGGAGAAGGTAATAATGGCTTTACAGTTATCTAGTCGATTTGAAAAATATTTTTGTAAAAATCAGTATGGATTTATGAAATCACTATCTACTCAGGATGAATTACTTTCTTTTGCCAAACTAGTTGAAGAATCTTTTAGTAGAGGCGAGTACCTATTTGCTGATTTTTTATACCCCTCGAAAGCTTTCGACTGCGAACAAAAATTTATTAATTCGCAAATTATTTGCTTACGACGTTTACCCACTGAGTTGCAGATTAATAACATCTTTTTCAACAAATCGATCCCAAAAAGTAATTTGCAATAATAGTTTGTCGCACGAGATGCCTATTAACGTTGGTGTGCGTCAAGGGTCGGTCTTAGGACCTCTCTTATTTATAATTATTATGAATGATCTTCCTGGACACCTACCTATGAGGAGTTGAACATTTGTTGAAGGTAATTCAAATCGTGTCACGAAATGGATCTCGGTATAATTTTTTGTATGTTACCTTATCCAGTATTCACCAATTTTAGCCCCATAATCTGTCCTATATAAAATTGGTTTAACTGAACCTTTATCTGCTCTAGTAACTAAGATGAACTTATCTGTGTTTTTAAATCCTTATAAGAGCATTCATTTACTCACTTTAGGTTTGTGCGTACGTACATTTCTAATGGCGTAGCATACGTCTCATCATAATCTTAATTCTCTTGATTCTTCGGAAGCAATCTTATTAAATATTCCTGAGGATAGATCATCATGCTCTTCGCTAAAAACATGAACATCTGCATCTGAGAGTCTTTTTTGGCAGGTATATCACCGTTTTGTTGTAGTCTTGAAGTATTTTACTCGATGTGTTTAATTAGAACTGTTTTGTTCTTTGAGCTTGTTAAACTATTGTTTGTATACTTTTTGTGTACACTGTATTGTCTTAATAATCTTGATAAAGTAGATAATATAATAGGAGTCGTGGTTTTTTAGTAAATCTTTTATGATTCATCATCTTATCTCATTCTATAGCACAACAATTAAACTTAGGTAGGTTTTGTTTTCGTATTCGCCGAGTACTGTGTTTTATCTCGCCCCAGTTACAAAACAACATTCCTCATTTACAGGAAAACTCACCAGTTCCATCGCGGAACCGTCAGGAACGTCGGAGTTGGCTTTGGAAATGGCGGAGACAGAACAGCAACCAATAGGAAACGGCACCCAGGAGAACGGAGGAGTCCAATGGACCCTCGGAGATGAAGACAAGGAGCAAGAGGACATCTTCCCCCAAAGGGACGATGATGATAATCTTCCACCCGCAGCTCCCTCTGATGGACAGGGTGGGAGAGGACTCAGCCCAGCAGCACAAGCCGCCTTGATCGAGAAGAGGAAGAGATTAAAGTAAGATTGCTTTAGTGGATTGCTTTTTAGATAAGAATTGTGTAATCGAGCGTTTATTTAGCTTGTAGTGTTAGTTGGGTGTGAATACTGGCGTTTCATGTGAAGTGTCACTGGATAGCAATGATTAGGTTTGTGGAGAGGCTGCTTGAAATTTTTGGAGTATTGTGTTAGTTTATAGTTTTTATGATCTACTCTAGTTATCTAAAGTATAAATCATGGACAGTGTTCATGAAAAATGTTCGTTGGTTTACCAAAGCAATTCTTAAACTATACGAGGGTGAATGCTTTCAGCATCCATAATATAAGATATTTTCTCGGAAAGATTGCTGTCTCTTGAAAACACTGACAAAAAGTTATTACTCTGACGTTTCGATTACACCTGTAATCTTTGTCAAAGACGAAGAACCTCAAAATTTGCCTGACACAAGTTCAAACAAAATTTTGAAAGTAAATAAACAAATCACCAAAGAAGCGAGACGGCATAAAAACAACGTGCCAACCTTATAAAAAAGAACCTATCGACGAAAAAGGAACTACCTACCTACTAGATATACACGAACTACTTGGTAAAAGATAACTACAAAATAGCCTTCCAAATTTCACCTAACACATAATTTCCACAATCCCTATTAAAATTATTAGTATTCCTACAAATTTCTATAGCTTCTTTTATTAAACGTTTGTGATAATATTTTTATCTATGTAAATTTTTTGTTTTATCAAAGTCAATCATGTGTTTAGTCAAATCTGTTCCAACAGATAGATAAATCTTCCATAGCTGAACACTCATTTGACTAAACACATGATTGACTTTGATAAAACAAAAATTTTACATCGAGAAAAATATTATCACAGACGTTTAATAAAAGAAGCTATAGAAATTTGTAGGAATACTAATAATTTTAATAAGGATTGTGGAAATTATGAGTTAGGTGACATTTGGAAGGCTATTTTGTAGTTATCTTTTACCAAGTAGTTCGTATATATTTAGTAGGTAGTTACTTTTTCATCGTTAGGTTCTTTTTTATCAGGTTGGCACGTTGTTTCCATGACGTCTCGCTTCCTTGGTGATTTGTTTATTTACTTTCAAAATCTTGTTTGAACTTGTGTCACGCAAATTTTGAGGTTCTTCGTCTTTGACAAAGATTACAGGTGTCAGTCTAATAACTTTTTGTCAGTGTTTTCAAGGGACAGCGATCTTTCCGAGAAAATATTATCTTAATTCTTAAACTATTTGAATTGTTGAAAATCTTGACCACTGCATTCAAGAAATTTCAAAACCTAATCATTTTTGTCGGTATTTTAAAGTGACAGCTGTCCTTTCGAAAACATTATTAAAGTTCTTCAAAACACTGAAACACTCGCTGCTGCGTACATTTTTCCTTTGAAACCTCCATGGTATTTTTCAGGTGTATATACTTACCATAAATTCATAAATTTATTGATACGAATACTCACAAAAACGAACCCTTTTCTAATAATCCTCTGGCTTCAAGGCTTGGACCTTAGTAAACTTAAAAAGACGCATATTATAGTATATTTTTTTAGAATTATGGATATGCGTGGAAGTTTGCTAATGCATTAACAATTCTTCCTGGTCTGAAGTAACTGGCTTTGGTAATATATCTCTCTTCTTTTTGGAGCCGTAATGTACTAAATTATTATTGAATTTCATTTTAATAACAATTTTTATTCGTTGAAATGGTTGGGATAATACACGGAGCTCGAAATATACGAGTATKTATATATTTTTTTTTCTGAAAAAACGCATTTTTTTGCTKACCTTAGGACTTGGATSCAGGGAATMGATGCAATATTTAAAAGCATATTAAGTGAGCTCTCATTTMTGAAGACGATATAAAAGGTAATCCATTTGAAAAAAATGCACTTGTTGACATAGTTCGAAGCAGCAAAAAATTAACTCCCGGTATAATCTTTAGTCAGTTTATCGATGGGGTTCAAATGCTTGAAGCTTCCACATTTTGTTCATAAAATTTCAATGCTCGGTCGTTTTTAAATTCGAAATTGCTCAGGTTTAAACGTCCCGATTGGTGCGAAAATAAATAGAAAAACTCCGAAAACTGTTTCAAATAAGTGGATAGAGTAGACCAGAAAACCAAAATAACATTTTTTACGGCATTCCTACTGTAGGTTTTCAGTAAACTTTTAAACTTTCTAAACTACTACTTTTAAACATCAAATTTTCATTTCTTTCTTGGGATTTCAAATAAAACTGGCAAGATATTTAATATAATTGACAAATTTGCCTGAAAAATGGAAAAAAGGTAATAATTGTCAGCCGTTTATGTACATTTTTATTATGTAACTTCACTTCCTTAAACACGAGTACGACAAAAATCAGCTTGAAATTATAAAATCTGTCCGCTGCAAAGAACTGGATGTGTTTCAGATACTTTATGTATATCCCATTCAGTTTGTCAATATAATTAAGTTTTAATGTAATCCACATTTTTTCGTTACTTTTACGATTTCTCGCTAAAATTATCAGTAGAACATTCTTTTTTTTTCTCGTACAGGAAGTACAAATCTTCAACATTTTTACAGTTCAATTGACTGATTTTGTGAGTCGTAGAATACTTTGTTCATGGTATATGTAGCATTTCGTAGCTGGTAGGTACATATTTCAAGATTTTCATCAATTAAGCAAAAAGCTACACAAATTCGATAGAATCGAGATAAAAAAAGCCCATAGTAGGGCATTCCGTCAAAGTTTTTTTAAACGGAATATGAATACCCATCGCCACTGGATGTTTAAATCAAGGAAAATCCAAAAAAACCGTAAATTAGGCAATTAATCACCAACGAGATAACATGATATCAATAAACAACTCAATATAGACATGAAGTACCAATTTTTCATGTTTCCAAACACTTCCGACCACACGGACAGCTGTTTATCGATAAGATAAACTTGGAGCGCCGCTTTTAGCAAACTGTGTACATTCCTGACGTTCCACCTGTTGCCTATTGCGGCCCACTTTTGTTCTACCGACGACGGCGACGTCATTCCGTGACCGTCCGCGATCCGGGCTTGTAATAACGTCGGCGTCGCTCAATTTCTTTTTTTTAACGTAATTGTCAAGCCGCGTGATTCATTTCGTTATCATGTATTAGAACGGTCCTTATCAGGGTACAATAAACCAGTGAGTAAGGTGGTGTTACTTAGGGAGGGTCCGGATTTGTGTTTTGAGGTTATGCTCAAGGAAGGAGTGTTTTTTGGTGATTTTTCGAGATGATTCGGATGGCACAAGGTACCGAGGTTTGATTACGTATGCCAACTGCTGTTTTTCGAAGCCAGAATTGATTTTTGACGTGGTTTTGTGCGGCGGTGGTGTTTACGATCGTCGATTGCTTCTAGCCCTACCGCATCGATGAAGTCGTGCATCCCCTTTTGTGCATCTAACTTCGGTGTGGGCAAAATATTCTCGATACGGCACGAGAATATCAGAATGAAAGTTAGCAGATCTCTGCTGCTTCGAATTCTAATTGATTTGCATAATTGATCATACCATAATAAGCCCCCATTGTTTAAGCACAATATCTTATTTCTATTCATTTTGTGGTAATGACTTTATCCGGTTATTGTTCTGCAATCATCCATCAGTCTATTTTGCACAAATGTTATTTAAATGACGTAAGTGTGCACTAGGAGATTTTTGGAAATTCATCCCCAAGGGGTTAAAGCAGGGTTGAAAGTTTGTATGAATCTTGGTCAAATTTGAAGTTAGAAATGTAAAAAATATATTGAGCCCATGGTTCAAAACAAAAGTTTACTGCATCACTAGTGTTAAAAAAGGGTAAAATAGAGGATGAAACTGTGTATAAAACTCGCTCATTTTTAATCCATCCATCATTATGACCAAAAGACTTAAGAACAATCTAGACACAAAAATAAAGATGAAAGATAAAGAATTGTTTCCAAGGGTTTAGGATTACCTTATGAAGGCTCTGCTAAATTATCTTGAATAAATTAAATTTTACTTTAAAATATTCTGTTTTAAATGGTAGGAGTAGAAAATTTTGCCTCAATTAGTGTGCCACATACTTTTAGCTAAAGATATTAGTTAGACATCCTGTATAATAACTTTGTCTAATAATTCGGTAGTCGAAAATTTGGTAGGTTATAACAAATATACATATGTAGAATTATTTTGTTATAACCATTTCTGCAATATGCAGAATTTTGATGAAACACAAACAGCCCTTCATATAATAAAACATGGAGATTTGCCAACAGATTGTATCCCAATATTTACTTTTAGCACGATTTTATTGGTGTGGTACGACTATCTCACACGACGCTAGCTTCAGAGTCATTGCCATTCATTTGTCGGCGCGATCAGATGTTTTTTTGGAGGTGGGGAGGAAGGTTGCTCGCCCCAATATCATGCCAGGAAAACCACGAAATTCTCTAAATAATGCACAATAAAATCGATGTACGACATTTGTCTAGTTTTATCAAGAACATCGTCAAACCGAAAAGGTATTGATGCCTAAAAGTGTAATGAGAGATGGATTGGATAATAATACCTAGGTACTTGTTCTGAGTGTGTGTTAAAGCCTAACCTTGAGGTTTTTTTGTGTTGCATACGATTATCCTACTTTTAGCTGTTAACGTAACCGAGTTTAACTACCTACCTGTTTGTTTGTTGTAGTAAGTGTTGTTTTTTGTTGTGTAAAACTTGCTTATTACGTCGTCACATCAAAAACAACACCAAGATTGTGCACTGTTAGGTTTCTTAACAAATTGTACTTTCAATTGTTAAAAAACGACATCTTTAGTGTTCCAACAATTTATTTTATTTCCAAACCGACAATATTAAGTCTGATCTTGCGATGAGTTTCGTCCCTGAATAAGCTCATCAGTTGAATATCTACTAAATGACCAGTTATCGCCTATCAAATAAAATTAATTGTTTTTTTTTCATTTTCAAGGCTAATCAAACTAATCACACGTGGCCTTTACAGCATTATTTTTTACAGTTTGTTGATTGACATTTTTCGAATCGCGTAGACACATTGAATTTAATCAATTCAGCGTGGAACAAACGTATTTAGAGTCAGTGAACTCTGCTTTATTTGAAAACGACATTTTTAACGGTGATCGTAAACAATAGATTAATTAAAGCAATTAAATGGCTTGGAAACAAGCTGATTTACTGCACTTTGTTTCACGATTTTTTAAATCATTGATTCTGACGATCGTTTCGCTCTTATAATTATTTCCAAAGAGCATCAAGTTGTAAAATTTGCTTGTGAGACTCACTGGCCTTCAGCTTTACGAATAATTTAAAAGGGGTGTTTGTTTGTATTTTTTATAAAAAATAATTTCAGTTGAATTAAATATACATTGTGTCCATGCTCTTTGGCCAATCAAAACATTTTGTCTTTAGAATCACCAAGAGTTATCTCTTTGCATAATATTCCTCCAAATATAGCTCGTTTTAAAAGATAATCTTTGATGTCTTCTTTATTTGAAGGCCTATTTGGATTTTTTTCAATCTAATCATCAGAATGACGTATTGCCTAATACAATTACGGCATTGGCCAGACATATATGATTGGTTTGCCTTCATCTCGTTTTTTTTTTATTTGGTTTAAGTAATTTACTTGCCATTCCGAAATTCGTGGAGATTTCATAAGCACTTGGTGTTTATTAATTTATTTATACCCATTTTCTTCATACTTTCCCACACCACTTTTCTAGGCATGTTATCGAATGCCTTCTCTAAGTTCAAAAATGCTAAACAGATTCATTTTTCTTTGCCTATCTTTTCGACCGTTTGTTTAAMCGTAACCCGGTTTTCATTTACATTAAATGAAGTTCATAACAGAGAAACAGTCACTGCTAGGCTGATGAAAATCTCGATGATTCGAGACGTCATTTTCAATATCGTTGGCAATTAAAAATTGTGTCTGCATGACTACGAAGAAGAGTTGAATAKCGATACCTCCTCATAATGGAAGTGCTATTGCGGAAGGTTTACAAAGAAGTGTTTGACAGTAAATGGTGTCAAGTGTAAATACAATAATTGAGCCTGACAAAGAATGAAAACAATTTTCTTTATCGCTAAAATGGACAAAAAAGTCAGATATTACCACTTTTCCTTGATTGGCGATATTTTTCGTCTAGTTTGATCAATTTATTACGAATAGTGTACCATAAAAGTAAAAAAGAAAAACATGATTCCGTGAACAATGCAATATTTTTTCAAATTTACATTACAGAAGATGCTCAAAATGTTCCCCATTTACTTCCTGGCAATAATGCAGCCTTGAGTAAAAGTTTTTCTAATGTTCTTTGTAGCATATTTGGAGTTCTGAATTTCTGCCCCGATTCGTCTTTTTAAATCTTCTACATTCTGTGGCCGATCAGCATAAATACGATTTTTAAGATATCCCCACAGGAAAAAAATCAAGCGACGTCAGATCAGGGGAACGTGCTGGGCATTCTGTCGCTCCGCGCCTACCAGTCCATCTGTCTGGAAATATCGCATTCAAATATTGACGAACGTGCACCATCTTGCTGAAACCATATCTGTTCAGTAGGACGCCCAGCATTTTCACGATTAGGGAACAGGCGAATAAGTTTTGGTATAATGTGTTCGCACAAGAGCTGTAAATACTTGACCGCATTCAAATTTTCATCGATAAAAAAAGGCCCAATAATGTGTTCACCTATAATACCATACCAGACATTCACTTTCTGTGGGCTTGTACCATCCAATGTGGATTTGTGTCCGACCAATATCTGCAATTGTCTATTCACATTACCACTGAGGCAAAAAGTCGCTTCATCAGAAAACATAATACAATTTAAAATGTTTCTATCTTCATTTATCATGTTCATAGCAGTTTCGCAAAATTGTATCCCACGATCGAAATCAGCTTCGCTCAGTTCTTGTAAGTAAGTGAATTTTGTATGGATGAAACTTCTCTTTTTTCAAAAATCTTCTGAACAGATCTGCTAATATGGTGAGTGCGAGCACGCTATTGTACGGACTTGTACTTTCCTCATTCCTAGCAACCTTTGGAAGTCGTGGTTTTTGACGATTTTTAACACCATCGGTTTCGTCAAAACGTTGCAATGTTTTAATAACTGTTGATCTGGCAATTGGTTCACGATCTTCATGAATTGCATTGTAGAGTGCAACTACTTCTATCTTCATAGCCAGTCATCGTCAAAATTTCGATTTGATCATGTTCAGTTGACTAAGCCACTGCGATTGCAACTAACAAACTTAATGAAAATTATCACCAGTCACGAGGAAAAGGGATACACCTGGAGTATTTGTTCTTACTTTTTGTTATCACACTTTTCTCGACTCAGAAGCAATAAATTGTACAAATGTGATACTAGCAGCTAAGCCAGATAACGAAAGAAGTTTAGATTTTATTTTAGAAACTTGTATTCGATCGCATTAAATTCCGAAAGCATAAGATACAAATGGAATAATCTCATGACTGTAAATAAAAGTAATCGATTTCGAGGCAGGTATGTCCCATTTTCCTTTTACTTTATTTTTCAGGGATGTCAGTATTTCCTTTTTATTTTTTTAATTTCTTCATCTATCGTGTTCGTAGCAGTTTCGCAGAATTCTATCCTACGATCGAAATCATCTTCGCTCAGTTCTTATAATAATTGAATTTTGTATGGATGAAACTTCTCTTTTTTTAAATTTTCTGAACAAATCTTCTGCTAATATGGTGAGTGAGAGCACGCTGTTGTACGGAACACTTGGGAATCTCTTGCACATCTAAAAGGATATTCAAGTTCACTCGTAAAACCTCTGTACGTCCTGGTTTTTTGACGATTTTTAACACGCCGGTTTTACTGTTGATCTGGCAATTGGTTCACGATCTTCATGAATTGCATTGTAGAGTGCAACTACTTCCGAATAACTTCGCCTTCTATCTCAATAACCAATCATCATCAAAATTTCGATGCGATCATTTTCAGTTAACTAAAGCATTGCGATTGCAAATAATTATCACCAGTCACGAGGAAAATGGAGACACCTGGAGTTTTTGTTCTTACTTAGCGGTAACGAATATGGTTTTATCCCGAAGTTTTTTCAAGACCCAATTTTGTTATCACACTTTTCTCAACTCAGAAGCAATAAATTGCACAAGTGTGATACATTTTTGAAATCAGGATAAAATATCCTTTTCAATGACGTGCCTTTTGACCCATTCACATTAAAAAAATGCAAGTTGCGCCCGTATCTCGGAAATGAAAGCTGGCACGGAGTTGAAAAAATTAAAAAAAAATGCATTTTATTTACCCATAGGCCCATGCACAATTTCAGAAAAATCGGTTGTACAGAACCTGAAATATACTGCTCATTCCATAGTTTGTAGTAGTGTTGGGCGATACATCAAAATGCATCGATATTCGGTATCGATACGTATCGCAATACTGTATATCGACACACGTAGTATCGGATAAATATCGACCCAGGAAATAGCAAATCGATATAAAATGAATTAAAACACTTCTTATTTTACATAATTTACATCATCATGTAAGGACAGCGAATTGAATAAGTGAATTTTATTAAACTGGATTGCTAGTTTGCGTTTATTTGGACATTAGTMAGAAAGAATACATTTGATGAAAAAAGGCTAAACCAACACAAATAAAATTCACCTGATTTATTATGTTGCAACTGTATTACTAATTATAAAAAAGTGCACATGCACATACCTTGATAAGAGGTAAGCCATTTTTAAGACTTAATCTGGCACTTTAACATTCACTTTTTCTTATGAGAATCCAATTATAAACACAAATTAGAGCCTCCAATAAATTATTTATACGGGCACAATTTACATTATTGCAATGTTGTTCTATAAGAAGAGTTTTATTGCGTTGAGGGTATACTTTTTTATCAAAACCGTAATCATGCTATACGGTTTGGCAGAGTAGATATAACAAATATAATGCTATACTATAGTAAAGTCGTTACCACTTTTGGTTGGTAGAAAATAAATGATTCGATACTACTCTGATTGGTATCGTTCCAGCGAAATATTGCAACACCAAGTATCGATACAAAATATCGGGTATCGAAAGTAAAATTTTGGTTTGAAGGCTTCCGTGGTTGTTGTCGATGACATGTTGTTTTCCGGGCTGGTTCCCACGTTGGTTATTAGACCTTGACGTTTCGACACTCATGTCGGTGTCTTCCTCAGAAGTAGCTCTGAAACAGTTTCAGAGCTACTTCTGAGGAAGACACCGACATGAGTGTCGAAACGTCAAGGTCTAAAAACCAACGTGGGAACCAGCCCGGAAAACAACATGTCATCGAAAGTAAAAGTATCGATACGTATCGCTCAATACTACTTTGTAGCGATCGCATATGTAGAATTTTGCATCAAATAATCTTTCAATGTTTGCTGAATTTGAAGTTATTCGTTATGTACATAATCCATTCTAATGTTTTGAGGCTTTAAATCCATGTCACAGGATGTAAAATGGAACAATTACTATAAATTTATAATGCAAAGTTTCTCCTCTGAGGTAGATGTATCAAAATTCATGTCATGTTCCAAGGTCAAACATAATATATCAAACAACACTGAAAAACGACCCATCCAAAGGTTGGAAACCTTGCCTGAAAGCATCTGCTCTTAAAAATCAATTACCTATACAGCAGCGGCGTATTTTCGAGAAACACCAGTCTGGCAATTACGTACTTTTCCGACCTCATACGCAATCAAACCTGTCGTACCACGTCTCGACGCATTATTTCAGTGACCGTCCGAAAGTGAACAACAATACAAACCATCTATGGTGTACTCCATAAACAATTACCTGTGGAGTCTCTTCGGCAACAAGAAAAAGAAGGAAGACCGCGAAACAACCGACGACAGTCGAAAATCTAGCGACCAATCCATTACAGACGAACCGATGAGACCTGACGGAGGCGAAACATCCCCAGAATCGGGGTCCAGGATGTCGGAATCGGACGGGGAACCACCGGTAGAAGTCACCCTCAATTTCGGGAGTGCCATCAATCAACCCGTGAGGATGCTGACGAAGCAACACCTGATGAGGAGGAACAGCAAGAGATTCGTGATTGGGGATGAAGTAGAGGAATCGGAGGCGGCTACCACGCCTGAAAATGAGGGATTGTTGACGGTTCCGCACCCTGATTGGCTGAAGGCCGCCGCCAGACTGAAGCTTGGAAGTGGACTGACGTAAGGGTTTTTTGGGGATGGTGTTGGTCTCAATAATTGGGAATCTGCTTTTTCCTGCCAAAGCTACTATATATTCATTACTTTAAGTGAAGTTTACAAGAATAAAATAAGAGCTGAGTTTGGTTTTCTATTGTAATCAAACTATAATCAAAAAAATGTAGATCGTAGTCTTTTTGTACGACATCTGATTTCGGAATAAGATCAACGTTTCGCTAACACTTGAACTAGTTTTTTTTCTAACACATTCATTGGGATACACTTTTTGATTGATWCTTGGTACTGAAGGCACTATATGAGGGAAAGTCATTAATTACGGTCCCTGACATAGAAAGACACAAAACATGAAAATAATTATGTGTTTATTTTTCGACATAGTCGCCTTGACTTCGATGCAGTTGGTCCAACGATGTTCCATTGTTCTGATCGAGGCGGAAATCACCCACCCAAAATTGTACACTCTCATCCATTTTCTCAAACATATCCACATACATCCATGGACAAACGTGTACATCCATCCACATCCACTGATATCCATATATATCCCCCCACATCCATTACACCTCCTACAAAATTAAGACTTATTCACGCTAATCCACACTTATTTAGACAGAGAACCCCAAGAATTACTTTTTACACATCCTGAGTTTCATAGACTTTACAGACTCCCTCTTTACTACTTTTTGCACATGTAAAATAATAATAGATCATAGTCAAAGGAAATACACAAACTTTTTTTCCAAAATATATGTAAGTATGCAAAAAAAAAATCCTAAACGTACATAGCATAATAAAAAAATGTAAAGAAAAAGAATGTTTCAATAGTTCAAAAGATCTTTGTCTTCTGCGTAAGACAACAGCTTTACTGATCCTTCCAAGTTGTTTGAATGAATTAAGATTATTTCATTGTACAAGTTTCTACAACGATCTGAGAATCATTTGTTTTTTTTTCAGGAATAGTGCGCACGTATCTTTTTATGTCAACACTTTTGTCTTAAGGGAGAGTAAAAAAAATCAATAAGTTCATAAAATTTGCCCAAGCATTCCAGACCTTTGTTGTAACTGTTGCTGTTTTAAGTGAATATTGTCAATGTTTTCTTTTTCCTTTGATATATTTGAAAGAATGTGCATACGCTCTCCATTAAAGTACTATTTTTAACTTATACCGAAAATACACCCATACATGGTCATTATAAATTTGAGTAATTTTTACACGGTTCAATCTGTCACTGTTTCAATTTTCATTAAAAAGCCAGCAAACGTAAAATGCGAAGTAGCAGTTGAGAGTTTTTTTCTGGGCTAATGCACATGCGCGCGTGCCCAAATTTACAAATCACATCCAGATCAACTCCAGATCCAAATCCACTCAACAGATCCAAACACATCCAGGCCACATCCGAGCAGTTGTACAAACACATCCACGGTGATTACCCCCTGATTCCTCTAGAAAAGAATTCTCGTGGTTGGTCCCCTAACCAGTCGTTTACTGCTGTCATCACTTGATAATCATCGTCATATCTGGTCCCACGTAGATATTATTTCAATTTCGGAAATAAGAAGTAATCGCTGGGAGCTAGGTCTGGAAAATATGCAGGTTGTTCGTGCAATTCAAATCGCGCGTCGTGAATAGCATTCATTTCAATATGGCTTTTATGTATAGGAGCGTTGTCCTGATGGAACAAAATTCCCTTCCCGTCTTTTTTCTTTGATGCGCTCGTGCAATTTTGAAATTAAGTTGGCATAGTAAAAAACCTGTTATTGTGTGTCCACGTTCCAAAAAAATCAACCATTAAAATTCCGTCCGCATTCCAAAAAATTGTGGCCATAATTTTACGAGCAGAGGACACAACTCGAAATTTGCGTGGTGGAGGAGAACCTCAGTGATGCCACTCCATACTCTGTTGTTTTGACACTGGGTCAAAGTGGTGGACCCATGTTTCATCAACAGTTACAAATCGAGAGAGAAACTAATCCGGGTCTGCTGAAAACTTTGCCAGACTGGCTTCAGAATGCAGGACTCTCGAACGTTTCTGATCAGGCTGCAACATTCTAGGGACCCAGCGTGCAGATAACTTTTTAAGACCTAAAATATCTGTTAATATTTTTTCTATTGCGCCATATGAAAAGTCTGTAATTTCAGCTATCCGATGAATGGTCATTCGCCTATCTGCCATTACCATGTCATTTTTAAAATTTTCTTATTTAGAAGAATACATTCCTTCACAGCACACTATAGTATTATGGGTATCGATATTATTGCATCGAATTAAACTGTTATTTTTGGGAATCCCTAAATTAAAGAGCCAGCTGCTTTTATCTAACTACAAGCTGCCAAATACGGCACTTCTATAACAGGAACTTCTTGCCTACATTCCGTTGTTTCATAATTAATCCAAATGATTTAACCTTTTTTGGTATTAAGAAGGTTGCAGCAAGAATAACAACTTGTTCCAAACGTTGTTTATTTTTATTTGTGATGTCGTATTCCAGCTTTTGTGAAATCTATCTTGATGTGGAATGTAAATTGCAGCCTTGCAAATATATGAGGAGAAAGTATAATTATAGGGAAAATATTTTGTCATGTCCAAGATGTTGTAAACACGACCCTATTTAGCACACAAGAGTACAATAGATATTAGTTACAGTAGTGGTAAATCAGTTAGCCAAAGGATGGGATTTCTGTCCAGAAAATAAAATATACATCAGTTCCTATTTACTATGGGATTTTATCTACATTATCTTAGATTTTGATCTTCAAAATATCATAGAATATAAGTAGTACATACAATAACGTTTGTGTTTGCTGAGGTACTTTAATAACTGCCCATATCTTTTTTTGAAAAATATGGAATACATATACCTTAGGATTAGGAAACTGCATTTAAATGAATTACACATTTATTCATGCCACTGTAAAACAGTGTGCTTGTATTTAGTAGTGCTTGTTATAACGACTGTGTTGGATGACAATGAAAGTTATTGCATTTATGAATGACCAAAAAGAAAATTTCAAGATGACTCAGTACTTTCTTCTAGATTGTCAAATAACAGTGATGGGATAACATACCTACATCATTTTACACACAGGAAAAAGTGGCTTTTGAAAAAAATGATCAAAAGACTGATTCACTTGCATTTAATTGGATCTTATTTATAGTTTTTTAAACTAATAGGTTGTAGTTTATATTTTTTTAATGCCTTGCCATAGTCTGAGGAAGTTGATTTATACAATTTATTTTACCTTTATGTAACTCAAAAACAATAACAACTTACTGTTGGTTGGTGCCCAAAAACAATATTTAACTTTGCTTTTAGATGCATATATTTTAGTTGTTCTTTTCAGTACATAATTTTAAATTAAATAAAGTATTTTATTTAATATAATGGTTTTTAAACATTTGTAAGATAATAAATAATCGTAGAACCGCTGATAATAATCCTGCAATTATTATTAAATCTTCGGCTACCACTTTTTTTACTGAAGAGCAAAGCAAGTCATGGCAATTTGACATGCCTAGGTTACATGCTTTGTCATCACTCTGTCATTGTTGAATTTCCTATATCAGATGTGTTACTTCAAGCAGTCGGGTAGAATATACTTTACCTGCCTTACAGACAAAAATGAAGATTCCAAGACGGTACTTTGTTAATTAAAAATTGAAAGCCTGCGAGTTTCTTTACCTAAGCGTTGTGCAATCTTGTTTCAGACCTAGTATGTCCCATGGAACTGTCATAAACCAAAACAGGCTACAAGAAAAGGATTTTACAGTTGCTACTCCTGAAGAATTCATCAAACGTTTCAACGGGACCAAAGTTATTAATAAGGTATGTTTGGATTATCATTGGGCTCTAGTTTAGGTGATACCTGATAAGCTTAGTTATTGTACCCTTGAGTTTTATCATAATGTTTACATATATGAAGTGTTTAGTGATGGTAAATATGTACCTAGCCGGTTTAGTGTTATATGGCTTGAATAACAGCTCATAAACTAGTGTTTAATTATGATGCTTTGGAATAACTTAGATTAGATTAAAGTTTATGTAATTTTTTATTGAAAATAGTTAACTTAAATCATTTTATTCCTTCAATTAGGTATTAATAGCAAACAATGGAATAGCAGCCGTAAAATGTATGAGGTCAGTTCGTCGTTGGTCTTACGAGATGTTTAAAAATGAGAGGGCAGTTCGCTTTGTCGTTATGGTTACACCTGAAGATCTGAAAGCCAACGCTGAATATATCAAGATGGCTGACCACTATGTTCCTGTTCCTGGAGGAACCAACAACAATAACTACGCAAATGTGGAGCTCATTGTTGATATTGCCATCAGATGTCAGGTTAGTTCTTGTACCAGTTAGGTTTAAGTGATAGTAAAAAGTTGATAAACATTATGAAGAGATAATTAAAATATTTTGGCTTAGCTTTTGAAGCTTGAAGAACACAAGATCACATAATTGATTTTTATATTATTATTTCAAAGGTAACTGTAACAACAAAATCTTAGACTATATTTGCTCTTGTTATATGCTTTTTAAGCAATAACAATTTTTTTCTTTTGGTTTTCTTGCATTTGTAATAGATTAACAAATAATTTTGTGGCAATTGATAGTAATTTTTGTTCTGTTCTTAACAAGTTTGATTGTTTTGATAAGCCAATTTTGCTAGCAATTATTTATTGAGAAGGGCAATCTTCTGGTTTACTCATTCCTTTATTTGGTTTGAATATTTAAATTACTTTCAAAAGATAGCTTGCAAAACTGAAAGAAATTTGTATTTGATTTTCTGAAAAGGCAAGAAGTGAGTTGAATTTTCTTAGAGCCTATAAGTGTGGTTTAATAATTGTTAAAAATAAATATTTTCCTGTGATTTTTTAGCAGATTTTCAAAAGTAGAAACAGTACTGTTTTAGCTTAGTATTAGTTGTTTTGTATTGTTATATTATATCCAGATATTTTTTTTTATTTGAAACAGGTTCAAGCTGTGTGGGCTGGATGGGGTCACGCATCAGAAAATCCAAAACTGCCAGAGTTATTGCACAAAAACAACATTGCATTTATTGGTCCCCCCGAAAAAGCTATGTGGGCTTTAGGTGACAAGATTGCCTCATCAATTGTAGCACAAACAGCTGATATACCAACACTGCCTTGGTCAGGCTCAGGTAAAAGAAAACCTTTAATTTGATTCATGTTAAAGAATTTTTTCTCGTTAATTCAAGGCAAATTACATCTGCTTCAGTCAGAATGAAAGACATAATTTTATATTGATTTTGTACCCAATAAATCATGTTTCATGTATATCTTTGAGTGGAAGACAAATTGTAGGTGATGTTTTCCCCAAAAAATTTACATTTTAATTTAGTACAGTGTGCCATCTTTTCCAATTTCACTAAGTGTACTTTATAGACATCTCTCCTGTAGATGTGATAAAGTATTTTTGTTTTAACTTAAACTTCATTCCTGCTGGTACAAAAATTTACAATTCATTCTTATTTCACAGAACTCAAAGCTCAATATTCAGGAAAAAAGATCAAAATTTCTTCGGACCTCTTCGCCAGGGGTTGTGTACACACTGTCGAACAAGGGCTGATAGCGGCACAAAAAATCGGCTATCCTGTCATGATAAAGGCCTCCGAGGGTGGTGGTGGTAAAGGTATCAGAAAAGTAGACAATGCCGACGATTTTCCCGCCGCATTTCGACAGGTTGGTCAAATTTTGCATAGTAACGAAAAAAATACTTCATTAAATCATTGCTAGGTACAAACTGAAATACCGGGTTCCCCAATTTTTGTAATGAAACTGGCGAAATGTGCCAGACACTTGGAAGTTCAGCTTTTGGCTGATCAGTACGGTAACGCCATCTCTTTATTCGGGAGAGACTGTTCCATCCAGAGAAGGCATCAGAAAATCATTGAAGAGGCACCGGCTGTCATCGCGGAGCCTTCAGTCTTTGAAGATATGGAGAAGGTAGGGCGACAAAGAGATGAAGTTAAACTTGTGTAAGCTTTGTGATTTTTTCAAAGGCGGCTGTTAGATTGGCTAAAATGGTTGGTTATGTGTCTGCCGGTACCGTTGAGTACTTGTACGACGTTTCCGGACACTACTATTTCCTCGAATTAAATCCTCGTCTCCAGGTGGAACATCCTTGTACCGAGATGGTTTCCGATGTTAATTTACCAGCTGCACAACTGCAGGTAGATTTGACAATCTCTTGGGCTTTCTTTTATACATTTTTCACACTTTGACAGATTGCTATGGGTTTACCACTCCATTACATCAAAGACATTAGATTATTATATGGGGAATCCCCCTGGGGAACTTCGGAGATCGATTTCGATCAGCCAAGGCACAAACCGCAGCCCTGGGGACACGTAATCGCAGCAAGAATTACTTCTGAAAATCCTGATGAAGGTAATGGTTTTTAATTTTGAAACAGTTCCTACAATTTTTCCCTGTTAGGTTTCAAACCTAGTTCTGGAACCGTCCAGGAGCTCAATTTCCGTTCCTCGAAGAACGTCTGGGGTTACTTCTCCGTGGCAGCATCTGGTGGTCTGCACGAATTCGCAGATTCACAGTTCGGTCATTGTTTCTCCTGGGGCGAGAACAGAGAGCAGGCCAGAGAGAATCTCGTAATAGCTTTGAAAGAATTGTCGATCAGAGGTGACTTCAGAACGACTGTGGAGTATTTGATCACTCTACTAGAGACTAAAAGCTTTCAGGTAGGTTTTTTTTGTTGATTTGTTGTAATTTAGTGTATATTTTGAAGTGACATTTAATATTGGATGAATCAGATTTGGGAAAATAGTACAATGATTACAATTATTGTGCAAGCATGGGATGAATGCATCTTTTTCTTCAAAATAAGTATATTTATTTACTTTTGCCACATTTTCTGGTAACTCATATAAGAAATGAAACTCCTATTCTAAAGGTGAACTTGGAATTTAGAAAAATGATTACATATTATTGTATTAATTAAAATAGCATTCAGAAATTATGTTATTTCTGAATAGGACTAAAATACTTTTTTACCTGATACTCTTTAAGACCTGTGATATATATTAAAATCTTCTAGTTCTTTTTAAGTTTTGTAGAATAAATAATATACTCAAAATTTTTAGGTCTGATATGTTAACTGTCTTATTGTTTGTAGTTTTTTGATACTCAGTCCCATTTAATGTATTGAAGGATTTGTGTGTAAAATACTTTTTAAAATCAAATGCTAAATGTGCTTAAAGAGCTATGAAAGACATTGCTAATTTTCCAAATGCAGCAATTTCATTTTTTTAACAAAATGTCAAATAATGTGAAGCCAGTTTAATAAATATAGTAAATAAGTCACACTAAAATTCAGTACAGTAAGGCAAAAGGTATTTTTTATTTATTGAAATACATTTAACTTTTCAACCATATAAACACATGAAGCTTTTGAAGTATAATAAAAAATGCATATGTTGCCCCTAGTACATTGTAAAACAGTCTGTTGATTTTTACGAGGTTATTTTTGTTCGGCCCTTTTGGATCTGGAAAGATACTTTTGTTTTAGATGTGTGTCGTATTATCTTTTTAAAATCTCTTCCTCTTCAAAGGCATTTGTAAAGTTTACATATTATTCACAGTACTACTTTTACTAATCCATATTTTTTATAGCAAAATGTGTTATTAATTTGTTGATTTGCCAAATTGACCAACAGGATTGTTGTGATTTGATGGTTGTATTTGGAGAACAAATAAAAACACTTGCAGATGATTTAGAAACTGCTTTATTACATACATATGAATGGAAATGTCGTTGTGTGCAGTTTTGAAATGGTGAAAAACTCTTTTCTTCTGCTTGTAGGAAAACACAATAGATACAGCATGGCTGGACATTTTAATTCAGGAAAGAGTTCAAGCTGAAAAACCAGACGTCATGTTGGGTGTTATATGCGGCGCCTTACATATCGCCGAAAAGACAATAAACAATGCATTCCAAGAATTCCAAAGCTCACTGGAAAGAGGTCAGATACAGGGATCAAATACCTTGACGAACGTAATTGATGTAGAATTAATTAATGATGGGTAAGTGCGAAAATTGCCAAAATTGAAGACACCTTTCCAGGCTTATACTCATTTATCTTTTAGTCACAAGTACAAAGTTCAGGCAACAAAAAGCGGTCCCAACACATACTTCCTCCTCATGAACGGCTCATTTAAAGAAATCGAAGTACACAGACTCAGTGATGGCGGTATACTCTTGTCTGTCGATGGCGCTTCTTTCACTACGTACATGAAGGAAGAAGTCGACAGATACAGGATCGTCATTGGCAATCAAACTTGCGTTTTCGAGAAGGAGAATGACCCTACTCTCTTACGATCTCCATCCGCTGGGAAACTTATAGGTAACAGATTAGGAGGAATATTTTGTATCATAAATTTACGTTTTTCTCTTAGGATACTTGGTCGAAGACGGCGGGCACGTTTACCAAGGCCAAGCCTACGCGGAAATCGAAGTCATGAAGATGGTGATGACTCTGACTGCCGGAGAGGCTGGTAGCATTTTTTATACCAAGAGGCCGGGTGCAGTATTGGATGCCGGTACGATAATAGCCACCTTGGAATTGGACGATCCCAGTTTAGTGACCAAGGCGCAACTGTACAAGGGACCTTTTCCGGAATTGGACGTTTCTCATCCGGCTGTATCTGAGAAACTGAACCACATACACAATAGTTACAAGTCCGTCTTGGAGAATACATTGGCAGGTAAGAACTGATTGTACTTGTTTTTTTCATAGCTAATTTCGTGTTTATTGCATGTCATGCTGTTGTTTCAAAATACAGATTGTTGAATAAGTTTGACCTTCATATGGTGTTTGAAGCTTCTTATGCAAGAAATTTAATCAAAACAAATGTAGGTACTATTTAGATGTGCAAACGATTTGTTTGGGCCTTTTTCTAACATCTCATTTCTTGCCAACTTATATTTTTATTTCTGACATTCCACTAATTTTCATCCTTCCACTATTGGAATTTAATCCAAAAAATTCCGCTAATTTTGCAAATAAAAGGATTTCCAAAAGTGTTTTTATTTGATATACAGGGTATTAAAGTTCTTTAAGTTACTAACACCCTGTATATCAGAAACAAACCATTTTTGAAAAAAAGAATTATTTGAATTTTTGTTTAAATTGCATTTTCTACCACTTAAAAATTGAAAACTGATCCATCTTCTCTAAGTGGAGTTATTAATTAATTCTTCTAAAGAAAATAATTCTTAAAGTGTTTCAATAATAAAAATTTTATACAAAAATTGTGTTTAGCTATGGGTTCTTCCCTTAGTCCTTTTTTAGCTGACTTTTTATAAATAATTTAGAAAAAGATATCTTCAAAAACATTTGTGTCTCTCCTCACATTAAATTCTGGTACCGTTATGTAGATGATGTTTTGTGTCTTTTTACAGGTAATTCTTTTGATCTAAATAACTTTCTTACTTTTATAAATTCTTTACACACTTCTATAAAATTCAGCTATGTAACAGAAATTAATAATCAAATTTCCTTTTTAGATTTATTAATTTCACGTAACGAATTTTCTTCTTACCTTTCTTTTGAAATTTTTAGAAAATCTACTTGTACAGACAATGTTATTTCTTATTTTTCTTTACACCCTTATGCACACAAAATGGCTGTTTTTCATTCACTTTTTAATCGACTTTTTAAATTACCTCTGTCATTAAATGCTTTCGAAAAAGAATTGGGTGTAACACAATTTTCCTAATTATTTAATAGAAAAACTTTATTTTAAGTATTTGACAAATTTTAAATTTTCTTTCTGTACCACTTATTTGGGTGAAAAAGTTAAGGTTTGGTATCCTCTTAAGTTTGCTGGTGAAGTCTCAGTTAGCCTATCTAAATTATTTTCTTCTAATGGAATAAATATTGCTTTTTCTACCGTAGGCAGTGTGTTTTTCCGTTTTGTCCGTAATAAAGACAAAATTTCAGTTTTAAATAATTCAGGCGTTTATAGTTTTTCATGTAATGATTGCAATTCAGTTTATATTGGACAAACCGGAAGATCCTTTTTAACTAGAGGTAAAGAACATTTGAAACAATTTGAAAAGTATAAAAATACAGATATTGTTACAACAAATTCTTCGTTAGCCAACCATTTATTAGTAAATAAACACACTGCCACGCTAGACAATCTAAATTCATTACATTTGTGTAGTAAATCATCTAAATTAAATTATTTGGAAATTTTAGAGATTTATAAAATTATTAACGAACAAAATTTTACTATTCTAAATGATTTTTGTAATTTAAATTGTCCTATTCTAAATTCTTTGTTTGATCTAAATTAATGTTTCGTTTGAGTTACTGGCATGTGGGTTGCATTTCAGTTTGTAGTCAAGTTTGCTTGTTTCTGATTTTTGACTTTGTCATACTGTTAGTTTCCTTTTAATTTTTGTACTGACGATGGCTAACATGTAGCCGAAAGCGCTTTACAATTGTAAAAATAAAGTGGAAGTTCACTTTAAGAATTATTTTCTTTAGAAGATTTTCTATCACTTGTTAAATGTCGGTATATTTCGGGCACATCCTGTATAAAATTTTCCATTGGTATATGTACACCTTCCCAACCAAATACTCAAATCCTTGTCACCATCATTTTTTTCCAATTTGAAGAAAACAAACAAACAAGGCCAATTATTTAAATAATGAAAAAGCAATCGGATCTGCCCCTACATCATTCATCATTCGCTTTCCCCTTTTATCACAGGCTACTGCCTGCCGGATCCCTACAACGCTCCCAAGCTCCGTGAAACCATCGAAAAATTCATGTCGAGCCTGAGGGATCCCAGCCTCCCTCTGCTCGAACTTCAGGAGGTGATAGCTTCGATTTCCGGCCGCATCCCGGCCGCCGTAGAGAAAAAAATCCGTCGCCTGATGGCTCTGTACGAACGGAACATCACGTCCGTACTAGCGCAGTTTCCCAGCCAGCAGATAGCCAGCGTCATCGACAGCCACGCAGCCAGCATGCAGAAGAGGGCCGAAAGGGACAACTTCTTCCTGGCGACGGAGGGAATCGTCCAGCTTGTACAGAGGTACAGGAACGGGATCAGAGGGAGGATGAAGGCGGCCGTGCAAGATTTGTTGAAGCAATACTACGATGTCGAGAGCCAGTTCCAGCATGGTAAGTGATTTTTGTTTGGTTTTTTCACCTGAAATTTCAGCAGTTTGTTTCAAAAGTTGGGTTGCGCTAATTTTACTAATCATGTTTTTTCTTTTTATTAAATTGTCCCACGTATTGATGAAGGGTCCAATGTTGTACATATTTAATTTTGTTCTGCTTTCTCTGTTTTTGATACAAACCAGTTTTTAATAGAATTTTTTCAATCAAAATCAAAATTCATTTGTAAGAAACTACTCGAGCTTACAGCATTATTTCTTACTTCCATCTCTTCAAGTGTTCACTATGGCCAGGTAATGTAACTCAGTGGTAATTGAAGATAACATTTTTTTTTACAAAAGTTTCAACAAATTGATTTATTTACACCGGGTTTCTGGGCAGTAACAAACTCAGTATTTTTTAATGGAACACCCTGTATATTTTTACCTGTTAAATTTCATGGTCGTAAAGTTTTGACATAATTTGACATTTCTTAAATGTTTGCAGCATTTTCTGAAAAAAATTAAATCTGAAATAAACAATAATAGAGAGATGCAGTTTTCACTATTCGATTAAGTTTATTACGCTCTCTTTTTCTCTAAAACAACAAAATTGTTTGTTATTAAAACTTGAATTTTTATTGATTTTCATATGCAGATATATTTAATGTATCATATTTTGTTATTATTCCTAATGGTTCAGGAAATATTTATGTTTGTTCGCGTATTTTCAGACCAGTCAAATGTGAAATTTTTACATGAATGGCACTCAAAAAAAGGTTTAACTTTTTTGCGTATGAACCTAAAACATTACTTAAAAAGAGCATCAAACATTGTGCCATTCCCAAATTCATTTAACTATCTCTGCACAGGATCCTATGACAAATGTGTTGCTCTTTTGAGAGAAAAATACAAGGACGACATGGCGGCTGTAACGGCAACCATATTCTCTCATGGGCAGGTGCCGAAGAAGAATTTGCTCGTCACAATGTTGATCGATCATCTTTGGTCGAACGAGCCTGGTTTAACTGATGAGTTGGCAGCTACTTTGAACGAACTGACATCGTTGAACAGGAGCGAACATTCACGAGTTGCCCTAAGAGCCAGACAGGTAACAATAATTCTCTAGTGTTTTCTTTTATCATTATTATAGAATGGATGTTTCTGCTCTTATTCCATCATTCAAAATACAAAAAGAAGGTGCTCTAGACAGACCAGACAACATTTTAATCGATTAATTTTATTTTGAGAATAAATATAGATGAAGTTTTTATTGACCTGATAACAAAATTATCGATCAGTTATTCAATGTTTTTTAATTATAGATTAGTAGGAAGTGTACCAAGCATGTCATCATAATGCATTTTATTATATACCTTTTGGCTCCAATCATCCTTGTTGTTGAGTGGCTGTCGTGACTGCATTTTTCATGTTAGGATTGCAAATTTTGAAAACCTCGTTACTCTTTAAATGAGGTTCATTCTTTCATTTAAAAAATATTGCTCTGTGATTCCTTTTTTACAAATTAAATTCTCTCGGAAGTTATAATCTTTTTCAGTTGGCTGTATCATATTTTTCTAAAATCTGCAGTGATTGATTCAAATCATTGACGCTTTTTTCACACACCATCCCATCTAATCTTATTTCGCTGCAGTTCTTTTTTACTTAATTGATGTTTTACTTACACTTTTCGATTGCCAAGATTTAGCCACAAATCAAGTAATTTCTATAAAAATTGCTTCTTATTGTGTTGAAGAAGCGTAAGGTGACCAAATATTTCAATCTGATTTTCCTGTATTGTTTAAAAAAATGTGAATTTACAAGCCAACTCTAAATTGTGCTTTAATTTGTGCTAGTTTGAAAAAAATTGTAATTAATTTTGCCCAAATTAACTTAAAATTAAAATAAAAATAATCAAATGTATGTTCCGCTCAAAAATCATGATTGAAAAGTTTTTGCCTGCCATAAAATTTGTTTTGTGTATGAGGGTGCAAAGCAAAGATAAAAACTTTCTTTAATTAAGTAGGGACTTTATATTATTTACAACATTATCTTGAAAATAGTGATATATATAATTATTATATTATATTTAGTGGGAAGCAATAAAACAGTAACAAGTTTTGTCCATGTTATCTAAAATAAGTCAATACAAACAAAAAATACTAAAATAATAATTTTTTACCCACGTAATTAGGTTCTGATTGCCGCACACCAACCGGCGTACGAGCTCCGCCACAACCAAATGGAAAGCATTTTCCTGTCCGCCGTCGACATGTACGGTCACGAGTTCCACCCCGAAAACCTCCAGAAACTCATCGTATCGGAGACGTCGATCTTCGACATCCTCCACGACTTCTTCTACCACACGAACCGAGCCGTCTGCAACGCGGCCCTCGAGGTCTACGTCCGCCGCGCCTACTTCAGCTTCGACGTCACCTGCCTGCAACACCTCGAGTTGAGCGGCGAGGTGCCCGTCGTCCATTTCCAGTTCTTGTTGCCTCCGTCGCATCCCAACAGGCTGGTCAAGCTGGACAACATCAAGGAACAGAACGAGGAGGCCGTCAAGGTATACGACAGTTTCCAGAGGACGGGGTGCATGGCGGCCTTCGAGAGCTTCCAGCAGTTCGAGCAGTATGCGGACGAGATTTTGGATCTGATCGAGGATTTCGCCAGTCCCGCCACGGTTTCTGCGAAGGATATCAATGCGTTGGAGAGCGGATCGGAGTCCAGGGCGAACAGCACGTCGATTAATGTTAGCCTGTCGGTGGAGGGAAGTAGGTAAGTGGTCAAGATTTTTCTGTATTCTTATTGTCTGTTTTTTAATCGCTGTCAAGCTTTTTTTTGTGTACCCACCTCGAGTTTCTTTTTCAAATTCAAATTGAACACACAATTTGAATGGAAATTCATCATCTGTTTATTCATATGTACTAGAGAGTCTACTGTTTATCGATGAAAAATGATATCTTCCACATACTTATTTTCATTTAAATTTTCCTTTATGTAATTTACTTGGCCAACTGATCCATAGGAGCCATATTGGTACCAAAGAATATCAGTAAATAAGAATGGCCAGTGTTGATAAATTTTGTGGAATGAGTTACAGTGCCATCTGTGAATGTTGTATGTGAACTACATTAATGAAACGACCAGCAGGTGTAGCCGATAAATCAGAAACTCCGAGTCATACAAATGTCATTTATTTTGACGTTTATTTGTCTTAATTTTAAAACCTGGTATCTACTTTGTCCACTATTTTACAGGAAATTAAGAAAACAATCTTTTTAATTTATGTAAGCATGTCTAACTCAACTTTTTTATATTATGCTGACTTTGTACGCAATTGTGTACTACATAAAAAGTTAAGTCAGAAAGGTTTACTTTAAATAACAACTAATAGGGTTGTTTTCTTCGTTTCGTGTAAAATAGTGGCAAAGGAAATGCGAGGTTTTAAAAAACTGCGAATTATTTGAATTGTCGTAAATGTAATTCCCAGAAATAAGATTAAAAAACAATGTTTATCTTGCACCATTGTTTATTATTTATAGTGTGGGAACTACTCTTCTATTTAGTTTATTTTGCTCTGGCGTTTAAAAGCAATTAGCTAGAAAATATTCTCCACATACCACAAATGATGCTCGAATGGATGTAAGGCTGCGAGACTGCACGTCCAAATTGTTTGTCCGTTTTACCTGTTCTTCACACATGGCACCTTCTCTTGGGAAGTGGTGAAATGTGATATATGAGTTTGTTAAATATTTATTACTACAGTTCTTTACCGCACAGTTTTTCTGTGTGATACCTTCGGCATTTTCGAAACTAACAATTTTAACACTTTTCAAGGTACAAAATTAAAGCAAATGTCTTACCTTTTTCGTATTCAACTTCAATATCACAATATACTACATACCTATAACTTTAAACATAAAAATGCCACCAAATGGGTTAACAGGTTGCAAAATAATAATAACTATAACATATTAAAATATCGTATAAGTAGGTACATTGGGAACTTGCGACAATTTTTTGCTAGATATCAAAGCGTGACATCAACTTGATTTGAACATACCTTGATTTAAACGCAATCCCGCGTGCATGCGTTAGCCGTGCTTCACACATAGCACAGAGTGCCATCTATGAATGTTGTATCCATAACAATAGCGTTTACGGTTATCTAATATGAGAGTGTCCACTACCTGATTGGTACTCATTAAACTCAAATAATAATAAATCTTAATTACCTTTGACATAGTGTTTAACAATGACATCAGATGATATTATTTCATAATCATTTGCATATTTCTTCTTGTATAAAGGCATTACTTTGGCAGTCTTGAGTTCGTTAGGGAAAACACCAGTTGCAAGACTATTATTAATGGGATTTTCATTGCCATTTTGGCATAATTAGAGCTCTATCTTTCAAGGCTTTAGTTGTTTCTTGATTATTACATGAGATGGTCCACAATAAATAATCCAAAGGTGTCAAATTGGGTGATCTTAGCGGACACGTTGCTTCAGAATTCCATTCTCAATAAATTTATTTTTTCGTTGGCTGCCTTATTGAAACCACATATTGTCAATATCTGTACCATCAAAAGTAGGCCAAAAAACTGCTATTAACATGTCGTGATATAGCAATCAATTTTTCTTTATTTTTATATCTAAATGTATACAGTTTTTGCAATATTTAGGGACTATCTAGCTAATGGGGTCCTTGCCCTCAATCAAAAATCGTAAGTATAACACATGTCAAGCTTTGTCTAGACCCAATGGATAACGATGCCACCATTAAAAAAAATATTGCAACGATTTAGAGTATTATTATTGCCTTTAAAACTTTCCCTCGCAATTTGAAAATTCCTTGATACGTCATCGGCCCACACGGAGTGGGGAGTATGCTCGACAATGCATTTTACTACTCCACGTTTGAAGTGTTGCCAAGTGCAATATAATTACCGAATAAATCAAATATGGAAACATAAAAGTAGAATCGATTTATTTAGACTATGTGAGTCCATTATTAATGTGCTTTCTTTGCTGAAAAAATATTTTGTGTTGATTTTACCTATCAATGCAAGATTCAACAATTAACGTAGGTATGTTTAGCGACTGTGGTTCCACATAATAAAATTCCTGGTTCATGGATGAAGACGATAATTTATAACGTTCTACCATAATGTGTTGGTAGCTAACTACTATTTATAATAATAATGATAACGAATTTCGTTTTACATTAATAGATTACTCTACCCCAAGAATTTTAACGGATTTTTCGGGATTCGATGCTGCAATCTAATTCCTATCTGTGCCAATGGCAACACTGTACGTTTGACATTTTTTAAGCACGGGCTGCTGGTAACGCCACGCCAGACGCTAACCGCTAACGCTTTATTGTTTATTTACGCTTTGTGTGGAGCTGTTTGTTGGTGTTCGTGAGGTTGCATTTTTGTTTGTATCTTCCACAAACGAAGTAAAATTACTCGTGTTTTAGAAATTACACACAAATCGGCAACACTGGCTCTGAAACTGACCGCTATGCTCTGACCGAGGGACTGCGACTGCTGGCAACATTACACAGTCCAACCAGCCATTTGGCGCCGGGGCCCGCTTACGTCACAGATTTGAATTTCAAACTTTGCTATTTTTTTTAAGCCTTAACTGAGCGAGTTGGAAAAAATAAAAAAACATACGCCTATTATTTTTTTGTGTAGATTCATATTCTGCAATKWAAAAAATATGGGCAAGGACCCCATTGTGAACAAAGTACAGGGTGTCCCATTTTCGTTGTAGTCGTAGGGTTTCTCGGTAACTATTAATGCTAGAGGGTTGCGGTTTGGACATTACTGTAATACTTTTTTGTTCTGAGTTCAGCTGTACCGTCGCGATTTTTGTATCGTCTTTTGTTTTAAAGCCATAGCCAACTTTTGGAAAATGTAACATTTCTTCAGTTCTCAATATCTCGATTGGCTATGTAGATACAAAAAAACAGTAAGACATTTTTTATAGATATTTTTATTCTGAATTCAGTGGCGTATTCAGAATTTTTTTAGGGGGTCACATTTTTGAGATAACACAAACTTGCATTTTTTTTAAATGGAAACAATAGTTGGCTTTGCTATTGTTGAAAAGAACTATTTTTTCTGATTAAGAAAATGTATACATTGTTAGGTTTATCTTTACTAATTTTGGTATTATTCCAATTTTTGTAATAATTTAAATGAGATTTTACGTTTTTTGTCAAAATGGATGTAAATATTTGATGATAAACAATGCATAGGTACTTATATCCAAATAAACAATCATTTTCATTAGTGACATGGCCTCCTAGATTATCGTTAAAAAAATGCATGAGCGCTCTGAGGAGTCTTATGTATGTATTCAAATATGCATATATTATTTTTTAAGGATTAAAATTTTTACTAATAATATAATTTATATCGTGTATATTCTCATCCAATAGCAAAGCCAAGTATGGTTTCTATTTTAAAAAATGCAAGGATGTGTTATATATGACCTCCTAAAAAATTACGGGGTACGCCACTGGATTCTAAATAAAAATATCTATAAAAAATGTCTATAGAGTTTTTTATATCTACATACCCAAGAAATTACGAGCTGGAGAAATTTTCCAAAAGTTTCCTATGGCTTTAAAACAAAAGACGATACAAAAATCGCGACGGTCCAGCTGAACTCAGAACAAAAAAGTAATACAGTAATGTTGAAAATGCAACCCTCTAGCATTAATAATTACCGAGATACCCTACAATTACAACGAAAATGGGACACCCTGTACAATACTCTCAGGATGTCAGATTAGTACTCTTGTCATGGTATCTTATAATCATTCAAAAGTTTCATTTGAAGATGGCGAGTCCACTCGAACATTGTACTGAAGAAAAGCAATATGCAGTGATTGAATTTTTAGTAAAATTTTTGGAAGAATGTTGAAAGTGTATACTGTATCCTCATAATATTTTGTAAAAAGTACATGACATCGTCATGTTGGAAAAGGCCTTCTGGAATGGGCTTACATTTGTCTTTTTTACTAAATATTTCAGGAGGTTATTCCTCCTTTGCAAGTCCCTTCTTTTCATGTAGAAATCAGTTTTTATTAAATTTGATTTGACTTTTTAATCCCATCAACTACTCCATAATTGTTAAATTCATTTTTTTCACGAAATTTAAAGACCAACCAACGAAGACAGCTGTATCCAAGAACCCATTCATATCCTCCACGTTGGCATCAAAGACAAAGGTGACACGGACGACTCCAGCATGAGCAAGATATTCGGAAACTTCTGTGCCCGTCACAGAGAAGAGTTGGAGAACCGCGGCATCAGAAGGATCACCTTCCAGGCACTGAAGAACAAGCAGTTCCCGAAGTTCTTCACTTACAGGCACAGGGATGGGTTCAAGGAAGACAGAATATATAGGCACTTGGAGCCAGCTAGTGCCTTCCAGTTGGAGCTGAACAGGATGAGATCGTACAATTTGGAAGCCCTTCCGACCTCGAATCAGAAGATGCACTTGTATCTGGGGAAGGCTAAAGTATGTGGAAGGGTTTTGTTTTCGAAAACTGACGTTTTTATTCTAGACTGCACCTGGATTGGAAGTCACAGATTATCGATTCTTCATTCGTTCGATCATCCGACACTCTGATTTGATTACCAAAGAGGCGTCATTCGAATATCTCCAGAACGAGGGGGAAAGGGTGCTTTTGGAAGCGATGGATGAATTGGAAGTGGCATTTTCCCATCCCCAGGCCAAAAGAACCGACTGCAACCACATCTTTTTGAACTTTATTCCTGCGGTTATCATGGATCCAGCCAAAGTACACTTTAAAAAGCTTGTGAGTGAATAAATGTCAATTTTTTTGGTTTTGTAGATTGAGGAAGCTGTCACTAGTATGGTGATGCGTTACGGTCCCCGTCTGTGGAAATTGAGGGTTTTACAGGCCGAATTGAAGATGAACATCCGTTCTACACCGAATGCACCCACTACGACTCTACGTTTATGTCTGGCCAATGACAGCGGATATTATCTGGACATAAACATGTACACTGAGGTTGTGGATGCAGATACGGGCATTGTGAGTACTCTTTGGATGAAATTGAACCCCTCTTAGTGTTATTATTTACAGATAAAGTTCCAAGCGTATGGTACTAAACAGGGTCCCATGCATGGGTTGCCGATTTCAACACCTTACTTGGCCAAAGATTACCTACAACAGAAGAGATTCCAAGCTCAGAGTATTGGAACCACTTACGTCTACGATTACCCGGATATGTTCAGGCAAATGGTGGATCTCCACTGGAAGCAGTACAGTGAACAGAGGCCATCTGGTAAGTGCATTAACAATTTCTTTTCTCTGTCATTAATAAAAAATTTTATAACTTGTGAAAACTTTGACATTATTACAGAAGTTTTGGATCATATAGTTCAAATGTAAGGCTTGTATAGTTTCATCAGCAATCTTCCTACTTGCCCTTCTCCATTTAAAAACAAAATCTTCGGCACTAGTGGCTACTTCTTTTTTTTGCAACGAGCCCAATATTTTTCAACTGGCCGACACTGTGGCACATTAGGTGGATTTACTTCTTTCTCTAGAAAATTTATTTGTTTTTCCCTTAATAAATTTTTTACATTCTTTGCATAACGATCAGATGCTAAATCTGGCCAAAATAATGTGGGCATTTGTGCTTCCTTAGAAAAGGAAGCAGGTGTTTTTTCAAACATTCTTTGATGTAAAATGCATGTCTATGCTGTGCTGTCTACACCTCAACCAACTGCAGATAGTACTATTTCGCTGTCATTACAGCTCATCAGTGCAGTTTAGGTCTAGTGTAGACAACACGGCATAGAACTGGTTTGGCTTATATACCAAAGCTACAGGTCACTTCCTTTAGGAAGTAGTTCCCGTTAAGGCAGCTAGGTGGCTTTGTCATCATGTCAGTGTAATGCTGACAGATGGCATTGCCATCCTAATTTCTTACTTTCATTCTTTGATGTAATTTCGGCATTAATTGTTCCTGTGATAACAAGGTATTGACAGATTGCCTGCTACAAGTTTGCAGATTCAAATTAAAATACCACACTGATAGCATATAAAATTATTACGCCGACTTCTTCTAAAAGGAACTCCTTCCGTTTTCAGAGAACATTAAGATACCAGATAAATTGATGGATTTCGTCGAGCTAATATTAGATCCGGAGACGGAAACTCGTATCATAGAACAGAAAAGGGTCCCCGGTGAAAATAATGTCGGTATGGTAGCGTGGCGGCTCACTCTGTACACTCCCGAATATCCGGAAGGCAGAGATATAATCGTGATCGCCAACGACATCACGTACATGATCGGTTCATTCGGACCGAGAGAAGACAAAGTTTTCGGCATGGCCAGTGAGATAGCTAGACAGTTGAAAATTCCTAGGGTGAGTGAGATAACTAAACGATTGGGATTTTTGATTATTTTAATTCGGCCTTGTTTTATTTCTCTATAGATTTATGTTACTGCCAATAGTGGGGCTAGGATTGGTTTAGCGGAGGAGGTTAAAAGTTTGTTTAGGATCGCGTGGGAAGACCCTAACGAACCCAACCATGGATTTAGGTACCTGTATCTAACTCCGGAAGATTATGCGAAGGTCAGCTCTCAGAATTCAGTGAGGGCTATTCTTATCGAAGATGAGGGAGAATCTCGTTATAAAATAACGGACATTATTGGTGAGTTTACATTTAAATTTACACTGTTTGTTTTTTGTGTGGGAGGAACAGTAAAGACATCCAAATCATATCCATTCTCACTCATTTAGCAAACAAAGAAAAGAGTATGATGGATACTGGTAAATTAGATGGACCAAAAGATGGGATTTCCCCCAAAAACCAGGGATTTTCGAATTAAAATAAAATATATAAAACAATTTTATTTGATATATTGTAAAAAAATTAAAAATTAAATTTTGTGTTTGCCTAAGTACTTTAATAATTCCAAGTCTCTCGAACATGCATGGGCAATTGCCAAAAATTATTTGACAACAAATAATATAAATTAAATTTATAGGAAAATATCCTAATTTTCTGGTTTTATTCAGGTAAGGAGGATGGAATAGGTGTAGAAAACCTGCGATATGCTGGCATGATCGCTGGTGAAACTTCGAAGGCGTACCAAGAGATAGTAACAATATCGATGGTTACTTGTCGTGCAATCGGTATTGGGTCTTACTTGGTCCGTCTAGGTCAACGTGTGATACAAATAGAAAACTCTCATATTATTCTAACGGGTTATAGTGCCTTAAATAKGGTATTTCTACCACGCTTCGTTGTTGGATAATTCTTTTCTTAATTAAAATCACTTTCAGTTATTGGGAAGAGAGGTTTACGCTTCTAATAATCAACTGGGTGGTATACAGATTATGTACAATAATGGGGTTACACATAAGACGGAACCGAGGGATTTAGATGGTATTTACACGATTCTGAAGTGGCTGTCGTACATTCCAAAGGTAAGTAATGTGTAAGGAACAAAAAAATTTATCAATTCTTTAGTTGATTTTTCCCCTGTAATGGTAGAAATAGCTTTTTTATTTACCACTTTTCCCAAATATTAAAACTAACGGAGATATAGTGTTTAAATTTGACATTAAAAAGTAGTAGTAGCCACTGGGTAGTTTTGTGATTTATTTATTTGTTGTAAAACAATGCCTTGTCAATTAGATGTTTATGAAAAAAATGATTAAGTTGATATGCTAATCATTCACGGAGTGTGTTGTTAAAATACTACTGTTGCATGACACTTATGTGAGTGACATTTTCCGTTTTTGTAAAATGAGGAAGAAATTTTACGTGTTATGGAGGGAGACCATACAAGAAGTAGTTGGAAAATTGCAAGACAGGTCAAAGTAAGCCAAACAAAAGTATGAACAAAGACAAAAATGACGGAAATTTCTTTGGACCCTTTTAACTATAGATGAAGCACTGTTCACCCGAAACTGCGTAAATTTATTTAAACTTTTTACTTAATGGTTTGCGGATTCGTTTTGAAGTGCCTGTAAATATCAGGTAAAATATGTGGATTCTACAAGACAAGGATTGTTTTTGGACAACACTTTTCCAAATAAATGGATTGACTCCCGTGGTTCAGTAGTAGGACCCTCAAGGTCACCAGACTTCACTCCATGTGATTTCATTTTATGGAGTTACATGACATTTTTAGTTTTTAAGACTCCGTTGGATGCAAACAGTTAAATTATGCTCAGCGATATGTAGAAGGGAATGGTGATCATTTTCAACATATAATTTTAGTTTTTAATTGCAAACTTTAACATTTAACATATTTGGGTAACGTGGTAAATAAAAAAAAATCTTATTTTTTTACCCTATTCTTCACCGTTTGAAAGCATTTCCATGTTTTTTTTCAAGGATAAATTGTCACCACTGCCCACGATACCTTCGGTAGACGCAATTAACCGGGAAATTGGATATATGCCAACCAAAGCACCATACGATCCACGTTGGATGCTGGCTGGAAGACAGTCTCCAAGTAAGTTCAATTTTTGACTGCCAATGACCCAAATAGAAAATCACATTTATTTGCTTTCATTTTAATTTACTGTTCATGTACGAATTTTTATCGCATAGCGAATCCAACGGATTGGGAGAGCGGTTTCTTCGACAAGGACTCGTGGGCTGAAATAATGCAGCCCTGGGCTCAGACTGTCGTTACGGGAAGGGCGAAGCTTGGCGGTATTCCCGTCGGAGTCATCGCCGTGGAAACGAGATCTGTCGAATTAACGCTGCCAGCAGATCCCGCCAATCTGGACTCGGAGGCAAAGGTAACTTAGATGAAATCAGATTATAATTTGTATTTTTTGGTCCATGAAAATCATAGTCATGAATAGTATAATATGTACGTTTAAATTATTTGATGTTCGCCATAATTTTAATGTTGTGATTTTCGCTTCCCAAAAAATATTACTAAGCTGAAAATTATTTTAATCTACATTGGGCATAGTAAATAAGATTTTTGTGAATATGTGACCTTTCTGTCTTTTGGGAGATATAACAGTGTATCTTACAAAAAATTGTACTCTTTCCAAAATTAAAATGAACAAAATTTTGTGTCCACTATAAGGTAAAAATTTGGCTTTAATCATCCATGACATTGGCTTTAACAGTGCAAAGATAAATATATTAAATTGGTAAAAACTTTATTAAAACTTCTTTCTCTATATCTGTTATTAATGGAGTTAAAATTGTTTCCATCTTAGGGAAGACGCATTGTATGTACAGTGGAGTCTCGATTATCCGAGGTAACGTGGGCCGTTGTAACCTTACTTAGAGAAAAACTCGGATAACGCGGTTTTCCTAAATATATTTTTTTAATGTCGTAAGAGTTGCTTTTCATTTAGTAAACAGCACAAAACTATTTATTAAGAACTTAAATGTATACAGATAGATACTACAAATAACTACATTTGTACTACAACAACAAAAAATAGGTATCAATTCGCGATTGTTTCAATGTGTTTCGCCTTTTATTTGTGGCTAAGTCTCGCCATCTCTTCAAGAACAAACCGCCATCGTTTTAATCAGTTTACCGTTGTCTGATCTTTGAATGGCTTTTAACTTATCTTTAAAGGACACATCAGCACGTTTTCTTTTACCACTTTCTTTCATTGCCATTGTAAGACGACACGACTGCGAGATGCAAACACATACAGGTTATCTTGAAAGACAGCTGACCACGTATGCGAGTGCGCTAGCTCAAACAAAATTCTATGATTCTGTGTTTGTGAACACGGATTCATTCCGATGACAGTTCGGATAATGCAGACATATCTAATTTGAACTTGGGCTCGGATAAGCCAGATCTCGGATAATCGAGACTCCACTGTACTTGCATAGAATTTATTGTTTGTAAAGTAAGATATACATGTAAATATTTTAATTCCTGCTTTACCAATTAAAATATTTACATGTATTGTATGTACCGTTAAATTTAATTCAAGTGTTAGCACAATGAAGCCTATTTCAACTAATATTTCAGTTTAAATAAGTCCTGAAAAAGAAATAAGTAATTCTGAAGACTTGATTGATTGTATTGTTCAAGTATTCCTTCTAATTTCTCAACACAACAGTTGCTTATCACATTTCATTGGCTTTAATCGCAAAATTCTTTGTAGACTGTTACCCAAGCTGGCCAGGTGTGGTTCCCCGACTCAGCTTACAAAACTGCTCAAGCCATTCAAGACTTTTCAAGAGAAGGCCTGCCGCTCTTTATTTTTGCCAACTGGAGAGGATTCAGTGGTGGAATGAAAGGTAATGTATGTTTTTTTTTTAATAGGAATTGAGTTTATTTGTGTAACTTCCAGATATGTACGAGCAAATCGTGAAATTTGGAGCTTACATAGTCGATGGTTTGAGCCAGTACAAACAACCCGTTATTATTTACATCCCACCGAATGGTGAATTGCGTGGGGGAGCGTGGGCAGTGGTGGACCCCACTATTAATTCTAGGTATATGGAAATGTATGCAGATTCGGAATCTAGGTGAGTAGATTTTATTAAAGGCTAAGAAGAGCTTGTATTTTGCTGTATAAATTAAGTTTGGTGTAATATATAACTGTCTGAATTTGCTGTCTTGGCTATTTTTGCTTTAATCAGTATCCATTTGAAATTATTACAACTTTTAGAGGATTTGATATGAATTTTTCTTTAAAAATGGGTTCCATTAGGTCCCAGAACCTTTCAATATCAAGAAGCAAGCAGCAATGTCGTCTTAAGCGACCACAAAAATAAAAAACAAATCCTTCCTTCCAGAGGGGGTATCCTAGAACCCGAGGGCATAGTCGAGATCAAGTTCCGAAAGAAGGACCTGGTTAAAGTGATGCGTCGCGTGGACCCGATAATAAGGGACCTTCAGGAACAAATAAACAGGATAAATCAAAACCAACCGCCGTTGGAACGAAAATCGAGCATTTCGCAACACGTCGAAAGGAAAAAACCGCCAGAAATCGAAGATCTGGAAAAGAGAATCGCTGAGAGAGAAAACCACCTGTTGCCGATGTACCACCAGGTCTCAGTGCATTTCGCCGACTTGCACGATACACCAGAGAGAATGCACGAGAAGGGAACTGTTAGCGTAAGTAATTAGACTTTGTTCTTCGAAGATAATAATGATAAACCTTATAAAGTACCTCTAATTTGGTCATGTCATATTCGCGAATTTTTTTTTGATAATTAGCCAACTAAATTTAATGAAATTTTGTGCAGTAGTGCAGCAATCTATTAGGCACATACCATACAATTTTGAGAGCTGTCATGCTATTGTAAACAGGTTTCATGATTTTTTTTATCCGGGCCTTCACAGTACCTTTCGTTTATGGTGTCTCGCATTGGTGAACTTTTTGCTTGATCATCAGATAACCAAATTTGATGAAATTTTGTACAGTAATACAACCATGCATCAGGCAAATATCCTAAAATTTTCAGAGCCCTAGAGTTATTGTGAACATCTTTACGAATTTTTAAATTAAGTCCTACACATTACCGACTTGTTCGTGTTATCTATCTTCATGAATATTTTGCTTTATTACCAGATGTGTCGTGACAATGACAGGCATTTATGTATTTTTTTAATTCAGTTTAAAATAACACCAACATTTTACAGAAAATGAAATGTATTACACAAATAGATCAGCGCTTAATGATTTATTAACAATATTAAAATACTTATCAAACTGTGACTTGTAATTCGAAAATGGCAGTCCTTCATAAGTTCGCTTTGTCGAAATGTAATTCTCAAAGCTTGTCTGCATCCATGTTCTTATGGTTTCTTTTATCACTGGGCTGTAGTCTTCCAACTGCAAACTGTTGAAAAATTCCTTCAAAGTTTCCACCATATGCTTGAGATCCACCATGGAAGATCAATCTACATTTAAAACATACAAATTAGGTAAAAGTAGAATAAAAAAATGATTTTCTTTAAACCTTTGGAGCTGCAGCATCAGAACTACCTTTCAGTTGTTTTATCTCTTCCACATAGGCTTTTCTTCGCCTTATCTTTTCGAAAATTTGTTCTGGGAAAGCAACAGGTGATTCAGATCTACCAGCTTATAAACAGTGTCATGATTCCTGTAGTATGTTACGGTAGTGCTGGAAGAAACGAATCGACACATTTTGGCATACTATCATTAACTTGCATACTTTTTCACAAAGCTTCCCTTATATTCAAGCGAAAAATCAGCAAAGATCGTAATTTCCCTCGCAACACTATTGTTTCGTAGCGGAAGGGTCCATTTGTTGTTTTCACCTTACTAAGCTGTAGTTGTTTATCTCCATTGATGGAATCACCTCCAGTAGTTGGTGTTAAACAAAGAACACATTCAACTTTTACCCTAACAATTTCAATGTCTTCCTTTAAAGCATTAGCTTTTGCTTTATACAGCAACGCTCGCTTGTTATTTTTTTTAATGTTCTGCTTCAGCCTTTGTATTTTGGCATCTGAAAATCATGTTACGTTGATTTGCTCAGATTCCTTTGCATATTTGCATCTGCAGCTTGCCCAGCGCAAAACCATCCTCTCTAATCTTCACTTCCAACTCTTTTACTTCGAACTCCACCTCCTTCTCATTGCAAACACAAAGTTCTTCTATGGGATACTGCACGACATCGTTCTTTAGAGCTGGTGAAGTATTAGGTTTTTCTTCTTCTCCATTACTTCCTGTTTGAGCTTCACCTTCGTGACTAGCTGAGAAAACAGCACGTTCACGTCCGCTCGTTTGAAAAACCTGTGTAAATGACAAAAATTCCAAAAACATCGGCGGTTTGATGCCGTTATAACCTCAATCCTTGACCGAATCGCAAATTTTTCCTTCGTATCCCATTGTTTGAATTTCTGACTAGGGTGCATTGTGAAACGATACTGGCTGTGCAAATTCGGTTATTTATCGAGTTTATTTCAGTAATAAACACAAATTTCGTTTAAAATACGCTGAACGTCAAGTAATGGAGTTGACAGTTGACCGAGTCGGTATTATTGTCGGTAATGACAATATCTGTAACGTAGGTACGGTCGGTATTTGAAATTCCTGTAATTGGTGCGAATACGACATCTATCGGTTTGTATTTAAACTATGTGATCAAGTAGTTTCCGCGTGTGCCACTGTTTTCGTGGGGGAGCCACTGTACTGGTAATGCTGTTGCGAAATTGTAGCGGAAAAAAATGTCTGGATATTGTTTGAAGGCAAAAAACAGCTTATTGGCGTCATGCACTTATTAGGACACTAATTAGTTAACTTCGTATTTAACCGAAGAATATAATAAAGTACTGGTTCTTAGTGGTACGGCGCCTGCCTGTATCTTGGGTTGAAATATTTATGCAATAGCCTTGAAGTCAAAGAATTTAATTTAACACAACATATTAATTATTGACAATAACTATAAGGCTCAATTTCTCAGTCAAACACAAATCTAAAATAGATTTGAACTTTGCTATGTACTTATGAATGTATACAATTTCTACAATGAATGTAGACAATAAAAACATTATTTATATTAGCAATAATATTTTCAGTAACCATCAGATGTTATAGAATTTTTTTTCAGACACCAACAACGTGCCATTCTGATAAGATCTAAACATATCAAAATTGTCTACATTCAAATCATACAGTTTCTGTTTGTACACCAAAGCAGCTAGCTGTCATTTGAGCGAATTAATTTAATTATTATTAAAATGTATGAATGCCATACTATATTTAAAGGTTTCTCTACAAACATACACAATTGGGCCACTAGCACTATGTTCAATTAGTAGATTATTCTTATGTGTTTATGTTTACACAAACAAATGGTTTTTGGGCTATCAGTTAATTCCACATCATCAAACTCTTAGATTTTTATATATCTTTCCCATCATTTATCAAACACCCAGTAAAGGGAAAGATTCTGACTGTGGAAGAAAAATTAAAGAAGGGATGGCATATTTTGACTAAATGATGGACATACCTAAAAGAAATCTACTAAGAAGGCCTAAACATGCGGGAAAACTGAAAAACCTGCCACAAATTTTGTGTTTTGTGTACAATGGAACAAAATTATGATTATTTTTGTAAATTTTCTTATTTTAGAGTGTGATAATAAGAAACTCTTATTTAATACAAAAATCAAGTACTGGCGTAATTTTTGCATGTCTCTCTTTAAAGGACATAGTGCCTTGGCGAAAATCCCGCTCGATACTTTACTGGAGGCTTCGAAGGCTCCTGCTTCAAGACGAAATCATCTCGGCCCTACTAGAAGCCAATCCCTACCTAACCGATGGTCAAAGTGAGGCCATGCTCAGGAGGTGGTTTATTGAAGACAAGGGAGCTGCGGAAGTAAGCTGCTTAAAATTGTGTGTCGTCTTGCGGGTGCTAACGCAGTTTTACAGGGTTACAGGTGGGACAACAACGAAGCCGTCGTTGAGTGGCTCGAACAACAGAAGAGGGCGCCTCGTGATCAGTCGATAGTGCAGCACAATTTGCACTCGGTGAAGAGGAACTTCGTGTTGTCACAGATCAACGCGTCATTGGAGGTAAGAATTTTGAAGTTCTGTTATTAGGTCAGACATCCAAGAGTCACAGTTCAGGTAATCGTTAGTAGTTGCAGCTAGAATGAATTAATTAATTCTGATAGTAGAATACCTTCGACTATGGGTATTCACTGTGAAGACACCTTTGTTATGCTCATATCATGCAGAATTTTCCACACACATTTCACTTAAGGACAGTTCCTTTCACACTAGCAGTGACCTTCAACTATCACCAATTTTTCAACTTGTTGAACATTTTCTGTAGTTGGTTCTTTTGGTCTCCATTCATTCTTGTATAATTTTAGGACCATTCGGCCTTCTTTTGTTAAAAATTTTATCACACTACAGTGTTCCAATTTAGATTATTTCATTTTTCAACACAAACAACTAGTTGATGAACTTAAAAATGTCATTGTGTGTCTTTTGTTTGATAATGAGGTACATTGCCTAGCGTACCAGATTTTGACAAAACAAAAATAATATTGTTACCACTAAGATGTAAGCAATTTGTGTTTGTCAATATTTATGTTAAAAAGGTCAATTAAAAAGAAACACTACCAATTAGTATTTAATATAGTAGAGAAGACATTGATTTTTAAATAATTTCTATTAAATCAAAACTGCACACTGATGAATCAGTTCACTATTTTAGTCATTTTTATTTTGACTTAGTTATCAGAATTATTGTACCTATAGAAGCAGCATTTTTATTTAGCTGAATAAATGAAATATGTGGAATTTTAAATGGTTGGGAAATACATTCTTATGATTTAGTAAATTGTTCTTGCTTTTGACCTCTTCTTTTTTTCTCGTCATCACAGTTCACACCACAGGCATAGTATGGTGATCTATCTCTTTCTGCRKCTCATTATCCCATTACTCATTTTCATCACAAAACCAAAACTAGCGCTCAGGCTAGTTCAACKATGTATTTTCTCTGATTATTAGGAGTTTCACTTTTGGAATAATAGTTGCAGGGTTTTTGTGTATTATCATTTTAGATGGCATTTTTTCTAGGTCATATCATTCATTTGGGAGTTGCTGTTTCAAGTTACCAGACTCTTTATCTTTTCAGGAATGTCCAGACGCTGCCTTAGAGGCTGTGGTAGATATTATACATAAACTTAACGATAATCAAAAGGCGGAAGTGATAAGAACGCTTTCGCAACTGGGATCTGTAGACAATATCGATTAAAACTTAGTTTCATTTTGCAGGTGTACAGTTATTTTTATTTAAACATGTCTTAGTGGTAGGAGACAATTTTTTATAAATAATTTATGTAACATTTTGTACAATTTATTTAATGGTTTTTGTTTTGTTGATATCGGAACGAATTGGTACGTAATTGTTATGTATATATATGTTTTCTAGCAGGTGGATGATGAGATGTTCCAGCCATGTTGTTAAAATAAAATTGTTTTAAATAAGCTTCTGTGTTTTCGACAATTTCACAACTTTTTTTACAGAAAGGCATCTTTTAATACTTCATACACTCTCCATTTTATGAAGTTGATTCTTCATCCATTTTTTTAATTTAAAGGCAGTAATAGCGTTGTTTCAAGGTGTTATGTATATGGTACTGCTTTTATAGTGAATATCACAAAAAACTTTCTGAAGAAGAAACATATAGATTAACCTGAATGTTTATCTTCAAGTCTTCTAAATTTCTTGAGAAGTTCTGATAGTAAAAAAAATTTTGTGGGGTTAAGTCTAGACTTTTGGTGTGAATACACTTTTTATGGAAATGACCTTTTGGGGAAAGATAACTTCTCTGCCTACTATGCTTCCAAGGTGTTTGAACTAGTCGAGGTACAATATACTAAATACTTTTGGAGAAATAAATAAAAGTTGCTGGGCTCAGGAAAAAAATAACAGCCAAGTATTTCACAAAATCAATGTTGCGAGAAAAATTAGTGCCTTAAGTCTGGTGAGCTTTTGCTTTAATGTTCTTAACTTGTTCACACAGTTTGAATGGGACGTTTTTAAATACCCACCATGCTCTCCTGACTTTGCTCGAAACGACTATTATTTGTTTCTTGCGCTGAAAGTATATTTAGGGGTGTTTCCCATTTTGTAGGTCTCTATTAAACTTATGTTTGGTCTAACCATAATAATTTGTGAAATGAATTGTAAAAATTCCGAAAATTGTATTCAAAAAGCTTAAATAATGGTAGAGTTTTTGGTATTACTATTGGGTATACAACCATCGTTGCGCCAATTCAAAATGCTGCCGATAGATGGCAGCGGTAGTCTTTCCAAAGTTCACACGGCGCGCACATATCAAAGTCACGTAGCACCATTTTTTGCTCGCATTTTTTTGCAGTTCGACACCGGAAAAACAATGAAAAACCTGATACCAGTGTCGATTGTTCGTGCCGCGACGATTTTGTAGTGTTAAAATGAGCTGTGGCCCGTGGATTAAAATATTCACGCGAATAAGTGATTAATTAAAATATTTAAAATAAGGTGAAGTGGCGAAGTGATTGCTATAGTGCTATAAGTATTATCAGGAAAGCAGTACTTATGAAGATGTAAGTTATTTTGGAAGTTTAACCTGTCATTTAAATCAGCTTTGAAGGAAGATGATTATTATTATTGTAGTGTTAGGTGAACCGCTACTGTCATCGTTAAATCGTTGAATTAAACTTCGCGTATTACAGTCTAGTAAATGAAGGCAACAATTAGGGTTTTTGTAGAAAGTCCAGCTTTTGGAATTTGTTTATTCCTCCTTCAAGATCTAGTAACACAATGGTAGTTTGCGGGCAAAACAACAAAGATTTACTTACTTCTAACGTTGAGATTAGGACCCTATAAAGTCTTAAATTGGTAAGTCCCTATTTAAGGGTGTGTAAACAAAAAGTCTGTACAAATGCAATAAGTTTATTCCTTAAACTACTGGTTAGGAAAATGATTAAAATTAGCATTTACAAAAAGATTTATAATAATATTTATTTCTATTTCATATAAATATATAAAGTGCAAAATGTATGAAATGATGTCCCATATGCATTTGCCAAAGCAGGAAATTAACAATAAACATAAGATAATAAATACAAAATCAATACATAATCAATTTGACAAATATTCACTAATACCACTGAGTAAAAGAAATTCTTTATGCTCTAAGCTAATACTATATGGTTCAATATCATTTATTAAATTAAACACCTGAACTTTATATTTGTGCCATGAAGTACAGTTTTTTATATCCAGTGGTAATTTATTGTAAAACATAATGCACGAATACAAACAGCCTTTTTCATCAATCACAAGTCGTATGTGATGGTGTTTAGAAGTTTATTTCTATTATCCCTATATGAAATAAATTCTGTAAAATAATTAGGATTTCTAAATTTAAACATAAAACATTCATAAATATAATCACTGTTAAAATTTTATTACATTTAAAAACATTTCTGCAGGATTGTCTAAAATCTGAGTTAAATATTAGTCTCACCGCCTTTTTCTGAATAATAAAAATTTCATTAACAATTTTACACTGCCCCCAAAAAATTATTCCAAACCTCAATACAGACTGAAAATTTGCAAAATATAAAGTTCTAAGGAATGACATGTTCACATATTTGCTAACAAATCTCATTGAATACAAAGTTGTATTCAGTTTTATCTTAAATTCATTTAAATGGGGTGACCAATCAAGATTTTCATCTAAGTGTATTCCCAGTAATTTTGTATTGCTACTTAACACTAAATTATGATCATTTATTACAATCTCTGAAAGGTTTTGAATATTTGATAGTTTTGTTTGAAATAACACAATCTTAGATTTTTTGTTGTTAACTACCAGCTTGTTTCTAGTGAACCACTCTGTAATTTCTATTATTAACCTTTGTGACTCCTCAACTAAGACATCTACAAGTATTACCTATAATCAGCAGATTTGTATCATCTGCATAATTTATGATATTCTGATTATTTTTAAGTAATGTTTTGGTTAGATCATTAATGTAAATAACAAAAAGGATCGGAACTACAACACTGTTTTGAGGAATTCGAATTGTCAGTTCTTCATCTTCTGAGAAATAGGAAATGGCCTGTTTACTGTTATCTACAACTTAAATATGACTTATTAACCCATTGTAATACTTTTCCTCTAATTCCATATTGTTCCAGTTTTGCATAAAAAATTTCATAAGTTAAACAGTCATAAGCTTTAAACAAGTCCATTAAAATCCCCTAGCACATTCCCTTCTCTCAAAAGCTGACAAAATTGTTTCAGTAAATTGATATACTGCAGTGCTTATAGATCTTCCCTTCAAGTAACCATGCTGRGTAGTATTCAACAAATTAAATGAGATGAAAAAATTCTGTAACATTTTGCACATTGCCATTTCAATTTTTTTTTTTAAACTGGGAAGTATACTCCCGGGTCCATAGTTTGTCGTCTTCATAGGATCTCCCTTCTTAAACGGAGGTTTTACAACAGCCACCTTCAGTCTGTCAGGAAATATCCCCATTTGAAATGAATTATTTACAATGCATAACAGTGGAGCACTCAATTCAGCTGCACAAAACTTTAGAAGACTAGTAGGTATTTCATCATACCCACTTCTTCATTGCACATATGATTTTAAAAAAACCTGTTCCACACATATCGGCTTTAGAAACATTGAACTTAGATTAAAAGGCACATTGTATTTAAAATCTAAAGTAGGCATCCCTGAAATCAACTCTGGAGCGACCCCAATTAGAAATTTATTAAAAGTATTTGCTGTTTCACTTACCTCCCCTCCAACTTTACATTCACTAACATTATTACCTCCTTTTATATCCCTAATAACCTTCCACACAGTTTTTGCTTTATTGTCAGAAGTTGCTATTTGACGGGCATGATTTTTTCTCAAATTCTGCAAAAAAAGCCTGTACTGATTCATGGTCTGTCTGTATTCATCGCAGTATGCAGCACAACGCGTCTTCAATACAAATAAAATATCAAGCCTACGTTTACACTCTAAAATGTAAGGACATGTATACTCAAAACGTTTAACTTTATTTTTAAAATTTACTTTTGGGAAACATTCCTCAAAAACTGGGTAAAAAATATTCATAAAACACTTACATCTAAAACATCAAACAAAAATAACTGACCAATCTTGAGTTTGAAGTTTATCTCTAAATTTACTCTTATTTCTAAAATTAAACAGCCTTCTTCTCACAGTCTCATTATTTAGTAGTTTTTGACATTTAATATACAGTACTTGAGCTGTATGATCAGATATTAAGGTATTCATAACTTTGGCTCTTATAATATCTTCATTACAAGAAGTGTTATCAATACAACTTGGACTAACAGCTGTTGTTCGTGTAAATTCATTTATGTTTGTTTGGAAAAAGCCATATGAATGTAACAAGTCTATGAATAAATTTGAAMTTGTATTGCCTACTGCCAAGTTAATATTGAAATCACCTGCAATATGCACACTACAATTCTCATACAATACTTTATCCAACAATAACTCCATTTGATATAATAACTTGTCCACATTACTATCTGGAGTTCTATATACCACAATTACATTCTTCACATCATCTACATAAAATTCACATGCCACACACTCAAAAACATAGCACTTAGAAAACACCATCAGATCAGGTATTTCCTTACATTCAACATCCCTTCTCGTGAATATAGCGAAACCTCTGTGTTCTCCTACTGGTCTGCAATAGCTATAGATATTAGTTTATATGGCTTTAACTTATACAATAATAACTGATCTTCCGATTTCCAATGTTCTGTCAAACATACACACAAACAGTTTGAATAACTATTGAGTACTACCTGAAAACCACCTAACGAATTGCCGATTAACATTATGTTTCGATGTATCAAGCAGTATTCACCGACTATTTCTCCTCCTGTGCATTATTTATTATTTTAAATCATAATCTATCCCATAATCAGCAACTAATCTCACTTTTGCAAAAATTCTAGCCATTAATGTTTCAAAATGTTCTTTTTTATAATGACCATGTTTGCTAAGAATTCTTCACCGTAGTTGTTTTTGCTTCCCATCCTCCGTCGTATACCCTTCGTTTTAGTAGGACCCAAAATCTCTCATTCTGTATCAATTGAAGTACATTAGGTACATCAGCTACACGCGGAATATATTTTATGTACTCTTGGTGAAAAATCCCAATTGTTTGAGTGCCATAATGAGCTGTTGCCGTGTCTGGCCAAAAAATATATTTGCCGTCATTATGAAATTTTTTGATGAAAGAAACTAATCTTTTTCTAAAGCATTCTTGGCATACACATTTTGATTGATACTTAGTCCTGAAGGCACTATATATGGAGTGGACCTTCCCTTTGAACTGAACGCTGAAACTTGGCATGACACTTGAATTTCACTTCATTGCATGACTGCTATATAGTATAAAGTAAGACTCATCGTCGATGATAACAAAATGGTCATTAGAAGGTTTCAAATGAGTTTCACACAATTTTTGCGGTTTACTTCTTTGCTTTTCTAATTGCTTTTGGCTATGTTTGGGTGCAAATTATCATTTTGTTTTTGCCTTAAGAATATTTCTCACATATGAATGTGACATTTTAAATTTTTGACCTAAAATTTGTTAATGATTGTCCGACGTTACCAATAGCTTGTGACTTTTAATTGTGTTTTAAATTAATATATATGCAGTTTACAATTTTGACACTGACTAAGCAAAACCGATTTTATGCTGTATTTAATTTTACCTTAGGCACTTAATCTCAACTCTGGAAGAAAGTAAATCTTCTTTGTTACTGCCTGCTAACTACTACTGCATTACTTGGTCCTGAAGAAGGAATATACCCTATATTACCTTGATAATCCTCTCAGCAATGCTTTTTGGAGTCCAGCATATTCTAGGGGATTTTAAATCTCCTCACAGTACTTCTTCCATTATATATCTTTTGTCTTTCTTATGGTTTATTCACATCTGAGTCAAATCTCTGGTTCTTTTAGCTCTGTTGAAGAACTTTCTTCACACCTGTGTTTTCACGTTTTATAGTTCTCTCTTTTCATGGGAAAAAAAAGTCATTAATTTCGACATCTGCTGGTGTACACAGTCTTTATAGGCATCATCTAGTTCTTGTCGAAGGTTGGTGACTAAAATTTTTTCCCACTGTCATTCCATTTCAATGCATTAACTTTAAAGAATGGTAGGCATAAGTATACTGAACAGAATTTATAAGATTAAAAAAAATTCAAAATGTGCCATAAACATCTAAAGAAGTTAGATCTATCTATTACTGCAGAGATTCAAATTGCAACATTTTCTTGTTTCTGCTGGATTTGAATATACAATTCATTGAATTTTTCTAGTGTATGTATACATTGCTCTTCAAAAGGCCATATTGCATAGTTCCTTCCAAGTTTTATCAACTCCTCATTTAGATTGATCCATTTACCCTAAACTACATAATATTATGCTTTTCTTGACCAGCTTTGATAATTTTCTGGATACATCTACTTCTGGGAATATTCTGCCCATCTTGCTTAATTGTTTGCCCTTTAGGAAAGGAGTAGGAATAAATATTAGTAATATACTCTGAAATCTAAACCCTCTCCTTTGGGTTGTACGGTGCACAACATCTCCCTTTTTGAGTTTATGTTTATATTGATAATTATCTGCCACTTGTGCAATACAGTTTTGTTTATAATTAAATCATAATGACTGCTATCTATTTTTCTACTAGTAAGCTTAGTAGGTCCATACATGTAATAATGTAGTGTAACATACTCAGTGTATTTGAGATTTGATTGATACAGAAATGTTGGAATTATTTTATTGTACATTTTTGATTCAAATCCAATGTGTAGATGGTAAATTTGCAAGTAAGAATATTAGAATCAAAGCTAATCTGCTCTTTTTAGTGAAAGTTTTTGAGGTAAGAAAATTATTAATGTTAATATATTTGCATGTCTCAGTTTGTTTAATTTTCTGTAGTTTTCAAGAAAAGCTTGGTAACTCAACATATAACTCTGTAACGTTCAATTGTGTWTAAGGTCACTTTTTTTTGTGCRTACAGGACAGAACAGCGGCTTATGAAACAAGAAGAACCACTTTATTTTATGCCAAGGAAGGGAAATGGTGAGCACTATTTAGATATAAGTATGTTTGTGTGTATAGACCTGGATACAAAATTTACGAATCATGAACTTGAAAGGCTTTAATATAGGTAGGCAGCAGTTATCTATAACATCCTGAACATGCTTAAATGATTGACAATAAAAATTTTCATCCAAATAAGTCCCAAAGTCCTTGGACACAATAAAAATGCATAACATACAGCAGTTTTTTTAATATAAATAAACAAAGAGGATTTATTCATTTCATTGACTTTAGATGGGATCCAGTTTGAACATCTATTTGATTTGTTTTTTTATTGTTGTAGTTGTTTGCCAAGTTCTTGTACTCCTCATCATTTTTGTTTAAAATGAATTGTTGAAAATTCGCAATGTTTTTGTTTTTGTTCATAAAATTGGGGAGTTATTAATATTAATTATTACACACTATAAGCATTTGTAGGTATAATAAAAAGATACTTTAACTATTAGTTCAGTGGTAATACATCTATTTTTCCAAATTAACATGTCAGTTTGACATTTGAGGAAGGATATTGCAACTTGGACAGGTCATTCACTTTGTTAATCGATACACTTATATTAGCGCTTTTATAGTGTACAGTGTTACCTCGATATACGAGTGTTTTGAGATACGAGCTGCCAAGCATGCGATATTTAGCATTGAGATGAGAGCAAGATTGTAGATAACAGGAATCACACACTACAACGCTGCACACGATCCTAACATGCGCCCACGAAACATGTGCAGCGTTTTAACAGTTTCTTCTATCTCAGACTAGACCTCGGTGTGTGTGCTTGTCTCCTTCGTTTTCGAAGCATTTTTGATAAGTTGGGTTCGCGTTTTTTGATTTTTATACATTTACTTTTTGAGATATGAGCAACGTTACGGAACGAACTAAACTCGTATGTCGAGGTACCACTGTACTACTATTTGTATTTTCTATTCGTGATTCAAAACTGCACACAAATCAAACAGTAAATAATAATATTCGCCCAAACTGCATTTTTTCAAATCTAACACGCAGTTACTGTAGAGAGGATTAAAAAAATAGAGGTGCATCTCCAGGTTTAGCGGCAGAATTAAAATAGCGATCCATCCACACATTTTTCCATCTCAGATTTTTGTGACATCTTTATTAGTATATGCCAATTACGTTCTTGTGCAGGAGATCAGTTATTATTGCATTTTCAGCCGTGGTATTTGGTGAAATTCTCTGTACAAAAAAGAAATGCATGTTTCATTGCACTTGCTCAAATTCAGGTGCCAAGTACTCCAATTTATTGTGCTTATCTATGTTTTTATTAGCTGTTGAATAATAATTTTTTATGGACTAAGCAAATTTCCTGTTTTACAGTCTGCCGGCTTTGCTATTACTCCACAGATTTCACATTTCTGGTTTAGCTTATTCAAATCTATGAAAATATGCCTTCTAAGTACTTATCCGATCATGATATATCTTTAGAAACAGTACAAGTTAAGAACGTCGGCCAGTACTCGCTTTCAGAATCGACGCACCGTGTAGTACATCTTAATGTATGGATGATGTATGGTTGCTATTGGATCTGCGATTACAAAACCAACTTGCACAGTGTTTTATATAATAGATTACTTTGTGAAGTAGTAACAGTGCTTTGAAATCGTTTACTTTAATCAAATAGATTTGACATTATTTGTTTGTCTATTTCCTATTCTTTGATAAAAAGGCAGGTATTTGTCCGAGTTTAATATATTTTTTAAATAATCCATAGCTAAAAACCTAGTGCTACATTTAAAAATTATCTACCCGTATCAAGAAGGTTAGAATGAGGTAGCTAGGAATCGAACCCGTAATAAGAATGTTGGAAAGGGGTCTATAGTGTAGCCATCTCTTGACAATTAAAGCAACTAACGGATGTCGGTATCATGGATACCTGTAAGTTGTCATGGTCCCCCCATCTATACATAAAATAACGTAATACGCGTGTCGGTAATAAAAACTTCTGTAATTACGACATCTATCCGTTTGTATTTGAACTGTTTGTTCACGAAATTCACAGGATTGACACCATTGATACGGCGGCACCACCGTCATCCCGTAAATCCATCTAACCGTAATAATTTGTTACGTGAGGTTGGTTTTTTTATTGATTAGTATTGTGCATTGCATAATTAATTTGTCGTTTTCGTAATCTTATTTGCTACGCAGTAATTATGTGGACGGTACTTGTTGATTTGGTGTAGCGTAATGTAACGCAAATGATTGATATTGTGTAAGTAATAATTGAGAACTCCAGAACAAAGTATCTTGAGTTAGGTCCGTGTAATTAGCATTATGCTTTGCATTCGTGTATTTCCTGGCAGTTGTTCTTAAAATACGTTTTAAGAATTTGTAAGTTATTTGTCAAATGTTCCTCTTTACGTTTTAACCACGTCTAAAACTAATGCGTTTTCTTTTCTAATGTAGTCTGGCAACTAAAGGAGCTAGAGGTGTTATGTTGGAACTGGACCTGTTACAGTGGAATAGGTACGAGCTGGCAGTTCCGCGTACCTGTTCCGGACAAGCTGATGTACCTATTACGAGTCCACAGTCTCGCATCGGGCGTTTTCGATTGGAATAAGTGCGTAACTGGAGCTAATACTATTGCGTTGGAACTGGACCTTTTACACTGGAACAGGTACGACCTGCCAGTTTCGTTTAGCTATTCTCATCGATGCGGTATACTTGTTGTTATTGAACATATACCTGCTGGTTTGACAATCAACAGTTAAACCGTTTAGGGATTGGAATTTCAGAAGAGTAGAAATGCACGCATAAAGCAACATAGTTATTCTAATTTTAAGTAACGTTACGATTACTAATTTGACAGTATTTTGCTATTTTCTAGCAAGTACAAAGAGCGGCTTTTGCTATATCAACGTTTATTTTTGTTAAATATTCCAGTTAGAATTTTTAGCTATTCATACTTTATTAATATGTATAAAGGTAATAATAATAGTTGCTCATTTTATGAGTAATGTACAGAAATATGAATCAAAACAAAATGAAACCGCTTTTGACAAAAGTATAATACCATATTTTTTGTGCAACCTCCCTATTTTGATAAAACGATGATACATTAAATTCATCTTAAGTTTGCTATTTGCTACAAATAGAAAACTTTAATTAAAAATGACTTTTCATGTATTGTTGATTACCTATTTAAAATACTGGTCCATAACAAAATTATGAACAGAATGCCCCGATTCTAAAAGTTGCCTTGTCGACACTCGATATAGTTTACCGCAGAGGTGTTGCGTCGGAACAGGACCTATTACACTGGAATAGGTAGGAACTGCCAGTTCCGCGCACCTGTTTCCGAGGCGACGGAGTATCATCATGAACAAGACCGGAACACCTTSGAACTGGAACAGGTATTTGGAATAGGTACGTATCTGGAACTGGAACAGGTCGTACTAGGTACATAGAAAAGCTATTCCGTAACACCTCTAAAAGGAGCACTCATTCACCCATTTTGGTATGGGTAACTAGGATCATTTGCAACCATCATTGGCTGTGCATGATCTCCTAAATAGAAGGTGAGTTTAAACATTTTATGCCAGTTGTGATAACCGGCAGTAGTGCATAGTGAAACTGTTTAGTCAGTACATACGGTGTTGCTTTAGTGTTTACCTGCACAGTGCTGAGTTGATTCTTAAACCACCGTTAAAGAAGTAACTATTGGATATTTTGACGTCGTGTTCTAATCAGAAGATAATGGGCGTTACTAAAGAAAACGGGTCATGTAAACCGGTGATGTTTTTTGTCGTTGTGAACATACGTCACAGTGGTTTGCAACCTTTAGATGTAAAAATTGTGTATCTTTATGCACATATAAAATGAGGACGGAATGCAATTTATCGTTAAAATATAATTTTTTTGGTCATTATTATACACTCTTAAATACTTGTTTATTATGCCATGGAACTAGAAAAAGTTACACATCTGTTTTGGGAGGTTACTTTTTATATCGTTTTTTTATGTTCATGTGAAATTTTTCTTGAATCTTGGTGAACGATTGTTTTACTCTGGATTTTCCGTAGAGCTTAAAACTAGAGATGTCGAAATGATAATAATATTTATTTAGTATGAAAAACTAATACATTCAGAAGAACAATGACATGAGCAATGCTGGTTTACAGTCATACCCCAATACTAGTTAATAACAAATCGGTGCACCGGATGATACTACATAGCTAGCTGTTAACTATATTCTCACTTTACTGGCAATTGAAGACCATCTGCATATAAATATATACAGATGATCTTTAATTGCTAATGTCCTCAGAAATAAGCTAGGGAGTTCGGAAAATCTGTTTCTGATTTTTTTTGTCAGTAAAACAGTTGTCTGATATAAAATATTAATGTTACGTTAATATTTCTGTGTCCTAATAAGCAACTTTGCTTGTTTGGACAGGAAGGAGCAGCATCCGAAGGAGGACAGAGATCCGAAGAGAGTGTCTCCGTTTTCGAAGATGTCGAGTAGAGACGAAGGCGACAGACGCAGATTGCTGACTCCAGGCGCACGTCACAGGTTATAGCAGACGGAGAAACAGACGTCCTCAAGAACATTTCTTTGGTTAGTGTTATTTAGAACCTCGCTTTTTCAAACAGTTTGTAATTTTGAAATACCACCAGAAATACTCGAGTGAGATTTTTTCATGTCATATTAAAAACAAATTTATAATTTAGGGGTTTTCAAGTGTTTAAACATTTGTTCTTCAGTTACGCGTAAACTATAAAAAATGTATAATCAGTACTMGGTTMGCAGCACCCTTCAAASCTTTGTATTGCACAATTTTCTTTAATTCTTGTGAATTCTCTCTTGTCTTACAATTAGCTTTTAATAACTCTACAGTCATTCAGAAGTGGTCATGTCATTTATATCAGTGTGCTCTATTCGCACATCAAGTGTACAGAATATCCCCCCAGCGCACTGTGAGAAAAGTAGGAGGGAATGTTCGACACGCCACGACAATAAATTTCCAGATATTCTAGCTCATTTCTGKCTGCATTTTTGGAATCTGCAGCTCAAAATACATCAGTATGCTGATTTTGTTGTTGTTTTTTCACCTTGAAACTTGATGGTCTCCGATTACGCTAATTTTAMGTTAATTTACTAATGTGGACCTGCTGCATTTCGAAGTGGTGTCAGTTTCATCTCTATCTGCAACGGTTTGTCTGAAAAGTGCCTTAGAGTAGAGAGMTCGATTTGCAAAAAATAAATTTCCGGATGTCCTAGCTCATTTCTGACTGCATTTTTGGAATGTGCAGCTCAAAATACATCAGTATGCCGATTTTGAGCCAAAAATAATTTCCACCGAAAAGTGCGAAAAAGCAAAGGCTAACCTAACCCTTTGTTGTTTTTTCACCTTGAAACTTGATGGTCTCCGATTACGCTAATTTTATGTTAATTTACTAATGTGGACCTGCTGCATTTCGGAGTGGTGTCAATGTCCTCAGAAATAAGCTAGGGAGTTTGGAAAATCTTTTTCAGATTTTTTTTGTCTGTAAAACAGTTGTCTGATATAAAATATTAATTTTACGATAATATTTCTGTGTCCTAATAAGCAACTTTGGTTGTTTCTACAGGAAGGAGCCGCATCCGAAGAAGGACAGAGATCCGAAGAGAGTGTCTCCGTTTTCGAAGATGTCGAGTAGAGACGACGGCGACGGACGCAGATTGCTGACTCCGGCTGTTCCAGGCCCACATCACAGGTTATAGCAGACGGAGAAACAGACGTCCTCAAAAAGATTTCTTTGGTTAGTGTTATTTAGAACCTCGCTTTTTGAAACAMTTTGTAATTTTTAAATACCACCAGAAATACTCGAGTGAGTTTGTTTCATGTCATATTAAAAACAAATTTATATTTTAGGGGTTTTCAAGTGTTTAAACATTTGTTCTTCAGTTATGCATAAACTATAAAAAATGTATAATCAGTACTTGGTTTGCAGCACCCTTCAAAGCTTTGTATTGCACAATTTTCTTTAATTCTTATGAATTCTCCCTTATCTTACAATTAGCTTTTAAGAACTCTACAGTCATTCATACGTGGTCATGTCATTTATATCAGTGTGCTCTATTCGCACATCAAGTGTACAGAATATCCCCCCAGCGCACTGTGAGAAAAGTAAGAGGGAATGTTCGACATGCCACGACAATAAATTTCCGGATGTCCTAGCTAATTTCTGACTGCATTTTTGGAATCTGCAGCTCAAAATACATCAGTATGCTGATTTTGAGCCAAAAATAATTTCCACCGAAAACACCGAATAAGCAAAGGCTAACCTCTTTGTTGTTTTTTCAACTCGAAACTTGATGGTCTCCGATTACGCTAATTTTATGTTAATTTACTAATGTGGACCTGCTGTATTTCGGGGTGGTGTCAGTTCATCTCTAGCTGCAACGGTTTGTCTCAAAAGTGCCCTAGAGTAGAAGGGTCGATTTGCAAAAAATAAATTTCCGGATGTCCTAGCTCATTTCTGACTGCATTTTTGGAATCTGCAGCTCAAAATACATCAGTATGCTGATTTTGAGCCAAAAATAATTTCCACCGAAAACTGCGAATAAGCAAAGGCTAACCTCTTTGTTGTTTTTTCAACTCGAAACTTGATGGTCTCCGATTACGCTAATTTTATGTTAATTTACTAATGTGGACCTGCTGCATTTCGGGGTGGTGTCAGTTCATCTCTAGCTGCAACGGTTTGTCTCAAAAGTGCCCTAGAGTAGAAGGGTCGATTTGCGAAAAATAAATTTCCGGATGTCCTAGCTCATTTCTGACTGGATTTTTGGAATCTGCAGCTCAAAATACATCAGTATGCTGATTTTGAGCCAAAAATAATTTCCACCGAAAACTGCGAATAAGCAAAGGCTAACCCCTTTGTTGTTTTTTCACCTCGAAACTTGATGGTCTCCGATTACGCTAATTTTATGTTAATTTACTAATGTGGACCTGCTGCATTTCGGGGTGGTGTCAGTTCATCTCTAGCTGCAACGGTTTGTCTCAAAAGTGCCCTAGAGGAGAAGGGTCGATTTGCGAAAAATAAATTTCCGGATGTCCTAGCTCATTTCTGACTGCATTTTTGGAATCTGCAGCTCAAAAAAAATCAGTATGCTGATTTTGAGCCAAAAATAATTTCCACCGAAAACTGCGAATAAGCAAAGGCTAACCCCTTTGTTGTTTTTTCACCTCGAAACTTGATGGTCTCCGATTACGCTAATTTTATGTTAATTTACTAATGTGGACCTGCTGCATTTCGGGGTGGTGTCAGTTCATCTCTAGCTGCAACGGTTTGTCTCAAAAGTGCCCTAGAGGAGAAGGGTCGATTTGCGAAAAATAAATTTCCGGATGTCCTAGCTCATTTCTGACTGCATTTTTGGAATCTGCAGCTCAAAAAAAATCAGTATGCTGATTTTGAGCCAAAAATAATTTCCACCGAAAACTGCGAATAAGCAAAGGCTAACCCCTTTGTTGTTTTTTCACCTCGAAACTTGATGGTCTCCGATTACGCTAATTTTATGTTAATTTACTAATGTGGACCTGCTGCATTTCGGAGTGGTGTCAATGTCCTCAGAAATAAGCTAGGGAGTTTGGAAAATCTTTTTCAGATTTTTTTGTCTGTAAAACAGTTGTCTGATATAAAATATTAATGTTACGATAATATTTCTGTGTCCTAATAAGCAACTTTGGTTGTTTCGACAGGAAGTGTCTCCGTTTTCGAAGATGTCGAATAGAGACGAAGGCGACGGACGCAGATTGCTGACTCCAGGCGCACATCACAGACGGAGAAACAGACGTCCTCAAGAACATTTCTTTGGTTAGTGTTATTTAGAACCTCGCTTTTTCAAACAGTTTGTAATTTTGAAATACCACCAGAAATACTTGAGTGAGATTTTTTTCATGTCATATTAAAAACAAATTTATAATTTAGGGGTTTTCAAGTGTTTACACATTTGTTCTTCAGTTATGCATAAACTATAAAAAATTTATAATCAGTACTTGGTTCGCAGCACCCTTCAAAGCTTTGTATTGCACAATTTTCTTTAATTCTTATGAATTCTCCCTTATCTTACAATTATCTTTTAATAACTCTACAGTCATTCATAAGTGGTCATGTCATTTATATCAGTGTGCTCTATTCGCACATCAAGTGTACAGAATATCCCCCGGGCGCAATGTGAGAGAATTAAGAGGGGAAGTTCGACACGCCTCGACAATTTTTGGGATACGCCTCCTTCGGGGGGACATTTCTGAACTTTGGAGTCTCCGTCAGGGGTTCGCCCCATTGGGAGAGGGATAGGGATGTCCTAGGATAAGGTCCTACTGAAACTCTGAAAATCAAACTTTGCTCTTGGGGTGCGTTCTGCACACAATATTTCCCCTTTCAGCTTGCTAAACAGTGCAATACTGATTTTATTTATCAGTTCTTTTTTGTGTTGGAGAATTTTAATGAAACCTAGAGTCCCCACATGAAGGGTGCTGTGATATTTTAGTTGTTTTAGTGAAAAATTTTTTTTAGTTTCAATGTATAATTGATTGTAATCAGACGAATAGTAATCTTATTTTTATAAAGGATATCTGATGGTAATTTTGAAATTCCATGCTCAAGTAGGACTTTATTGTAGCATATTTCACACAAATTTATAACTTTTAGTGATTTTCAATCAAAATTTTATAAGTCTCAATGCTCATTGCAACAGATTTTCACTCACAGCAGTAAGGTTATCGAGAAGGATCCGTGAGGTTCGATCAACCCCGAAGTTAACGAACACACCTATCCCCGTTCCCAGTTAAACCGGGATGCCTACAGATCGTGACCTCGTTGACCTGGCGCAATTGCATACTGAGGGTGCTTTGTTAGCTGCAGAGGCAGGATTGTTGGGGTCTCCCGTTTCCTTTCAAGTCCCACCGTTCGTAATTAGGGGTTGGTTTGGAAACTGCAGCCAGTTCGGCTCGATAATTTTACTGCTTCTATTGTAAAATGTCCTATATGTTGCACCAATCATTGCAGACATATTTTTGATGCATTATACATATGTATTTTGTATTTTTTTGACATTAATAGACCGACAAACTGTATTTCTGCAATATAAATTGTCTGTTTACCTTTCTTTTAGTATTTTATTGCACATTTTATTAATTTTTGTATTAAATGATGTGTAACAATTATTATAACTGTTTTTTTTATTTAAATAAACATTATAGAATGCTACAAGTTGTTTTATTTTTAGTAAAAATTGATAATTTTACCATAATTTTTAGTAAAAATTGATAATTTTAACCAAATTGGTAATAAAATCGTTGCAGATTTCTGTAATTCAGAGAGTATGTAGGTATTTAGTTCGAAAAATTCCCGATAGAGGCGCCACTTGTCGGGTGCTACTAGCCATCTATCGGGAATTTTTCGAACTAATACCTACATACCTCCTAATATGTGCTGCTGTGCTCCTGATACATGGAAATTTCCACTTAAAATTAATTTTTGTGCTCCTGATACCTCCTAGCAGTTCGAAAAATTCCCGACAGAGGCGCCACTTGTCGGGTGGTACTGGCCATCTATCGGAAATTTTTCGAACTAATACCTACATACCCTCTGTTACTCCTGTGATCCTGATACAAAATCCGAATTTTCGTCAAAAATCTCGAAATTTTCGGATTTTGTATCAGGATCACAGGAGTAACAGAGGGTATGTAGGTATTAGTTCGAAAAATTTCCGATAGATGGCCAGTACCACCCGACAAGTGGCGCCTCTGTCGGGAATTTTTCGAACTGCTAGGAGGTATCAGGAGCACAAAAATTAATTTTAAGTGGAAATTTCCATGTATCAGGAGCGCAGCAGCACATATTAGGAGGTTTGTAGGTATAAGTTCGAAAAATTCCCGATAGATGGCTAGTAGGACCCGACAAGTGGCGCCATCTATTGAGATTTTTCTGAACTACAGATATTACAGAAATCTGCAATGATTTCATTACCAATTTCGTTAAAATTATCATTTTTTTACTCGAAATAAAACAACTTGTAGGATTAAAACTGTTTATTTATAAAGAAAAAGCAGTTATAATCATTGTTACACATCATTTAATACAAAAATTAATAAAATGTACAATAAAATACTAAAAGAAAGGTAAACAGACAATTTATATTGCAAAAATACAGTTTGTGGGTCTATTAATGTCAAAAAAATACAAAATACAAATGTATAATGAATCAAAAATATGTCTGCAATGATTGCTGCAACATATAGGACATTTTACAAAAGAAGCAGTAAAATTATCGAGCCGAACTGGCTGCAGTTTCCAAACCAACCCCTAATTACGAACGGTGGGACTTGAAAGGAAACGGGAGACCCCAACAATCCTGCCTCTGCAGCTAACAAAGCACCCTCAGTATGCAATTGCGCCAGGTCAACGAGGTCACGATCTGTAGGCATCCCGGTTTAACTGGGAACGGGGATAGGTGTGTTCGTTAACTTCGGGGTTGATCGAACCTCACGGATCCTTCTCGATAACCTTACTGCTCTAAGTGAGTGAAAATCTGTTGCAACGACCATTGAATCGAATCTAACTTACAAAATTTTGATTGGAAACCACTAAAAGTTTTAAATTTGTGTGAAATGTGCTACAATAAAGTCCTACTTGAGTATAGTACTTCAAAATTACCATCAGAAATACTTTATAAAAATAAGATTACTATTCATCTGATTACAATCAATTATGCATTTAKACTAAAAAAAATTTCTCACGAAAACAACGGAAATTTCACAGCACCCTTCATGTGGGGGGACTCTAGGCTTCATTAAAAAACTCCAATACAAAAATGGGACTAATGTGAATTGAAATCAGTATTGCACTGTTAGCAAGAAGAAAGGGGAAATATTGTGTGCAGAACGGACCCCAAGAGTAAAGTTTGATTTTCAGAGGTTCAGTAGGACCTTATCCAAGGACATCCCTATCCCTCTCCCAATGGGGCGAACCCCTGACGGAGACTCCAAAGTTCAGAAATGTCCCCCCGAAGGAGGCGTATCCCAAAAATTGTCGTGGCGTGTCGAACATTCCCTCCTACTTTTCTCACAGTGCGCTGGGGGGATATTCTGTACACTTGATGTGCGAATAGAGCACACTGATATAAATGACATGACCACTTACGAATGACTGCAGAGTTATTAAAAGATAATTGTAAGATAAGGGAGAATTCATAAGAATTAAAGAAAATTGTGCAATACAAAGCTTTGAAGGGTGCTGCGAACCAAGTACTGATTATAAATTTATTATAGTTTATGCATAACTGAAGAACAAATGTGTAAACACTTGAAAACCTCTAAATTATAAATTTGTTTTTAATATGACATGAAAAAATCTCACTCGAGTATTTCTGGTGGTATTTCAAAATTACAAACTGTTTGAAAAAGCGAGGTTCTAAATACCACTAACCAAAGAAATGTTCTTGAGGACGTCTGTTTCTCCGTCTGCTATAACCTGTGACGTGCGCCTGGAGTCAGCAATCTGCGTCCGTCGCCTTCGTCTCTACTCGACATCTTCGAAAACGGAGACACTCTCTTCGGATCTCTGTCCTCCTTCGGATGCAGCTCCTTCCTGTCGAAATAACCAAAGTTGCTTATTAGGACACAGAAATATCATCGTAACATCAATATTTTATATCAGACAATTGTTTTACAGACAAAAAAAAAATCTGAAAAAGATTTTCTAAACTCCCTAGCTTATTTCTGAGGACATTAGCAATTGAAGATCATCTGTATATATTTATACGCAGATGATCTTCAATTGCTAGGAAAGTGTGAATATAGTTAACAGCTAGCTATGTAGTATCTATCATCTGGTGCACTGATTTGTTGTTATTAACTAGTATTGGGGTATGACTGTAAACGAGCATTGCTGATGTCATTGTTCTTCTGAGTGTATTAGTTTTTCATACTCAATAAATATTATTATTTATTATTAATGGACTATGGATTTTAAAGTGTACCGACATCTCTAGTTTTAAGCTCTACGGAAAATCCTGAGTAAAACAATCGTCCACCAAGATTCAAGAAAAATTTCACATAAACATAATAAAGCCTTTGCTTTTTCGCAGTTTTCGGTGGAAATTATTTTTGGCTCAAAATCTGCATACTGATGTATTTTGAGCTGCAGATTCCAAAAATGCAGTCAGAAGTGAGCTAGAACATCCGGAAATTTATTGTAGTGGCGTGTCGAACATTCCCTCCTACTTTTCTCACAGTGCGCTGGGGGGATATTCTGTACACTTGATGTGCGAAGAGAGCACACTGATATAAATGACATGACCACTTATGAATGACTGTAGAGTTATTAAAAGCTAATTGTAAGATAAGGGAGAATTCATAAGAATTAAAGAAAATTGTGCAGTACAAAGCTTTGAAGGGTGCTGCAAACCAATTACTGATTATAAATTTTTTATAGTTTAAGCATAATTGAAGAACAAATGTTTAAACACTTGAAAACCCCTAAATTATAAATTTGTATTTAATATGACATGAAAAATCTCACTCGAGTATTTCTGGTGGTATTTCAAAATTACAAACTGTTTGAAAAAGCGAGGTTCTAAATAATACTAACCAAAGAAATGTTCTTGAGGACGTCTGTTTCTCCGTTTGCTACAACCTGTGATGTGCGCCTGGAACAAGTGGAGTCAGCAATCTGCGTCCGTCGCCTTCGTCTGTACTCGACATCTTCGAAAATGGAGACTCTCTCTTCGGATTTCTGTCCTCTTTCGGATGCGGCACCTTCCTGTCGAAACAACCAAAGTTGCTTATTAGAACACAGAAATACTATCGTAACATTAATATTTTATATGAGACAACTGTTTTACAGACAAAAAATCAGAAAAAGGGGTTCCAAACTCCCTAGCTTATTTCTGAGGACATAAGCAATTGAAGATCATCTGTATATATTTATACGCAGATGGTCTTCAATTGCTAGTAAAGTGTGAATATAGTTAACAACTAGCTATGTAGTATCATCCGGTGCACCGATTTGTTGTTATTAACTAGTATTGGGGTATGACTGTAAACCAGCATTGCTGATGTCATTGTTCTTCTGAGTGTATTTGTTTTTCATACTCAATAAATATTATTATTATCATTATTATTTATTATTAATGGACTATTGATCTCAAAGTATACCGACATCTCTAGGTTTAAGCACTACGGAAAATCTTGAGTAAAACTATCGTCCACCAAGATTCAAGAAAAATTTCACATAAACATAAAGAAACGAAATAAAAAACTAACCTCCCAAGATAGATGTGTACATCAAAGGCAACCTTTTCCAGTTCCATGGCATAACAAACAAGTATTTAAGTGTTATGTACAATAATGACCAAAAAAATTATATTTTAACGATAAATTGCATTCCGTCCTCATTTTATATGTGCATAAAGATACACAATTTTTACATCCGAAGGTTGCAAACCACTGTGACATATGTTCATAACGACAAAAAACATCACCGGTTTACATGACCAGTTTTCTTTACTAATGCCCATTATCTTCTGATTAGAACACGACGTCAAAATTATCGAATCGCTACTTCTTTAATGGTGGTTTAGGAATCAACACAGCACTGTACAAGTAAACACTAAAGCAACCTACATGTGTAAGGGACTGAACAGTTTCACTATGCAATACAGCCGGTGATAGTCCTGTACGATATAACTGGCATAAACTTACCTTCTATTTAATAAGAGATGATGCACAGCCAACGATGGTTGCAAATGATCCTAGCTACCCATACCAAAATGGGTGGATGACTGCTCGTTTAGTTGCCACACTACATTAGAAAAGAAGAAAACGCAGTAGTTTTAGAAATGGTTAAAACGTAAAGAGGAACATTTGACAAATAACCTACAAATTCTTAATACGTATTTTAAGAACTGCCAGGAAATACACAAATGCAAAGCATAATGCTAATTACACGGACCTAACTGAAGACCTTATGCTTTGTTCTTGGAGTTCTAAATTATTACTTACACAATATCAATCATTTGCGTTACATTACGCTGCACCAAATCAACAAGTACCGACCACGATTACGAAAACGACAAATTAATTATGCAATGCACAATACTAATCAATAAAAAACCAGAACCCCACGTAAACACAATTTATTTTAAGAGGGGCGTTTACCTAGAGCGAATCGGATCATTTTAAGCACCTACCGTTTTACATTTTACCGAGTTATTCGAAACTTTTTCGAAGTGAAACTTCGACACGGCAATGACAAAAGATGTAGCTACAACGTAGAGTTCGAGTTTTTTCTGAATTTGGTACAGTAATGTAAATATTTGTTGTTATATTTTGCTTAAAAATGCATATTTTTGGTGAGTTATATCTCGCAAACTAAGGCACATAAACGAAAAATTCGAACTCCACGTTGTAGCTACATATTTCTTTGTACACCACCAAAAACATGAGCACGATAAATAAGTAAAAACATTCAAAAAATCTAAAACTGCAAACCCTTTCGCACGAGTCCGTCAAGAGAGCGGAATGCGAATGCCCATCCCCACCAGATCCGTCGCGTGGTATTCAGAGAACAGTGAGGCTAAGATGCAAACCTGTCGGGAATGATCGTGCGGTATACGATTTATTTCGATATGACCGGATTTCTAAGCTTTTATGTCTAAATACACGTGACAAGTTTAATGTTAAAAGCTCTTTCACATTAATTTACTGTCTGCCGAAGCAATGGGGAGGCAGAATGAAAATTATTATAAAAGTTCCTCCAAAAGTCATAGTCGACATGCAGTTAGAATGAAATGTTATATAGTTCATATTTACAGAAATAAATGGGTTATTCCATATTTTGAATAACCTGGTATAATATCATAGTAAGTTACTAATATCATGCTTACTTTTTTATGCACACGCTACAGTCAGCAATTTTCCGAATATTAGTTTAGCCCATCTGATCTTTGCGTAATTTCAACCTATCGGCTACCCTCTTACGTCCCATGTCCCGCTGGTAACATGGGTTGCATAGTTTACATTTTGCCCGATCGCTCCAAGTAAATGCCCCTCTTAAGGCACTTTTAAGGAGGGTTAGATTTACGAGATGACGGTGGTGCCGCCGTATCAATGGTGTCAATCCTGTGAACTTCGTGTATAAATAGTTCAAATACAAACGGATAGATGTCGTAATTACAGAAGTTTTTATTACCGGCATGCGTATTACGTTATTTTACGTTCAGATGGCGGTACCATCACAACTTACAGGTATCCATGATACCAACATCCGTTAGTTGCTTTAACTGTCAAGAGATGGCTGCACTATAGAGCCCTTTCTAACATTCTTATTACGGGTTCGATTCCTAGCTACCTCATTCTAACCTTATTGACACGGGTAGATAATGTTTGAATGAAGTACTAGGTTTTTAGCTATCGGCTATTTAAGAAATATGTTAAACTCGGACAAATACCTGCCTTTTTATCAAAGAATAGGAAATAAACAAACAAATAATGCTTGGGCCTTTTTATTGTCGTATTATATCGTGTTTTCACATTTCTTCATTTATAAATGTGTGGAATATAGAAGCAATAGAAGTATTTTATACTCTATCAAATATTGAAAACTGTTTTTGAATGTGTCAATTAGTTTCCCAAAAATGGAGCAAAATCTATGATCAAAGTGAAATATCATTTTAACGATTTACACATTTGTTCATTTATAACTTGACCATACTGAATAACAAAAGATACAGTATTGTATGCTCTATCAAATAATGAAAACTGTTTCATTCTTCATTTAGAACTCGGCACATATAAAGCCGTCTAAAGGTATTATAAAAGTAATGATTAAAGTAAGATCTAGTATGAAATATAGTTGAGAGATTCATTTTAGAGTTACTAATACAAAGAATTTGGTATTACTTACAAAAAAAAACCAATTAAAGCTACTATTATAATACATGAGATATAATATTCACAAAACAGGCACGATTTTACTCATACTCCTACCAAAAAATTATAAACATATCACATAATACTATAGTTTGTAATCACTCTTCTACAAGTGCGATAATGAAAGACCATCCCTTAGGACCTGCCCGATCTTCTTTGTGAGATGAAATGTCTGTGGGAGGTGTCCGCTTATACTGCAATTACCACAATGATCGTTGGTGTTGAGGGATAACACAATGGCACCGCCAAAATTCTTTCCGATAAATTCGGCCTAACAAAAGTTTTATTTCAGTACTTGATAAACCGTAAATCTAATCTAACCTTTTGCTGCTTAACATGTTTAAATTCTAATTTTGGAAAATTAAGGAATCAAAAGCCGATATTATTGCGGCAAACTTTGCCTTATAATTATTATTAATAAATAGGAACAGATTTTTAAAAGCCGATATCTGTAAATGATAAAAGACTAAATGCTGTAACTTTTGGTGGACAATTAATGTGATTTACACTTTTCAAAATATTAAAAAGAAATCCCGAAAACCGACTGTCTGCAAATCAGACACTGACCTGTGTGCAAATTTTTCTTTATAATACCCAAACACCAACAGATTTTCAAAAWCAGATTTCAGTATTTGAAAGAGAATTAAATGCTGCAAATTTTGACGTTAAATAAGACTGGTGTCMTTATTAGAAAACTGAAAAAATTAATTCCGAAAGCAAGCAACCTGTAAATCGGTTACTGACTTATTTGCAAATTTTTACTTATAATTCCCATCAGTAACAGCTATTCAAAATCAGATTTCAGTACTTTAAAGAGAATTAAATCCTGCAAATTTGGATGTTAAATAAGACTGGTGTCGTTGATCAGAACCTGAAAAAATTAATTCCGAAGGCAAGGAACCTGCAAAGCGGTCACACCTATTTGCAAATTTTTACTTATATCTCCCAAATACCAASAGCTATTCAAAATCAGATTTCAGTATTTGAAAGAGAATTAAGTCCTGCAAATTTTAATGTTAAACAAGAATGGTGTCTTGTTTGAAGATAGAAAAAATTAATTTCGAAAGCAAGGAACCTGCAAATCGATCACTGACTTATTTGCAAATTTTTACTTATATCTCCCAAACACCAACAACTATTCAAAATCAGATTTCAGTGTTTGAAAGAGAATTAAATCCTGCAAATTTTGGTGTGAAACAAGACTGGTGTTGTTGGTTGAAAACTGAAAAAATTAACTTCAAAAGCAAGTAACCTGCAAATCGGTCACTGACCTATTTGAAAATTTTTACTTATATCTTCCAAATACCAACAGCTATTCAAAATCACATTTGAGTACTTTAAAGAGAGTTAAATCTTGCCAATTTTGATGAAAACAAGACTGGTGTCGTTGCTTGAAGACAGAAAAAAATTAATTCCGAAAGCAAGGAACCTGCTAATCGGTCAATGACTTATTTGCAAATTTTTACTTATATCTCCCAAACACCAACAGCTTTTCAAAATCAGATTTCAGTATTTGAAAGAGAATTAAATCCTGCAAATTTTGATGTTAAACAAGACTTGTGTCGTCATTAGAAAACTGAAAAAATTAATTCCGAAAGCAAAGAACCTGTAAATCGGTCACTGACTTATCTGCAAATTTTTACTTATAATACCCAAACAGTAACAGCTATTCAGAATCTGATTTCAGTACTTTAAAGAGAATTAAATCCTGCAAATTTTGATGTTAAATAAGACTGGTGTCGTTGATCGGAACCTGAATAAATTAATTCCAAAAACAAAGAATCTGCAAATCGGTCACTGACCTATTTGCATATTTTTACTTATATCTCCCAAATACCAACAGCTATTCAAAATCAGATTTCAGTATTTGAAAGAGAATTAAATCCTGCAAATTTTGATTTTAAACAAGAATGGTGTCTTGTTTGACGACAGAAAAATTTAATTTCGAAAGCAAGGAACCTGCAAATCGATCACTGACTTATTTGCAAATTTTTACTTATATCTCCCAAACACCAACAGCTATTCAAAATCAGATTTCAGTAGTTGAAAAAGAATTAAATCATGCAAATTTTGGTGTTAAACAAGACTGGTGTTGTTGGTTGAAAACTGAAAAAATTAACTCCAAAAGCAAGTAACCTACAAATCGGTCACTGACCTAATTGCAAATTTTTACTTGTAATTCCTAAACAGCAATTGCTATTCAAAATCAGATTTGAGTACTTTAAAGAGAATTAAATCTTGCAAATTTTGATGTTAAACAAGACTGGTGTCGTTGCTTGAAGACAGAAAAAAATAATTCCGAAAGCAAGGAACCTGCTAATCGGCCAATTACTTATTTGCAAATTTTTACTTATATATCCCAAACACCAACAGCTTTTCAAAATCAGATTTCAGTATTTGAAAGAGAATTAAATCCTGCAAATTTTGATGTTAAACAAGACTTATGTCGTTGCTTGAAGACAGAAAAAATTAATGCCTAAAGCTAGTAATCTGCAAATCGATCACTGACTTATTTGCAAATGTTTACTTATATCTCCCAAACACCAACAGCTATTCGAAATCAGATTTCAGTATTTGAAAGAGAATTAAATCCTGCAAATTTTGATGTTAAACAAGACTTGTGTCGTTGGTAGAAACAGAAAAAATTAATTCCAAAAGCAAGTAACCTACAAATCAGTCACTGACCTATTTGCAAATTTTTATTTTCAAAACAGCAAACTCAAACTTTTACACACCAGATTATACAAAATTTAATACTCTATCAAGTTCCATAGCTGGATTTTAAAAAGCTGACACAAGTTCAGAAATAAACATGAAAACGTCAGATTAACAGAAGTGCACATGTACATCCTTTAGTTTGTAAATTAATTTCCCCTATTTTAAAAATTGCAAACTCAAACTTTTATACACTAAATCATGCAGAATTTAATGTTCTATCAAGTGTCATGGTTAGATTTTGAATAATTGAAATGGGTCTAGAAATAAAAAATAAAAACGTAGATTAACACAAGTGCAGTCGTAAACATTGTCTACTTTGTAAATTAATTTCTCCTATTCCCAAAACTGCACACTGAAACTTTTACACATTAAATTATGCAAAATTAAATGCTCTAACAGGTGATATAGTTGGATTTTGAAAAGCTGACACGAGTTCAGAAATAATATATACTTAAGATTAACACAGGTGCAGCCGTGAACATTCTCTACCCTATAAATTAATTTCTCCTATTTCTAAAACAGCAAACTCAAACTTTTACACACTAAATTATGGAGAATTTAATGCTCTATCAAGTGCCACAGCTAGATTTTAAATAGCTGAGATGAGTTTAGAAAAAAAAATAAAAACGTCAGATTAACACAGGTGCAGTCATGAACATTCTCTATTTTGTAAATTAATTCCTCCTATTTCCAAAACAGCAAACTTAAACTTTTAAACACTAAATTATGGAMAATTTAATGGTCTATCAAGTGCCAWAGCTAGATTTTAAATAGCTGATACAAGTTTAGAAAAAAAACCGTAAGATGAACACATGTGCAGTCATGAACATACTCGGCTTTAAAAATTAATTTCTCATATTTCCAAAACTGGAAACTCAAACTTTTACACATTAAATTATGTAAAAATTTAACGCTCTATCAGGTGATATAGCTGGATTTTGAAAGGCTGACACGAGTTCAGCAATAAAAAATAAAAACGTAAGATTATCACAGGTGCAGTCATGAACATACTCGGCTTTGAAAATTAATTTCTCCTATTTTCAAAACTGCAAAGTCAAACTTCTACACAATAAATCATGCAAAATTTGATGCTCTATGAAACTCTAAAGATAGATTTTCAATAGCTGACATGGGTCTAGAAATAAAAAATAAAAACGTCAGATTAACACAGGTGCAGTCGTGAACATCCTTTACTTTGTAAATTAATTCCTCCTATTTTCAAACTACAAACTCAAACTTTTACACACTGTATTATTTCAAATTCAATGACCTATCAAGGGCTATAGTTGGATTTTAAAAGGCCGACACGGGTTCAGAAATAAAAAATAATAACATAAGATTAACACAAGTCCAGTCATGAACATACCCGGCTTTGAAAATTAATTTCTCCTATTTTTAAAACTACGAACTCAAACTTCTACACACTAAATTATGCAAAATTTAATGCTCTATAAAACTCCAAAAATAGATTTTCAATAGATGACATGAGTCTAAAAATAAAAAATAAAAACATCAGATTAACACAGGTGCAGTCGTGAACATCCTTTATTTTGTAAATTAATTCCTCCTATTTTCAATCTGCAAACTCAAACTTTTACACATCGGCTTATGCAAAATTTAATGCTCTATCAAGTGCCATAGCTAGATTTTAAAAGGCTGGCACGAGTTCAGAAATAAAAAATAAAAACGTAAGATTAATACAGGTGCAGTCATGAACATACTCGGCTTTGAAAATAAATTTCTCCCATTTGCAAAACTTCAAACTCAAACTTCTACACACTAAATTATGCAAAACTTAATGCTCTATGGAACCACAGAGATAGCTTTTCAAAATCTGACGTAAGTCTAGAAATAAAAAATAAAAACGTCAGATTAACACAGGTGCAATCGTGAACATCCTTTACTTTGTAAATTAGTTTCTCCTATTTTCCACCTGCAAACTCAAATTTTTACACATCGCATTATGTAAAATTTAATGCTTTATCAGTGCCATAGCTAAATTTTAAAAAGCTGGCACGAGTTCAGAAATAAAAAATAAAAACGTAAGATTAGCACAGGTGCAGTTGTGAACATACTCGGCATTAAAAATTAATTTCTCCTATTTTCATAACTGTAAACTCAAACAATTTCACATTGGATGATGCAAAATTCAATGCTCTATCAAGTACCATAGCTGGATTTTGAGACTGACACGAGTTCAGAAATAAAAAATAAAAACGTAAGATTAACACAGGTGCAGTTACGAACACACTCGGCTTTGAAGATTAATTTCTCCTATTTTCAAAACTACAAACTAAAACTTCTACACACTAGATTATGCAAAATTTAATGCTCTATGAAACTCCAAGGATAGATTTTCAATATGACATGAGTCTAGAAATAAAAAATAATGTCAGATTAACACAGGTGCAGTCATGAACAGCCTTTATTTTGTAAATTAATTCCTCCTATTTTCAATCTGCAAACTCAAACTTTTACACATCGGATTATGCAAATTTTAATGGTCTAMCAAGTGCCACAGCTAGATTTTTAAAAGCTGACACGAGTTCAGAAATAAAAACGTCAGATTAACACAGGTGCAGTCCTTTATTTTGTAAATTAATTCCTCCTATTTTCAAACTGCAAACTAAAAATTTTACACATCGGATTATGAAAAATTTAATACTCTATCAAGTGCCATAGCTAGATTTTGAAAAGCTAACACGTTATTCAAAATTTGTCTTGGTGTGTTTGAAAAAATAATGATGAGAACACAATAGTCGTTCAAGTACTAAAATGGAAAATTATTTAAAAAACTATTTAGACCAAACTTCACCTGAAATATAAGCAACAATTAGTGTTATGTAATAGCTTAATAGAGTTATTATAGGCATACTTCTAAAGCCCTACATAACAAAATTAATGGCAACGTAAATAGAAAATATTTTTGTCTTTCTTAAGACTTCTAAGGTTCTAATTCAATCAAAATTTACTTGCCTACAAAATTAGTCTTTTAAAGTTACTTTGAATGATTTCCTATATTAGTCCTTTATAGCCTGAAAGCTCACGTTCAATAAAATCTCCTGCTAAAGCAATTTCATGCAAATAGATATACCTATAAACAGCACTCACCATTTCGATTTGTAGTAAGTCTGGAGCTCCTCCTGTTTGGAAGCCGCTGTGATGGTGTCCTCTTCCTACACAACAAAGTCACATCAGAATATTTAAAAATGCCACAATTACAAAAGGTTCTTAAAAAAACAGCATAGACATATTTAAAAAGAGAAGTTATTTCCATMCTAAATATTATAACAATATATGAGATACCAGAGATTCTATTATCTATTGTTCTACTATTTCTGATTATAAAGGAGCACTCTGGCTAGCTCTACTTAGTGTGGTATGAGGTATTCTATTTTAATCCATCCATTATATTTTATCATTTTAATTGATGAAGTACCCAGCTGGCTGGTTTACAGCAAAAATCTGGCAATTCTCTCTTATTAAGTACACAAAGCCAAAGCAAATGAGATGTTACATAACATTCACGTTGAAACCTTATAAAAATCTACAATTAAACAATTGTCATCAAATTTAAAAAATGTTGTACCCTTATCAAGCTGTTGTGAAATAAAGACTGAATGGGTTTGGTATTCACCTATATTACATGCACATTACATATGTTTCAAAATTTTCATAGACCTTTCAATAATTAAAGAACAAAATAGAAATCATAACTCTTTCCATAAGGGTAGCTTACCTTCTTCTGTTGGATTCCTTGTTACTAGTCCTGACTATGGAGGAAGACTACTGCCCTGCCTTGCTCAGTGTGACGGAAGACCAATCCATCTGTTACATTTTATCACTGATTACAATCAATTATGCAAATAATTTGAACTAAAGAATTTGTGACAAAAAGACATGGGAAATGTCACAGCACCCTTCACTTGGAAACCTAAAAAAACCTTAAAAAACTATACAAAAACACTAACATCAAATGATGAATTCATAAAAATTTTAAGGGCATTGTGCAATACAAAGTTTTGAAGGTTGCTGCATACCAAGTATTACAAATTTTTTATAACAAAAATCAGAATTAGAATTTCTTGTGCATTTACTCATAAAAGTTATAACATACTGCTAGGAGTATGCAAAGGATACAGAAGAAAAGTCTATAATCTGACAGTAGATGACATAGGAGATACCAATTTACAGTTGCTGAATAATACATTAAAGAACCAATAGAAAACAAAACAAGAGGGAGAAGCATAATTGCAGGTGCTGCAGCAAGAATTTACTAAAGATGACCATAAATATTACTAATTCTAATGTTACTATTAATGTTAACAAATGTTAAATACGTATTTTTCAGTTAAGCCCCTATTCTTAGACTTAGTATTAAGTGACAGTATGAAATAGATTTATGGAACAACACAACTTTTCAATTCAACAAACAAGAGTGATTTTTTTCATCACCAATCTAAGCTTTTTAATTCATTATTATGAACATTAACAAATAATAACTCGCCTAAGTTGTCTTTTCTTCAATGTTGTAGCAGAAACTGAACTAGATGATGCCAGCCATCATCGATCTTCCATCACTATTGTTGGGTATCCCCTTCAAATGAAATTCAAGCATTTAAGTTATATCTTTTAATGTATTCATGAGTCTTTGCTATACATGGGAATGTGATGTAGATGGAACTTGAAAAATTCACCAAGAAGATTTGGAGTACCACAAAAATTTTGCAAATATTACCAAATACGCCACACATAGTTGATTATCAAACTAAAATCAGACTGTTTATTGAACTCTTAACCATACTCATTTTGGAGGACGTTTAGTGCTTTGAACAGTCTACTAATTACCTTAACTATATTAACAAAACTACTACAATTTTGATTCCTATTTGTGAATACTAAAAATTCAGTTTGTTCAAAGCTTATTATCATAAAAAAGTTTCCAGGAAAACTTGAATTGAGATTCTTCCTGGCTAGCTCTACATACACCTAAATATTCAAATTCAATTAATACTCACCATTGTTGTTCCTTGGCATGATCGGAACGCTGAGATGAACTGCATTCTGCAATATAAGTACCTTCTTTACTTTTGAAAGCTCGTGTACTGATCATTTTGTCCTGTAAGTACAAAAAAGTAATGCTATAATATCTTCATGTATATAATAAATAATAACAACATAATTCAAAGGCAGAGAAATCTACTTGAATGACATTTAAGTTCTTTTCTTAAATACTACACAAAATTATCTATGAAATTTTATGCGTCTAGAATACCCCATCCATCTAAATTTAAGGCTTTATGGTTTAAGTCAATGCGCTTTAGAACTGAATACTATTACCTTCGTTTTCTTTGTGTTCCGTTTCAGTTTGTTCATACACAGCCAGCACACTATTTAGAGTTCAAACTAATTCAGTAACATGATTTCCCGAAAGTGATACAAAAACATTACCCGCAAGCAAGGACACAAAGCAATCATTGATGACCGCACAAAAATAAGCTAGCAGTTCTAGTAAATACTTAATTTCTGTACCAACAGTTGTTTCTAAATGCAGCGTACATTCTCTCTTGTAACTATAAACACTTTTTGTTCTTCATATTCAAATGTTCCTGTTACAAACAGGTTTGATTTTGTTTTGTCGTTTGTAATGCCTTTTACGTGGATACCTCTGTATATTCTTCTGTCATGGCTGTGTAAGCTGTCGTTCATTTCATATGTTACATTAGTTTTAATGGCAGTTCACTCCATTTTGTTTATCAGTACACATAGATGTGTAGTTGTACTAGGTTTTTGTGCTTCTGCATACTTAAAATGCTTTACACACTGGCATTACTTATTTTGTAACAAAAATAACTGTTTGTTACACTATTAGTTTCACTACTCTCCTACAAATACCATAACAATGCTCTCGTCTGATTTTGTTGAGTTAACATACTTGTTTATCTTTGCTAAGGATAGTAATCAGCAGTACCCGCCTTCAGACGTAAATATATTTCGATATCCTGATTGCAAGTCTGTGGCTAATATCTAAATGACCCTTCGTCAAGCATGGCTGTTTACAATCAAGAAAGTAGGCAGACTTAAGACGTCGAGATCTTCGAAATTTCATGTGTTCCGAGCAAACACAATTGGTATATATAACAGGCAAGAAGAGAGGCATCATAATTGGGTTTCGGTCCATCCTACAACTTGCTTCGGGCCAGCACTGCTAATTTTAAAGGAAAATCAGCATCCGTGCAGATATCACCCGGCAGCTGTGAGCAAATATTGAGAAATTTGACTTTCTTCCTTAATTATGTGCAATGAGAAACAAAATACATAGATTATTGATTAAATCTCACCTGCTTTATCAAAATTCTGCCAGCTTTAAAATGCGAAATCGATCATTTATACTGAAACAGCTTTAATATAATAACGCATAGGTTAACCTATTTATTTGACATATTCCCGCTATCCCGCTAATGTAACTAAGAAATAACCAATTTCGAATCTGAATTTCACTAAATATCAACCGGATCCAATTTGTATCCAAATATCTACTTCACCTCCTGCTCTCCTGATAGCTAACCCCAGAAACCCCCATAAGCGCAATGTAAAATTGCGCGAGTACTTTGCCTTCGTGCGAGTACATATGGGTACGAATTGTATTCGAAACCCGAAATCAGTATACATTGTTTTTTTAAGTAGTTGGTACTCTTGGCGGCAGTAATGAATGACAGCTGTCATTTGAATTTGTGAGGTTATAACCGCGAATTGCGAATTTTGGATGATGTTTTATCTGTAACGCAATAAATATTGAAAGTAGTTGAGGATTTTGATAATCTGTATGAAGGGGAAAGCTCCGGAATCCCAGTGATGGTCATAAAAACGACAATGTGCGTTAAGTAGCAAGATTATGTGCTTCTGAAGTAAACACTCCGTTGCTGCAGTTACATATCAAATAGAGGATATTAGAGTTTAAACAGTTTTCCTTTGTTTCATTTCTTTCAGAAGTGGTTTTAGGTCCTAGAGCATGGCCCGATTGTGATCTGTTGATCTTTGTATTACTATAATAGAGTTCGTGAGATGAAAATTGTAGAAATAGTGGTGACAATCGTTAAATCTATTTGATTAAAGTAAACGAGTTCAAAGCACTGTTACTACTTCACAAAGTAATCTGATATATAATACACTGTGCAAGCTGGTTTTGTAATCGCAGATCTAATAGCAACCATACATTAAGACATACTACACGCGTAGATTCTGAAAGCGAGTACTGACCGACGTTCTTAACTTGTACTGTTTCTAAAGATATATCATGATTGGACATGTACTTAGAAGGCATATTTTCATAGATCTGAATAAACTAAACCAGAAGTGTTAAATCTGTGGAGTAATACCAAAGCCGGTAGACTGTAAAACAGGAAATTTGCTTAGTCCATAAAAAATTATTATTCAACAGCCAATCAAAACATAGATAGTTTCACTTTCACGCACTTTTGTTAGATTCACGTGTTAAATTTTTTAGGGTTTCGGTACCAGGATTACCAGTGATAGGCGGTGGAAAATTTAAAAACCAACAGTGTACATAATGAGAGACGGAGTTCTAGAAGCATCAACAATTTATTTATTTATCACTAGGAATCAGTATATAATTAACAATTCGGAAAAAATATCATTCTGTTGACAACTTTAAAAAACCAGTTTCTCAGAAGAACTCGTTTATTCCTCAGAAAACAATAAAGGTGAAGACTTAATGGTAAACGTAATGGAAATATTCACGATATGCATGCTAAAATTGAAAATCTGTCAGGATAGGTGTTCATCTAGTCCCTCCTAACTTCGGCACTGGCCTCTAAACTTGGCGCTGCAGAAGTGTCTTTATTATCCTGCTGTGCCCTCCACATTTGCGCATATATGCCTTCTTGTCCGATGAGATGTTCATGCCTACAACATTCAAAAGAAATTAGCTACCTTAATAATAATTAAAGCTACTAGCGGCGATAATATCAGAGCAGTGATGCTAAAGAAACATGAAAGAGCGCTGTAGCGCCAACGTTGACAGATTATCACCGAAATATCAAAAGGTGATGTTATTCTCTTGGTTTGTTTACTAACAACAGCCAACTGACAGATGCAACACTGACGATACATGTACCTAATGTTAAGTGTAAAATCAGTTTTTTCCAGACTATTTTTTAAATTTTAAAAAATAGTAACGTATTATATTATTTTCGGATTCACAAGTTACTTCTAAAAGATTAATATTCACTAAGTTTAACAAATCCACTTTATTAGAAACAAACTGGCAAAGCGCTTTCAGCTCATACAAGTCATCATCAGTGCCATAAAAAGAGTAATATAAAAGAATTTACATTTACTTTTATGTGCCATAAAAAAAGAGTAATACAAAAGAATTTACAATCTCAAACCTTTTTAAAATACAAGCATTGCTTATCTCAAAAATCTTATATCTCTCTATATACAATAACGACGTACTAAGTATTATTTGCAAGGCACTACATCTGCTTCATCGCTCGTTTTTTGTAAGCTTCAGAGCAGACTCCTGCTACGGTGGCCAGATTTTGGTGACCAGTAGCTGATTACAACCTCAATTATTATAATGATAAAGTTATTTTTACACATTTGAATGTTGATTTGATTGTTGAATAAATATTACGAACAACTTAGCTACAAAAGTGCCAGATAGCTTTCAAAAGCGTGACATTCAATAAACATTGATGTATACGGGGTGTCCTGTGAGCAACCTCTCAGAATCTGAAAACTGGTGCAAAAATAACACTATTTTACACTATCACTTTTTTTGAAATAATGCCTGTCTACTGAGATATTGACTCTTAAACAGGAGGGAAGAGAAACAGTTATTCAAAAATATCTCTTAGACCGGTTCATATAATTTCATCAAATTTTGGGTACTATTATTTGAGGTGGAAGCCATTAAAATGATGGGCACATTTTTTTAATAAATGTTTTAGGGGGCCAACTCTCACCTTTTATTCTTAAACTTTAAAATGGTAAAGTATTTTTTTCAAAAATATGTGTTTTTAATCTTTGGGCCTTGTAAACCAAAAAAGGTATTTTTGATATTTTGACAAAAAATTGTATAAATTTCTGAAATAATAGTAATGGAATATTCATATAAATGAGTATGCTGTCATACTCATTTATATGAACATTCAATTATTATTATTAGAACAAATAATGWAAAATATTGTCTAAACGTCAATGTAACAGTAACAGTGACTCATAACATTTAACTGCAATTTCTCGGAAAGGGTCAATTTTAGCCGCATGAACAAAGAGTACCTTTTGTTGTTTACAAGGCCCAAAGATTAAAAAAACACATATTTTTAAAAGAAATACTTCACCGTTTTAAAAGTTAAGGGATAAAATGTGGAGGTTGCCCCCCCCCCAAATATTTACTGAAAACATGTGTGCATCATTTTAATGTCTTCCACTTCAAACAACAGTAAAAATTTGATGAAATTATATCAACCGATCTAAAAGATATTCTTGAAAAACTGTTTCCCTTCCACCATGTTTAAGAGTCAATAGGGAGTTTGCGAATACCGGTGTGGAGAATACCGTAGACGGTAACGTCACCTGGAGCAGCATAGCGCATGCGTAAAATTTTACCGTAATTTTAGCGTTTACCGTTTAGTGTTACGGGAATATGCTATTTGACGTGATATACCCTATCACGATACCAGGTGGTGTTATATTGATGCATAGTGGTGTGTAATATGATGACAAGAAAAGAACGGCTGCGCTTTGGGATACGGGTCGATTTAGATCTTTTGCATGAAGTGCTAGCACAAAATACTTTCGAATATGCGAGTTGGTGGGCGACGATCCACGCTAAGTGTGTTGAAGCAACAGGCAAAAAATTTACTTTGGGWGCTTTGAAAGACCATGTGGAACATATCGATTTGTTCTTTTTTAGTTTTTGCGATGCAACTCTGTATATGATGCTGCAACCATTTGATGTTTGGATGTGCAGTGTTGTGTTTGATACATCCAAATTTAATCGCTCTTATATTTATTTTCTCGGTGTGTCTGCTTTTTTGTAAATGCCCATGTGTGAAAGCATCTTTCACACCATTTTCATTGAATTCGCCAAATGCAACTGCATCAATAACTGCTTCCATATTATAGTTTATGTTGGTTGCGATATACGTCAAGTGACACCGTTCGCAAACTGTAAACTACCCATTCTGTCAGTTTGAAATACCGTAACTCAGTCATGTGATTTTAGCGTTTACGGTATTAAAATCCATGGTAACCACAAACTCCCTAATATCTCAATAGGCGGGTGTTATTTCAAAAAAGTTATACTGTAAAATAGTGTTATTTTTGCACCAATTTTCAGATTCAAACAGGTTGCCCACATAATGCAGGACACCCTGTATATGTCACTCTGACCTGGAATTTGAATTTGGATATATTATTTTATGAGAAAACCTTTTTAATTAACACGATTTTGTTTTTACACGTTTTATATAAGAAATTCGGACGAGCAGAGAGGTACATTTCTAAACTCACGTACCTGCCACGTTCCACAATTTCCCCATCTTTCAATACTAAAATTTCATCTGCATGTATTATAGTTGATAACCTGTGTGCTACGATGATAGTGGTCCGATTGGTACACATTGTATTCAACGAATCCTGCAATTTCACCATTCTTAATCTCAACAAATTCTTTCTACACATATTCTCATTACCTGGATGTTTCTTTCTGTCTGGGTGTCCAATGCGCTCGTCGCTTCATCCAAAAGTACAATTTGTGGAGCTTTCAACAAGGTTCTTGCAATAGCGACCCTTTGCTTCTCCCCTCCACTGAGTTTTAAACCTCTTTCTCCCACCTGGGTGTCATAGCCATCGGGGAATGTCAAAATTTTGTCGTGAATGTCGGCTCCTTTTGCCGCTTGTATAATGTCGGCGTCTGTTGAATTAAGCCTGCCATACTTTATATTGTACCTAAAAACAAGTGCGATGTCTATAAAGCGAGGCAATCTCTCTGTGCAGCTAAGTAACTGAATTTATTTTTTAACTCCTATTATTGGAACATTCCAATGGAAATTTATTTTTATTTAAGATGTAAGTAATTTTCTTATGTAAGTTGAAAATCCAAAAACAATAATAGTGAAAATTAATACCTAAAAAAATTATACAGCTGTAATTAATAACAAAAATGTTTAGGTCCATCTTTTGCAGAGACAATTTTTTCAACTAAATATAAATAAACAAATAGCGTCCATATGATAAAATATTCGGAGTACATATATCGTCAAAAATTCAAACCATCAGATGGACTCACATGACATCAGTGTTGCGTTTCCAAAATATAAATAGTAACCCCCATATTAAGAGAAATTATTTATCATCCTTTTTGGTTTGTGAAAAAGAACACAGTAAGATTCCGCATCTATGACATAGTATTAACATGTGAAAAATATAGTGAAATATGAAGATCAGTTGTCAACTATTTCCTTGAAAGTTTTACCCTCCAGGCATTGATATCAAATGGATGGAGTTCCACCTAATTGTACCCCAGAGATTACAGCGGAACTTTTTAAAATGTTTGATAACCAATGGTTCAGGTGTTTAGGACTCTGGGATAGCCTTTGCGATTGACCAAATTTACACCTTTCAATTTTTTTTAGGGGACTGTTTCAAGCAAAAAGTATACACTTCAGTAAACAGCAAGAACTACTGTATCAACGAAAAAAGTGGAATAGTGTACTCAACATTTTTAAACTTAAATAATGTTTTGAGCGCTGCAATTCATATAGAAAAAATTTTAACAATTAATTAAATCAGTAAATTATTCTCCATACATATTAAATTCATAAAATTAATTTTTAATCCCATAGAATACCTCCCATACTTTTTTGGTATGCCAAGGAACATCTCATTTACCTCTAATGTGGTCTAGGTGTGACCTGTTCACACTGTCTGACTAGAACAAATAATTTCATAAAAACTTTATTTGAATTATTATTTATATGAGTTTTAAATCCAGTTTAATAAAAAAAACACCAAAATGAACAGTGAACTGTTGACAGAAGTGCAGGGGCATTGAGGTAACATGGCCACCTACTGAAAAAACAATATTTTTAGAGAAAAATGCTTTTATTTCAAACACTTCGAGATTTAGCTTTCATTTGTGAAGATAGTACATCCATTGAAAAAATGCACTTTCTGCCAATTTTCATCAATAATAATATACAGGATGTCTGATTTAAAATAACAAAGTTGTTCTAAAAACCAATAGAAAACTTCAATTTCATCCCACATGTACGTTTATTATCACTATAATAATTTGTAGTGCTTTGCTTTTATTGATTGACAAAGCAGTTTTGTCAAATGTAACGTTTGCTATCATTTGTGCAAATGAAAGAAAACAGATTTAACACATCGTCAATTGACGAAATCAGTGGTTAAATCAAGGTTGTAAAAGTAAAAAATTAACTATTGAATACCAAGAGAGAATGAGAATAAATTAGAAAATACTTCTCTAGTACCTTTGTACTTGAACTGTTGCCTCTTGGCAATACCTTCTTTATTTTAAAATGCATGTCTATGCTGTGCTGTCTATACCTCAAACAACTGCAGATAGATCTATTTCGCTGTCATTACAGCTTATCAGTGCAGTTTAGGTCTAGTGTAAACAGCACAGCATAGAACTGGTTTTGCTTATATACCAAAGCAATGGTATGATGTAAGTAAGAATTTAGGATGGCAATGCCATCTGTCAGCATTACACTGACATGATGACAGATGGCATTGCCATCCTAAATTCTTACTTACCTACTGTATACGAGGCATGTTTTTTAAGTAAGTACCGTTTTGCGATTCCGCCGCCGCAGTGCTACGGTCGGCGTTCCGCGCATGCGTGCTGGTTACCTACATCTCTTGTCTACGCACTGACACCATTACAGTTTGATTATTCATTGTATACGTTGTTTACTGAGTGTTTAAGATGCCTCCGACAATCGTGAGTCCCGCCGATTGTGAAGTACGGGCTGTTATACGATTTCTTAGTGCTAAAGGCGTAAAACCGATCGATATTCATCGTGAGATCTGTGAAGTTTACGGACAAAACATTATGAGTGATGGAATGGTAAGGAAATGGGTGAGAGCATTTAAAAATGGCCGCACAAATGTGCATGATGAAGAACGGAGTGGGCGTCCTTCGGTCGTTAATGAAGATTTGGTGCAGAAAGTGAACGAAAAGGTGAGAGAAAACAGACGCTTTACAATTTCATCATTGTGCGACTGCTTTCCTCAATATTCTTGTAGTGTTTTGTATCGCATTGTGACCGAGAACTTGAATTACCGGAAATTGTGTTCACGTTGGGTTCCGAAAATGTTGACGGATTTGCACAAAACCCAACGTTTAGGCAGTGCATTGACTTTCCTTGAGCGGTACCACAATGAAGGTGAAGATTTTTTAGACCAAATTGTTACTGGTGACGAGACATGGGTGGCCTACGTCACACCAGAATCGAAACAACAATCCATGGAATGGCGACATTCATCATCACCCAAAAAAGTGAAGTTTAAGCAAACAATTTTTGCCCGGAAAATCATGTGCACAGTTTTTTGGGACAGAAAAGGAGTATTGCTAGTGGAGTTTCTGCCTCGTAATGAGACACTCAATGCAGCGTCTTATTGTAAGACATTGAACAATCTGCGTCGTGCAATCCAGAACAAAAGACGTGGCAAGTTGAGTAAGGGTATCGTTTTGCTGCATGACAATGCCCGTCCACATGTGGCTAATCGGACCAAAGATCCCATCAAATCTTTTAAATGGGAAACTCTAGATCATCCTCCATACAGCCCTGATCTGGCGGCCAGCCATTTGTTCCTGCACTTGAAGAAACACCTGGGTGGTGAGCGTCTTCAAGACGATAACGAAGTCGAAACATTTGTGATACAGTGGTTAACAAGTCAGGCGGCAGAATTTTATGAGGAGGGTATTCAAAAACTGGTGCCACGTTATGACAAGTGGCTCAATATTCACGGAAATTATGTAGAAAAGTAGATTAAGGTACAGGCTTTCATGTAAGATAAAATTATTGCGATATCTTTGCACGTCTTTTTTTAATTCCAAAACGGTACTTACTTAAAAAACATGCCTCGTATATTCCGTCAAATTATTTTCAATTTATTCTCAATCTCTTGTGATATTATGACTCAAAATATTTTAGACAGATAGAGTAGACCAGCAAACCCAAAAAACCAAATTTTCAGGGGACCCTACAATATGCTTTTTAGTAAACTTTTAACCTACTGTCAAGTACCAGACATCCTGAATACAGAGTGTGTTATAAATATATCGACAAACTTTTAGGGGATTGCCTGGATATGATTGGAAAAGTAATCTCTCCAGATTAAAAAAAAATATCTGGAATTCTCTTTTAAAACTAGACTTCAGATTATCTTCAAAGAAATCTGGTCTACCTTTTCATTAAACTATTCAACTTCTCGGTGTAGAATAATAAATCAGTCAACTCTGATCATTTCATTTTGTGAATAAATTTATGATATGATTCACTTATCATAAGTATCATAACCAGAATCATCACTGCGGCAATAAATAATGGCAATTTTTGTTTTTTATTCAAAGTCAAACGGCTGTACTCACTTTATAGTATTATTGAATAAAACTGTATCTTGTGGCACAACTCCAATGGCTCTCCTAAGTGAATCCTGGCTAACAGTCTTAATATTTTGTCCATCTATCACAATGGAACCCGTCTCCACATCGTAAAATCTAAACAGCAACCTGATTATTGTACTTTTACCACTTCCAGTGGGTCCAACCTGAAAAAAAAAAGTGTTAAAAATCATTTGCAAGCTTTCTGTACCTTCATACTAAGGCAACTGTGCTCCCAGGTGGTACTGTAAATGACACGTTTTTTAGGATCAACCTTTCAGGCAGGTAACCGAAAGTGACATTGGAAAATTCCACTGCTCCACGTTTGACGGTAAGTGGACCCGCACCAGGGGCATCGATTATTTCTTGTTCCTCACGCAACAAGTCAAACATGTTTTCCATGTCGACAAAGTTTTTCTGAATGGCCCTAGAATGAAGAATTACAGTGATAATTATGAGTGTGGAACGCACCGTCAATCAAGATTACAAAATTTCTTTTAAGGCTGGTCTGTTTCAGAATGCTTACAGATAAAAATTATACTTTCCATACCTGTAGTAAGTCCCAAACCAATTTAGCGGAACATACAGTTGTACTATGTAACTTGCAAAAAGGCCATAATCACCAACAGATAGGCCTTCATTTGCAACCACCATATGGACACAAAGAAGACTTCCGGCAAGAAGTCCACCACATATAATAATGTTTTGAATGGTGTTGAGTATATTGAGAGTGACTGTCGACTTCCATTCTTCATCCTGGAAGGAGTTATAACTGTAGAAGCTTGTGCATTGTGCAAAGGTACAAAAATATGGGCAAAGTTAGTGTATAATGCATTTGCATTTTGCAAAAATATATTGTTCATGTCAGCTTATTAGGTTTGCTTTAGTTGACAGTTGTAGATTACAAAATTTAAATAAAAATGGTATTCCATTACCATATATACAACGCATGCCTAAGTTTCTCTCCTCATGTCAACCTTTGAATGTGACAACTTTAGATAAATCCAGGTAAGATCTCCTGAAAATTACCTGTTTTTAAAGCGTACCTCAAGGGTCTGTTTTAGGGCCATTATTATTTGATATTTTTGCAAAGCTGACCACTCATATAACACAGTTTAAAACTCACCTAAATGGTGATGACATGGCACTCAGACGTGTGAGTTGCTCATATTGTAATTAGTGATGATACCAGAGTACTGGCGGTTTCATCTGCATTACATATTTGTTATCACTAATTTCTAATAAAACTGTTTTTTTTTTGTTTGTACGAAAAATGATGTTCAGTGACCAAATAGAATCTAATTATGAAGACTGATGACAAGGTTACATTAGCAGTGGACTGTGCAAAAAAGAAACTCGGTCTGTATCACAATAATACTTGCAAAGAGCATATGCAAACTTGAAACTGTTGCATCCTCATCGCCATGTTTTGTCTAGACCTGTAAAAGCTATTTTAAGTGTGGCCTTAGTTTTGCCATAATTTACATACTGTATGCTGGTATATTTTAATACATTAGATTCTGAAGACAAGAGAAGGAGTTATACATAATTCACATATCAGTTTTATTTATGGTTACTTTTATGGAATGTGCATACATAACCATGTCTTATAAGCTTAAAAATCGTAAATGGCGGTGTATAAGGATCTGTTTTCTCTTACATGCCACCATTTTTTTTATAAACGGGTTTACTTCAATATTCCTAATATGAGATTACTTTTCACATGGACATTCGTTATCTAAATATTCATAGTTGATGTTTTATCATTCCACCTTGTCACCCTACTTCTCCTTGAGGAAAGCTTTGATTACAGCAATCTATAATTCCTTAACTTTGGAGCTTAAAACATTGCCTTTAGAAACTTTTTTTTGATTATATAATGCAATGATACATTGTAAGGCGGTTTACCCGCCTAATATAATAATAATTCACCATGATCTATTAAATTAAAGAAGTTTAATTTGTTTTAATAAGAAAACACAATTTTCTGCTTAGTTGCTTTAATGTTTGGAAACAATTTTCTGACTTTCATTTTGGAATTTCACACACATTCTTTTAAAGAAAAAATGTCATTCATAACACAAAATTTAAGTGAAAAATTTTTAATACAAATTTATTTAAACAAAAAACAAATAAAGTTATTTAAGGAAAATCTTGTTCAGTTGCTTTTAAGTAAGGCTTGTCTCGTTTAAAATCCAGAAATTTTGAACTGCTGGATATTCTTTCTTGATCTTTTTTTGTTCAAGCTATTACACATATAGAAAAAGACAGGCCGATACTGTAGCACATTAAGCGGATTTACTTCTTTCTCTACAAAATTTGTTTCTTTTTTCATTAATAAATTTTTTACATTCTTTGCATAATGAGCAGAAGCTAATTTGGCCAAAATAATTTGGCCCCTTCCTGCTTCCTTAGAAAATGAAGCAAGCGTTTTTTCAAACATTCTTTGATGTTACAAAGCACTGAGTACGATGCCTGCATTGACAGATTGCCTGCAACACAAGATACTTTTGCCCAAATTTTTCTACACTGATAGTTGTTTCAGAGTTGGGAAGAATCTGTCCTTTAAAAGCAGTATAATATTGCGAATCTCGCAGATTCGTAAAATCTGCTTTTATGTATGTTTCGTCATCCAATACCAAGCAAGAAGGTAATAAAATTGTATAGCTTTCGGGCTCGGGTATTAATATTTTCCTGCTTTTCTGTAACTTTTGGCACTTTTTGCTTTTTATAGGTTTTCAAACCAGCACGTTTTTTAACTCTTTCTACCATGATTTTAGTTGTACCACATTTTTTGGCAATGTCTTTGATGGACATGCTGCGATTTTTTGTACAAACTTTAAGAATTTTTTGTTGCAACTGCGAATCATATCCTTTTCTTTTCTTACAGAATGTGGCTGTCATAATGTGCTTTGGGTCTTGAAGTAACGATTTAGTACATCTACCATGGATCATGGCATTTTCAATTCTTTTGTAGTTATGTGTTATTTTCTAACCATTTGTCAACAACCTGTTGTCGATGCTCCTCTTCATTAATTTTTTATAATCAAAATGTTATGTACAAATATATAACTTCTACTTCAGTAATTTTTAAACTTGGGTACTAACCAGCGCAAAATGACAATGACAAATATTTGCCATTTCTAAAAAGTCACAGTCATTTAAAATTTGCAAGTTTTATTCGAGACAGTCCCTATGTATAAGTATATCAACATAAATACTGGATTAAGACATAAATGTTATGTGTTAAAGCAAGTAGGTATTTAAAATAAAAATAAAATTATTAATTTAGATAAAATGTATAAAATTACTTAATTTTTTATAAGTTGTACTATTTGAGTTATGTCTGTGAAAAATGGTTTTAAACGAAATGCCACAAATCATGAACCACGTCATAGTCATAGTTTTTTGTGTTTGATTAAATTTTAATATATCTTGCTGCTGAATTACTATAAACATGAAATAAAACAAAAACAATGTAGCTTTGTAAAACACAGTAACAAGCAGCTAATTGTGTCAAAAACAATAATTCTACAAATTTAACACAATTCCACTTACTAATCATGGAATATTAAAGCAAACCCATTACCTTTTAATTGGAATATAAAACCAATACGAAGTAACTGTGAACATGAATTAATTAATGACACAACCGATCAGTTCGTGTATAGACACACTGCACAAATGTAAACCACTAAAAACGTTTGCTTTTTCAATTACTAATTTACTTGCACCCGATATAGACAAACTTTTCCTTTTGACCTTCTGATTCATCTAGCCGCACCATTAATATTTTAACACGTACACAAACTGTAAGAACTTTAATTCACGGAATTTCTCCCATAAAAAGTTTACTACACATTTAAATCAAGGACGTCCACATTACATTGCTATACTCGCAAATACTGTTTTTTAATTTGTATGACACCAATCACAATTACAGCAAATAACTGGATCAGAAATGGAACAGGATTTTACCATACAGTTTTGGGGGGCAGAGCTACTCGTGTAGAATGGGAAATTTGTACAGACACAACGGTATTTCTTACACTGTTGCACAATTTACCACGTGGATGAGAAAATTGTTTGATATTTTCAGTAGTAAAGAGACAACAAAAGATTGAATATTCAAGGGATATCAAAATGGAGATCATAAAAATGCTATTTTAGACACTTTTGATATTTTAGATGATATGATGAAATTGTTTGTTTGGTTGTAAGTTTTTATTTTTTCTCTTGTAAAACTTTTTTACCTTGGAAGTTTTTTTTTAGTGAAATACAAAAAAGTTTATAATCTATTGTTTCATAGCATTATTTGCCAACGAAATTAGTATTATTATTATAATAGTAATATTATCACTAATCTTATACCTCTTGTTGATTAAACCAGTAGAAATCAATAATCTTCAAAATAACTTGAACAGTGTATCTGAATAGTGATAGAAACAAGTGACACTGGCTTAAAAACAATTAATTAGTTTTCGACTATAGGATAATTAAAAAAAAGAAAGTAACTACTGTAAAGGATCTTGGAGTGATATTTGCCTATACTTCACTTAAAATTTCTGAACATTTGCTGTGCTGTCTGCACCTCAAAAAGTGCCATGGGGGTCTGCTGTTAAATTGAAATATGCAGGTGCATGCCGATTTGGCAGGCTACAAGTCACTTCTTTTAGAAAGAAGATCCCATAATGGCAGCTAGGTGGCTTTGTCATCATGTCAGTGTAAAGTTACTAGATAAAGTACCACAATTGTGGATAATGAATTGCGCTACTTTATTTATCTAGTGGCTTTATGCCAGTGTAATGTTGACAGATGGCTTGGCCATCTAAATTCTTATTTGAAACGAGAACCAATACTCTTTTGAGTAGCTTAGGATTTATAATAAAAAGCTGCAGACAATTTAAATTTGCAAAATCAGTTATATGTCTCAACTGCTTGGTAAGAAGCCAGTTGAAATTTGTTGTCATTGTTTGGGATCCTAAATAGTAAGTCGTTCACACATGTTCGAGACCATTCAGAACAAGTTTTTAAGTTATCTATTGATGAAACACATGGAACGCTTTTCGCTAACTGTTTGTTTCAACCTTTAAGAGAACTGTTTAAGATCTTTACAGTGTAGGTTAACAGTGGCTACTCTTTCCTTCTTACATAAATTGATCAATAGCTATCTCTTTGCATCTGAGATAACCTTGTGTACTAAATATTTGTTATATGAACCACATTGTAAAACTGAAATATACAGAAACACACCAAATGTCAAATTAGCTAGACCATACAATAATATAGATAAAACAATCAATTTAGCTATTTATAATTTTTCAATTAATGTGGTTAATTAATTACAAAAACAGCATGCCGTAAATCTTTGAAGTTTCTTTGTCCGCAGCTCATAATGATTTTAACTATTCTTTTAGTGCTTAATATACAAAGTGACTCTAAAAGGTTCCTGAGGCTAAAATATGACAATCTATCCCAACTCAATAGAGACCTAATAGAGGATGATTTCAGAGATACACAATGCCAATTCAATTTGCTTTTAGTTTTTCATAAATATTTCTTTAATAACTGGTGCCTTGTAACAATATTCGGCTAGGGAGGCATTTGAATTGAAATCTGCTTTCATTTTCATTGTAAAATGTAGAGGGCGATAGTTGTGGTAACTTTGCACACATTTAAAATGAAATAGCCTTTTTTTGAGTCACACTGTATTTTATTTTTAAATAGAATTTCTTATTCTCCAACACCTTTTACCTAAATAAAGTGTATCTGATGAGATAACTTATCAATTATAAAAAATTATAAACATATGCATAATTGTTTGTGCTGCTTCTGCTTTAACGCTTACTGTTATATTTCTTTAATGTATAACAAAACAAAATCTATTTTCAGAGACACAAGAAGACCCCAGATTTCCTGAATCTGACACTCAACTAGACAACAATGCTCCAATTGAAATTCCACTGGTTAACTCCCGTAAAAAACTGACTCATGTTTACCCATACAGTTAGGAAGATCCTGTGAAATAATTTATGCTTTATGTGCAACATTACAAGGCCAAGTGGTGCTATTTTTTCGACGTTAAATACACCGTCGAGTCAGTTTACATATTGCAACCGTTGCGTACACAACAGCTTATCAGTGCAATTATCGCCGTATAAAAATGGAAGACGTCAAGAAGAAGGCCCAGGAGTGCGCCGACCAGGCAAAGAACAAAGCCAAAGAGGCGGCCGAGAAATCCCAAGACAAGGCCAAGGAATCTACAGACAAGGCGAAGGAGAAGGCAAAGGAAGCGGCCGAGGCAGCCAAGGACAAGGCAAAAGAAGCACAGGACAAGGCCCAGGAGAAAATGAAGGAGGCTCGAGAAAAGGGAGAAGAGGTAAAAGAGGAGACCAAAGAGGAGGGGGAGACCATCGCAGACAAGGCCTGGAAAGCCGCACAGGACGCCAAGGAGAAGGCCGCCAAGGCAGCTCAGAACGTGAAGGAATATGTTACTGGAAAGAGTGAAGATGACAAAGAAGATTCTAATAAGTGATTTGGTGTATTTTTTCCGCTCATTTGATATTTATTCTCGCTATTTATGTGTCATTTAAATTTGGTCATTGGAAATAAAGTGATTGTTCATTAAATTGCGGTTTATTTATTTATGGCGTAACAATCTCTCTTCTGGAAGTAGAGGTAGGATTTATGGMCAAAACAGWGTGGCTTTTAAAAAGAAACTTAATTAATTTTACTGAAGAAAAGGGGTTCTACTAAGGGGACAAAAAACAAAGGTMTTTAAAAGTGAACACTTCWTTAGMATAATAATTATTACTTATAACTCTGGTTTTACGCTAACCAAACATCTACCTTTTTTAACATAACAGTTGCTATATTTATATATTAACCTTTGTTGTTTAGACAAGCGCATCATTACAAGTTTTCAGTGTTTGACAAACAAAGTTTTGCCATGCTTATGTGGTGGACATAAGATATGCAACATACACTGTTAAGGAAAGAAAAGGTTAATTAAAAACATTCTTGCAGAACTGAGGTCAAACAAATGATTGAGAAGGGTAAATAATAATGGGAGAATTTTAGATACAAAAGTAGATAATATACAGATTACCTAAACAAGATCATAGAAGAAAAACACAAAAAAGTGATTCAGCGTGATGGATAGAAGCAAAGTATAGCCAGTGAAATTATATTTTCAAAGATATATGAAGGCCAAAAAAGAGATCGGGAAATCAAGTGACAGGTTACAAAAAAAAATAGAATCCTACAATACCATAAGGAATACAATTAACAGAAAGTTATGAAAATAAATAACAAAATAAATTAATAAAAAGAAACCATAATAAAACAAGGAATGTAGAAAATACATTATATACTCCTGTCTTGTAATTAGATGAACAAATTCAAAATATAAATAAATAGTAAATATTACCCAACTTTGGTGTGTATCATAAAAAAACCGCTGCAAATTGAATCAATACTTCCATATCCAATTGTCAAAATGACATTTACGTTTTTATTTCTTATACTATACGATTAGGAATCAGGTTTTGAGCATTTTTTCTCTCTACACATTTTGTCTAAGACAAACAGTCCTTGTGATATTAGCAAAAATATATACATTTTTAAAATCGTTTTTTTCCAAATAACTCGAAAATTATTAACTTAACAAAAAAATTACAAGAGCGCTTTCTGATAAGAAATTTGATTTTCTATATAATACCAAAATTTAAAAAAAATCGTACGAGCAGGGTCCAAAATAGGCTTTTTGGAAATATTTCAAAAATGTCAAAATTTGGATAAATTTTCTAAGACACTTTTTGTGAGAAATTTTATTTCCTATCTGATTCCATTTTCATTTTTTGAATATATTAAATATATTCGGAGATATTTAGCACAAACCGTTTTCTTTAAGTGACACTTTTTTGCTAATATCTTCTAAACAGTTTGCTGTACCGAAAATTTGTAAGAGCTAATAATACTTGCAGTTATACTACTAATCACATACTAAAACAAAAAAAATATAAAAAAATTAAAATTTGCAAAAAGGGTAGTTACCCCTCAATTCCACCACCTTCCCGATACCCCACAAACAATAGGTCGCTTTGGGTAGTTGAGATTTATATGTTTGCCAAATTTCAAGTTCATATATTAAGTCTTTCGAAAGTTATCGTGTCCACAAACAATACCACAGACACACAGACAAGAAATTTTTTTTGCTCAAATTTTGTTTTTTTTGCGTTTTCGACCATTTTAAAGCGAATGAGCAAATAAAAATTTTTCAAAATTTTTTTTGCGATACAATACTTCCCATCCGTTGGATGTGGAAGTAATTACTATAACTGAAACTCAAAAATTCCTTTATTAACTTGGTTACCGGTTTCGAGGTTTAATGTAATCTCATCATCGAACTAGGCTACAAAATTAAAGCATTTACATATACATACGAAAAAATATACAAATTAATGAACTTACAATAGTAATGTCGTTTTGTCATTTTTACATTGACAATTTTTTCATTGCCACCTGAACGCTATAATTTTAAAAAAGACTGTTTATTAACGATGTTGACTTGAAATTTATTTGGGAATTTAAGGTTATTTCATTAGGGCGTTTCTATGATCTAATAATTTCCAAAATTTCTAATGAGTTTAATAAGTGATCCTTTTGTAGAATATGTAAAATATCAACATTACTATTAATTTCAAAACTGTGAACAATGAATAATTTTGTTGCTGTCATGAATGTAAACAATAACCGAAAGTTGCTATATCAACGTTTTCAAATTTTGTACTTATCCTAGAAACATAAAAAATGAAAATGCAGGTTTCCCCCTCTAACTCATCCAATACGGTGACTAACAGTTAAAAATATCATCTACAAACCACACATTAATATTTTTACTTTCATGTATAATTTGAGAGAACAGGTAAAATTATCTTCCAAAATAAATAACCAAACTGGAAATAAGAAGAAATAGCGAGATACTTTTTTGAAACAACTACAAAATTAGTCCGAGTTCGATAATGATTAGGGGTTTAAAAGATATAGCATCAAAAAGATTCAGGTTATATAGCTTTGCAGTAAGGTTAGCATCGTAATTACAGAAAAAAAATTGAAACAAGACTTTCAGGTAATTGAATAAAGAATCTTAGAGGCGTCTTTCTTCCATCTACAAACAGGCAAGCAGTGGAAAATTTACGAGCTTAAAAATATTTTTAGTGAATTTCTCGAGAACAGTAAGCTGTTTCCTCAAAACTGAGCCTGAAGTGTCTTGAAAATGCAGCTTCTCTGAACGTTTATAAAATATTTGATATCTAATTCTACACATGTACTCAAGTATTGCTTTTAAAAGTAGAACTTACATAACACTAGCAATACTTATCAATACAAAAATCTTTGTGATTTGATAATCAATCTTATTCACATTCACCTGCAATTCAATACAACAAACCAATTCTGATAAGGCTATTAATTCTGAATGTTCAATTGTATTGATAATGCCATTATCAATCACTAGAAATATTTACCCCTTTAATGGTAGCAATAAATAACAAAACTTACTCCATGTGTACGTAGAAAATTATTTCGATTTCAAGTTTAAATAAACATGAATCAGTTATGTTGGTGACCACAAACAGATAATTCAAGGACATTGACACATAATATAAACAGTCCACAGTATCATGAGTTGAAAGTATAAGGTCAAACTACATGTTATTTTTATGCGAAAATAATTAATAAAAATTGGAATCATACTATTAATAATAATTAACTCACCTGAAAATTAAGCACAGCCTCTCGGAATGCATCAACTTCGTATTGCTCAGCTCCATAGTATTTCACAGTTTCAAAATTAAGCAGCGAATCAACACTGCGTGCTCTAGTTTCATTGTCGGCCAGATTCATCCTTCTTTGGTACTTAGTTCTCCACTCAGTGACGACAATAGTTAACACTGGAAGGTTTTGTATTTTTAAAATGGTTTTATATAGTTTGTTATTTTAAATAGAACGAACCGATTTTTTATAGCGCATTTAATTAAGGGTGTCGAATTAAACAAAAAAAGTACTAACGTATCACTACCCTACAGTCATTTGTTTTTTTGAGATATTTTATGTTAAATAATTGCTGTTCATGAAATAGTCTGCAATAGGCAACTTCTTTATTTGAAATCATAGAATAATGGAAAGTTTCTTGGTTTTTCGACAAATGATTCTAGGGTAGTGGTACCTTAGTACTTTGACTTTAGCAAAAAAAAAAAAGATTTTACTCACCAATATACAAAATCATGGTGACAAACACAATCAGACCAAACCATGCATTGAATGCTGTTATGAAAAACACAACGGCTATGATGATGTCTATTATGGTCGGAAATATAGAGAACAGGATGTAGTTGAGTAAATTATTGATGCTGTCCGTGCCCCTGTCCATTKCGCGAAYKACTTCACCGGTTTTTCTGGCCAGGTGCCATCGTAATGATAAACTATGCAGGTGCCTGAATAGCTCCACCTAAAGAATAGAATATATATAATAATTAAATTTTATATGAAGTGCATCCACCTGAACTGTTTGGTAAACATATTCATTTCGTTATTTATACCTTGTACTGTTATATGAATGACATACTTCTTTTTATGGTTATTTTATTCATTAAAGTAGGACGGCTTGTTTTTTTTTTAACCTCTGAGAGGTTATAAAAATGAGATTACTTTATACAAAAAAAAATGTTTCATTATTACTAGTTGAGTAAAGTTTTACTCATTTTTCTGAGAAATCGCCAAAACAATAGAAGCATTTGTCATATGCCCTCTTGAACGAAGTTGGCAGCATAGGAAGGCAAATTTTTTTTAAATAAAAACGAACCAGAGAAATTCACTAATAATATTTTGAAGTTCCTAAATTTTCTGCTAGGGGGCGTATTTGACATCATCTTAAAAATTTATCCAAAATATGTAGTTAAAATGTAGGTGGAAAATAGAATTTTTAGAATCTCTGTTAATTACCCAAAAGTTTCATTACAATATTTATTTCTCTGGTTGCCATGGTAACAGCACTATAAAGCTAAGTAACCTCAAAATTTCTAGATAGTGTATCTTCTAAACGCCTCAACCAAATTTAACTAAATAGGACTCATTTTGTAGATGTAGTTTGAAAAACTCCCATACTTTCTTCTATTTCTCAAAAAATTTAAATAGGACGGTATATTTTGTTTGACTTAATTTTGTAGCCTATTATATAAGCGAGAATTGAAAACCTAGATAAGTATCATTTTTCGTTTTGAAGTTACTGCCAAAATAGTAAACAGGACACAAAATAAAATAAAATATAATTATCTCCTTGATTTTTAAAGAAAAACAATAGGAAGCCTTGTTTTTCCACTCTGTTTTTAAGCTAATACCTAAAAAGAACTGGCAAAAAGCTAAGGTTGATACCTTTTGTCGTTTTAAAGTTATTTCCAAAACGGTACACAACACGTAAAATTGTGATATTCTATAAAGGAGAGTGAAAAAAAGGATTTTCTCCTATTAAGGTTTTCTTCAGAAATCAAGGAGAAAATGTTTTCTTTTTATTTTGTATCCTGTATTTTGACAATAACTTTGATACGAAAATCCGGTTTTTCACCATATTCTTTCTTTAATAATAGCCTATAAAACGATGTGAAAAAAATATACCAAACTATTTAAATTTTTTAGAAATCGAGGAAAGGATGACAATTTTTCACATGGCGCCCTCTACAACTATTAGAGAAACCAATTTTAGAATAGTTTGCCATTAATATTAATCCCCTTGGAACTTCTTCTAAAATGAGTCCTAGTTAGTTAAATTTGGTTGAGGTGTTTAGGAAGTTTTGAGGTTATTTTGCTTTGTCGTTACCATGGCAATTAGAGAAAAAATATTGTAATGAAACTTTTGGGTTATTAAACAGAAATTCTAAAAATTCTATTTTCCACCTACATTGTATTCACTTTTGGATTTATTTGCGTTTATTTGTAACATGATTTCAAATACGCCCCCCAGTGGGAAACTTTAGGGAAATATTTTTAGTGCATTTCTCCGGCACTTATCTAAAAATTTTTTTCTCGAACCGATAGCTTGAGGGGTTTTCAAAATACAGCCACTCCGTACCATTTGTGAATCACCCTGTATATACATTTGGCATGCTTGAGTAATGATCAAAATTTTTAGAATACAAAAATTTGCAGAGTATACTGGCTGATACATCTCCAAACTACTTTTGATAACAATTTTTTTCTAAACCACTTAATGCAAAAATTATATTTCAAATATATGTGTAACAGGAATACAATTTTTTTTAAACTATTAACTGCAATTCAAAAGATAAATCAACTAGTTATGCTGGTCAAGTTTTGTAGGTAGTATTTCATGTTCCCCCAAAATTGCAATTTGAAATCAGTCCATTAACAGATTATTATATACCCAAGGAAATTTATTCTGGATAGAAGATAAATTTTTATAATTGTAGGGGGTTAATTTATATAAAACAATTAAAAGGCAGCTATGTACACAAAGGAAATTAATGTGTGTTCAAATATCCGAACGCTCAGCTGATGATCAGTGCTTACCTCAACTTCTCTTGTGGTGTATTGCTGTATCCGTATCCAAAGGAAAGTTCTCAAATTATTCAACAAACCCATACCTCCCGTTCCTCCACCTTGCAGAAATTTGAAACCTACGTATATTAACACCCAGTCCCATCGAAAAACCATTGGATTCACATTCAAGCTATTAACTAAAAATACATATATATCAATAAACACAAATTCTCTCCTTTGTGTTAACTTACGTATGAGTTTAAAATATATCGGCACATATAAATTAATAGCCCTACCCCCCGCCAGCAAAATAAAGCAGAATATAACGCGAAACTGCAGGCAAAAGTCTTTTTTAGGCCACAAGAACGGTGCTAACGTTTTAGTTTTTTTCCAGAAATTCCTCCACGTTGATTGATTATCATTTCTTTCCTATAAATAAAGTTATGTCATAAAATTGTAATAGAAATTTTGTAATTTCCAGCAAGTATGCCATAAATAGTCCATTGATATTAGATTGAAATATAGTGAATAGAAAACGCTGAACAAGTAATTTTCGGTATGTCTTCAAGCTTACAAGAAAAATCTATTGTTGAATTTGTCTTTATTTTTAGAACTGTTGAAATGAAAAGTCAGAGTAATTTTATAATGTGCAACTGCCCTAGACTTTATTGTGGTATTGTGTGCATCTTTCAAGTTCACATTTAAATGTTTAACTGGAGAGCATTTAAATATCCATTTCACTTGCATTTTGTACAAATAAATTCTAGTAAAAATGATAGTTAACTTTCTACACAAAATGATTTGTACAAAAAACACCAGAAACAGTGCAGAATATTGATAGTGCATGATTTGTGTGTTAAACTGTAGATATGGGTTTTTTTTTGGGGGAGGGAGGTTGTTGCATTCAATTTTCATCAACTGTATCATATCCAAATACAAAGCACCTATTAACTATTATAGATGAAGCATCAGATTTAATTTTGTAGTTGCATAATTTGCTAATTAGGATGTTATGCTAATACCAATGGACTAAATGAAGATCAAAAAGCAGGCTTTGAATTTTTCAGTCGAGTATGCCAAGAGCACCTAAACTGATCAGTCAAGAGATGTCATTTATAAAAATTACCTTGAAATTTATTCTGACATTCAGAGCTTCTAAGTGTATTTTGCTACGATTGCCCGGCGAACTGAAGATTCTTTCCCGCTGATTTCTGGGCATACTGCTGTTAATTTACAAGGGAAAACCAGAAATGTCAAGAGGTGCAAGATTAAATGTCAAAAAACCAACTACTTACTGGTGGAGTGAAATTTCTGGATGAATCATCCAAATTGAAATAATCAACTGTCTGCATGATACCAGGGGCCTTGAGCCCCAAAACGAAGACTATCAAGCAGGACACATAGCGCAGCACGAATAGCGCCATTTCTATTTGGTCTGTCATCCTGCACAGAGAAAGTGGATTTAAAAAGTGCTTTCTTTATATGCGACAATCATTTACGTTTTTAACTGGAACCACCATTCCTTTTGTCCTAAATTTAGGAACGCCAGATTTTCTGATATAAATATCAGCGTCCAAAATATGAGTAATATCAGTCCGTGGCCTCTCGTAGGTACAGACGGTAGTAAATATTTTCTTTCTACGTTGATTAGCCATATCGAATACGGGTACATAAACAATGTCAAAACTAAAGAGACGATCTACAAAACAGAGTGTTAATTAAGAGAGGAGGTCAGACATTCTATTATATAATTATCATTGAATGCATTTACAAAATTATATTGCAACATATGCTAGATTCCATCAGATTCAAGAAATGTGCTAAATAAAACAAATGCAAAACTGTTTCACACCCGGCCGATAACAAATGCTGTCTGTAAGCCATTTATGAAAGAAGCATATTGCAGTTACATCACTTCTTTGTGTTTCCGAAAGGAATTGAGCTAGATATTCCAACATTCATAATATTAAACTATGCCTGTAAAAATTTGCTACAGTTAAGAAACACCATATTGTTAAACAAAATAATTTTGAAATCTCTTATAATGATCTCTATTATTTCGAAATGAAAACAAAATCACACTAGTACTAAGTGTTGAATATGTTTCCAACCATTTAGAAATTATCTAGTATTCACAAGAAATATACCGTTTGCCCTATCTCAATATTATTGGTAACCTTATGAAATATCATAAGACTCAAGTTCTGTCTTTCTTTTGCACTACAGCACTTCTCTGTCTATCTTTAAGTTTTCAGACTTGAAAAGGTTTAAAATTTTAAGAAATTAAGAAAAAATACTACTAGCATATTTCATAGAAAATTTTGCAATTTAACGATATTTTAAAAGTGTTTAATAATTGAATACTTTTCTATATCTTTTTCTATGGAATAAAGTTATCACAGATTAGTGACATTAGTGATGCAATAAAAAGTGTTAGTATAAAAAACTAACTTCTTTATTATATGTATATTTATTTAGTAGTAGGTGTACAGACTTCATGAAATGATAGGTAGTTTACGTCAAGTTCAGTATGATAATTAAAACATTTTACTTATAGGAATAATGTTCAGTAATGATCTTGTAGCTGAGTGCAGTGCACAACAATTCAACAGTATTTGATAAGTCTACAATAATGTTTAGCCCGATGGTCAAATGCAGATGTTGCATGAATTTTGCAACCGACTGTATATTATATTGTGCTATTCAACAGTAAAAAAATATTAACTAATTTTTAAATAACATTTACCAGTCACAAAATTTGTCGCTGAACATTACTAAAATCAAAGCAATATTTATTTATCTTTAGCCTAACTTTCATTAATAAAACTCCTTTTTGTTTAATAGGCATTTCTGTGGTAAAATAAAAAAAGGAGACAACTGATAAATGCAAATGTAAGTGGAATAATATGTATATCAAATGAAAAAATCCATGTGGACAGGTATCACTAGCCAAAATTAAATTCACACAATTAGAATGACCTATTAAATTAATACAGAGAATAACTGTAGCGCTTTTGATATGATTAGGCAGTTGACTAACGAATCAACTAACAGGAAATATAATATAAACAAGCTCACTGAATACTATGACATGCATTACAGATGTGCAAATGTATGTTATTTGTAAAAACAAAGTTAAAAATTTCATGTTTCTAACTTTTGAACGAAGCTTACTTAAAACAGAATTGCGCTACATTACTAAAATTCAAATAACAATAAGGATTTTTTAAATAGCAAAATGGTGAAGAGACATATATTATCCAGTAATATTGAGAGATGAAAGTAAAAAAAATTATATTGTTGATCATCCAGCACATAGGATGATAAGTAGTTTATTGGATCTATGGACGAATGTAAAGAAACAACTTTAGTTTTCGGCCAAAGTTCTGGTTTAGTTTAAACCTTTTTTCTACGCCACAAAGTAACAAATTACATACTAGGTTCATATCTGCCTCTTCAAGGTTTGAATATAAGAAAAAGAAAATATGAACCTAKAGTGTTATTTGTTACTTTGTGATTTCTTTGTAGCCTAGAAAAAAGTTTTAAATAAAGTGAAACGTCGGCCGACAACTAAAGCTTTTTTCATTTAACCAAAAACCCAATAAACTACTCATCAAACAGTTATGTTTGAAAGGTGTGTAAAGTACTGTAGATGGCAAAATATGCAAGTGGCAGTCAATCTACCAATTCATTAAAACTTTTGGACCCAAAAAAATCAGAAATACCAAATTTAGTTCAAGTATTTCACTATTTACAAAAGTTATTAAAAATATCTAAATAAAATCTGAATTTCAACACTCTGTAACCTTATTAGTGTAAGTTTTTAGAATAAGACAAGTTTTATTAAATTGCGATATCCTGGAATTAAATAGTCAGTGGCTGCATTATATATGAACCATTAGTTTTTATAGCGAATTCACAAACAAACTACATTTCTATTTTTTCCATACAAGTCATTAGAAGTTACTTTTCGAAAACATATAAATACACATTTATCCAAATATCTGTTGCTATTTTTAATATTCCCAATGTTTATTTCTGCATATTTGACAATAAATGCATGCTACTGAACAAATAATTCTACTGGAAAACGCAACAACAAATGGCATAAAACATAATCTGTAATCTGACCCAGTAATAATAAAATTAATATCAGTTTCAGTGGTGGAGCAATGTGCTCTGACAGGTTCACCTTTCGCAAGGTTCGACAAATAAATATTTTTTAAAATGAGAGCTAAATGTATTACGAGAACTAGATTTGTGTGCTCTTTTACAACAATCATATAGTCAAGCAGTGAAATCTGTATCCATATAAACATCTTTAGGCTCTATAGGAGAAAAATCGCTTTTGATAATGTTATCTTCAGGTACAAATAAATATTTACATATTGGTAACACTATATTCTTTAAATAATATCTACCAAGTCTACTCAGACTATGCTTATTTCGTACACTGTCAGTGCGGTAAGAATTTGATGATTCGAGGCAACATGTGATCTTTAACGGCTTTCGTTATGCATTTAAACAATAATACGGCAAGTTTTTAATATTTATTATTCTAAAGCTTTAAATAAAATCTAACATGGATGGACAAGTGAAATTACTCAAGTTTCTTTTAGAAGCACCTTGTACTAGAGAAGTAGAAGGAACAACAAAGTTATGAATGACAAAAATTTCTCAATAAAGTTCTAAAGAAATGTAATAATTTGTAACTGCAAATCCATAAAGGAAAATAATACGCTCTAAATAACCCTTTGTGAAGGCCATACAAAAGTGAGTGTGTATGGCAATAATGCAATAATTAACAATCAGACATGCTTACCATGTATCCATATATCGTTTTGTCCTTAAGGATCGTCGCTTGCAGTACAAACCTTGCAATTTCGAGACATGGTATAAATAATGTGAAGAAAATCTGAACATAAAACAACTTAGATCGACTAATTTGACTGGCCGACACTTCTGAACCATATTTTCTGTACATGCATAGTTGTGCTGTGCCCGCTACAAAAATAAATGCTGATATGATTGTCGTAGAAACCGTGTCCATAAAACATTGCGACGTTCCATGATTGATCCACACTTCGGACAAAGTAACATTTGGAGGGCAGTACTGCATCTTGTTTAGTGTTTGCCTGAAAAGTTACTTATTTTACACCCACAAACGTTTGATATGTCTTTGTGTATCCAAACACCGAGGCTTTACACTTTAAATCACGCTTACTTTAAGTTATTGTACCTAACAAATTTTTCTAGTCGGACATTACAGCGCACAGAAATCCAGTTTTCAAGCTTATTTTTGTTTAGTCATTATTTGACACTCGCATTATTTAGCTTTCATTATCTTTATTGTGGCTACTTTTGAGGTTAAATTACGTTCAAGGATCAACTGTACAGGTCTGCAACCCTCAATACGCTTGTGCAACTTTGGTTTCCAACATTTGATGCAAACAGTTCATACAGTGTGCCAAAGATGTCGCGGTTACTTAGGGGATTAACACGCTCTTGTTACAAATTCAAATTTATTCGGCGGCAGTTCGACCCTGTGAATTTTAGCAAGTGGACTTACGTGCTCCAACAATTGCAACATTAATTTAACACGATAATTTGTATTATTTGGCCAATACTTTTTAGATACTTCCTGTCAGGAAACAGAAATGGTTTATCTCGGTTCTGTCGGTTGTTCAGTCGTTTGAATCAACCATTCCTGAAAAGTCATGACTTAAAATTATTGGTGTAACGGTGTCGGTGATCTGTTTCGTGTCTAAAGAGAGGCAGGTTCATAAAATTAATATGTAGATAGACTTGTCCTCGTTGGTTTTTGCTTGTGCTGTGCAATTTACGAGAAAACCTGGTAAAATGGGCAGAGAGTTTGAAGAAATCTCTCCCAAATCGGAGAAACCGGTGTACTTCAAGCCGATGTACAGGAAAGTCGCCGATGATGAATACGATGATGAATATGCGAGCGAACAGTTCGGTCTTGGATACCAAAACACTATGGTAAAATTGACCAGCAGAAAAAATATGCCAAAAATTAGAATTATTTGTTTCCTTAGATGTATGGAAAGTATCATAGGTACTTGGGTGAATTTGCTAGAATGCGGAAGAAAGCTTACGACGATCAATACGGCGATGGTAAGGAGCACAAGCAGCCTCTTTTGAAGAGGGAACTTAAAAGCCTGCCCGGTGAGTAGGACACCTTTAAAAAAGGTTTAAGAAATTACATTTACACGAACCTATAACTACAATAATGAATAGTAGAGTATTTTGGAAGTTATTAAATAGTAATAATAAAACACTTGTTTTTATCCTACTTCCAATTTTTATTTTTCGCAAAGCCAAATACCAGCATTTTATTAGTAAATAGTAATCTTAAATACAAGTTAAAAATCAAAAATGCGTTGATATCAGAAAGCTATGCTCTACCAAAAATTCATAAGGTAATAAGTATCGCCTCATAGTTTCAAACGTAAACGCTCCAAATTACCAATTAGCAAAGTGGTTGGTTAATGAATTCAGTAAATTAACGTTAAATAATGACTGTTCAATCAAAAATTCCCTAGATTTAATAAATAGATTAAAAGATTTTGATAATAAAGCTAATCACAGACTAATATCTTTTGATTTCAAATCATTGTTCAATAGCGTACCAGTACCTCAAGCTTTAGAATTTTTGGAAGATTTTCTTCAACAAAATAAACTCGATAGAGCGGTCATTGACGAATACTTGAAGCTAACAAAACTGTGCATCGAACAAAACGCTTTTATATTTAATCAAAAATTTTATAAACCAACATTTGGATTGGCAATGGGAAACCCTCTTTCACCTTTCTTAGCTAACCTTTTCTTAAACTATCTTGAAAATAATCTCAAAAGTACAAATGAATTTCCGATATTATGGTATAGATATATAGACGATATTTTTGCCATAATAGACAATAACTTTATTATTGATAATTTTACACACAAATTAAATACATTATATCAATCAATAAATTTAACTTTTGAACTAGAAAAGGATTCCCAATTGCCGTTTCTAGATTTAAAAATATCAAGAAAAAATGACAGAATCACGTTTAATGTTTACAGAAAACCGACACATACAGATAATTACATCAAAAACAATTCTTGTAGCCAACAAAAAATGTTGTGAATCTAAGAATGTTGTTAATGTGTCTGAGCCGTGAGGCCATAACGAAGCCAGATTTTAGGTTTCAGGTCTAATAATGATCCTAAAGCTGTTCAAAGGCTTCCATGAATTTCTTTTTTATGAATTTTTGGAAGACCATGTAGACCAGGGGGCTTCGATTCTTTTGGAGCTAGCTAGATATCAACTTGGGGTACTGCTGGATTCTTAAGCATCGAATTAAGTTCTTTTCAATTCTTGGAGTCGTGTGACTTTATTCACATAATCAGAAGTATGGATGGTTATCTCTCAATGGAGAACTTGCACAATTTTCTGAAACGTGCTAGTATAAGAGAATCAAATTTGGGGATATATGTCGGCAGAAATAATTAAATCTATCCTCAAGCAAGCTCAAAATATGAATAATTAATATGTAACTGAAGCCACGCCTCTAAAACGCACTCTGACATCACTTGCCGTACGACGCAGATCTTAGGTGCGGATAGCCTCGAAGCTAGGCAACGAGTTTTGCGTTTCCCCATTTTAGTCATTAGTTGAATGGACGGCGAAGTTTTTGCTAGCAACAGGATTATATGCACTGCAAGCCGTTCCTAAGATAAGCACCGTGCGCAGACCCGTCCGGCACGTGACGTCAGAGTCCGTTTTGGAACGGTGGCTTTACTTCAGATTTCTAATTCATATTTTGAGCTTACTTGGGGACTGATTTAATTTTATTTTCCACCATTATATCATCAAATTTGATTCTCTTTCGGGCTAACAACTATATACTGCGATTTAAAATTCATGCAACATCCCCATCGGACTTGAGATTTTTGAAAACAAATTTGTCTTGTTTGGAAAGATGGGATGGGGAAGTCTCAGTTTTTAAAGAACCTTGGCTGTTTCAAAACGGATGCGGTCCGCCATATCCCTGGGTAGTGATTGAATGCACGATTCTTCAGTCTACAGTACCGATTATTTACTCGAAAAGAATTTTGCTCTCCCTCTCTGCCGTCCAAGCATCCCCACCCATTTCGTAATGCCAGGTACAACGTTGCTCTATCGTTTTCGTTCTCTTTCCTCCTTGAGATTTGGTTCAGCTCGGACGTGTTTCTCGCGTTAGATTTGTAGGTACCATATTTCATACACCTCATTCATGTCCTGATGATGTCTCTTCCAAATCCAGACGCGGTCTAAAAAGAATAAGATCTCAATAGAATGGATTTATTTTGTTAGGTTGCCTTCACCATGTTTTATTATTTTTATCGATATTTTTATGTAAGTACCCAAATTTCATTAGAGAAGTAAATCTACCTTAGAAATTAGGAGAAAAATTTATACATAAAAAACAGTTGACTATCGAAATTGTGACATTGTTAATTTATCTGCCTACTTATCTGTCAAAATAAAGAAGATATAGAGGCGCGAACACCAAATTGTATCACCCCATATATAAGTACTTCTATAAAAATTTAATAGCAAGTCACGGCAACTTTGACAAATACTTTGATAAATATACAAACATTATAGGCTATGGTGGAACTTACTCAGAGTCAATGTCATGCTCGTATGTTATATCAAATACCAAATACGTWATATTATTATTATTATTATTATTATTATTATTATTATTATTATTATTATTATTATTATCKTCTAGACAAAATACTGTACTGCTTCCGTCTAATTTGGCACTTCACCATTGCAAAACTTGGAGAGGAATGGGTGTTCTTGGCTTGGCTAGGAATCAACGTAGGTATCATAGCTCACTTGATCAATTCTGGAGTGGGTTTGCTGAATAACTGTGAGTATTTCAAAACGTAGGTATACTCCGCCGATTATATATTTGCTTCGATCGATTTCAGGCCGAAAATGGATGATGAACGACGTTGCTATCAAAAATATTCCTGCTATGTACTTCGCTTGGATATCGATACCAATCACCTGCGTTCTATTTGCTGCGACTATAACCAGTTTGTTGGCACCGGAAGCAGCAGGTATTAAAATCTACCAATTCAGTATATAATATGAAGTCTGATTAGTAGAGGCAACGTGTTTTCGTTTTTAGAGCAGGTAGTTCGCTCTTTTTTTTTAAATAAATTGTTCAAAGTGCGATATTGTCGAGTGTTACATATGGTGTAATTTAAACGTCATCGCCGTCAGCTTTCCTTGATTCATTTAAGAGATCGTATCATAATTTGGGAATATATGGCAACTGACTTCAAACCAAACAAGCGAAGTTGCAGAAACAAATGTATTAGCTTGCATATTTCAAAATCAATCGATTTTAACATAAAAAGGTGTTGATTAGAAAAATATTTTATTAAGTTTTAGTTTCCTACAAATGTATTTCATTTTTTCATATAATCGTTGTTCAGTTCTTAGTACTTTCCGTAACGCCATACCAGCTTCTTCAACTTCTCCTTCTGGAGATTCATCCAGTTTATAACGGCGGTCTTGAGATCGTGGTCGTTCTCAGGCGTTGTTCAGAAAGTCACTGTTTGAAATGTAAGAAGTTATTAGGTGAAAGTTCGGAGCTGTAAGGTGGGTGATATAGAAGTTTCCAACAAAAATCGTAAATCTTCTCAGTGGTTGTGGCAGCTATGTGGGACAAGCATTCCGGCCGACACCTACAATTAGTAACCGTTTCGCAGTACATAACTCGTTCCATGAATTCAACTAATATTACGGTTTTATCATCCCAGTTAAATTGAATAGTTCCATAGTTCCATTGCATCGACTTGAGTTTAGCAGGTGTCGTAGGATATTCACTTCTCGTCGCCCGTAACAATGTGGAAAAACAAGTAATCTTCGTCGTCTGGTAATGATTTCTTCCGGGCCGTTATGCCGTGGTCTAAGGTGTCCCGTCTTCTTCTTATCAGTTTCGCTGCTCTTCACTGGCAGCATCTTCAGTAATGTTTAGGTTAGCTCGGTGTAATCTGAACTGAGCGGTACTGGCTCGCGTTACTCTTCCTAGAGTGTTCTCGTGCTCATTCACCGTGACGGACAATGCACGGTGCCTTGGTGCAGGAGGAGGGGGGGGGGGGGCTGGTTGAAGTTCTCGGCTCACTCGTGACTGTCCGGTCTTCCAAATCCTGTTAACCTTCAAGCCGTCATCTCTATTCATATTGTCGGGTGCTGTTCGATCTATAAAGCTTCTCGTCTTGCCAGGTTATAATAGCCCGATGTCCTGACTAATAGGTACCTTTATATCCCCAAAGTGAATGTTGTAGCCCTCCTCTATGGCATGTTGTGCAACTGCCGATTTCTGTGGCTGGTACAAACGTAAGGCCCGCTGGTGGTGTGTGTACTTTACCGTATTCGCACGGAATACGGTAAATGCCCGGCGTATGTAGAGGGTCCGCCTGGTCCTTTATGGATCTTAACTGTTGTGATAACTTACTGGTGGGTTGGAATATGGTTTTAATGCATTTTCGTTTTAATAGTCGAGCATTTTTATCGGTGACATTATGTATATAGGGCAGACATGTTGTAGGAACTACACCTTCAGCCTCAACCGCTGGTGTTGCGTTGTATGTTCTTCTGGGCTTGATGGCTCTATCGATATCTTTTGTTCTGTATCCATTGGCTCTCCGGCCGGTTTTTAGGCGGTTCATTTCTTCTTGCAGGTATTGTGGATGCGATATTTCCCTTGCGCGGTGTACCAAAGTTTTTATGATGCCTCTCTTCTGTGCAGGATGGTGGTTCGACTCTGCGTGTAGACACCTGTCCGTATGAGTTGGTTTTCGATAGACCCTATGAACCAGCTTGCCATTGCGTGTTTTTGTAACCAACACGTCCAGGAAAGGTATGGAGTCTTTGTGTTGTACTTCCATGGTGAATCGGATGTTGGGGTGCCTGCTGTTTAGGTGGTCAAGAAAATCGTGTAGGGTGGCCTTTCCACGCGGCCAGATTACAAAAGTATCGTCGACGTGGGTCTCTTCGTAGCTGTAGCCAGTGCATCCTCTTCGAATTTTTCCGTAAAGATGTTGGCCATCACACATCACTCCATAAAAATAGCTCGATGTTAGGCACTGTTTTGTTAAAGTCACCTCCTCCTCGGGTAACCATGCTAGTAGTAAATCCATGGCGTCGTTAACGGGCACTTTCGTGAATATCGATTCCACATCGAAACTTACTAGCAAGTCGGAATGCTTAATCTCGATGTTTTGTCTTCAGCTTGGCAGCGAGGTATTTTGCTACCCGGTATGTTAGGGAGCCTATCGCGCTCACAATGGGTCGTAGGGGTACTCCATCTTTATGAATTTTTGGCAGTCCGTATAACCTGGCAAGACGAGAAGCTTTAGAGATCGAACAGCACCCCGACAATATGAATAGAGATGACGGCCTGAAGGTTAACCGGATTTGGAAGACCGTGTTACATAATAAACAAACTCGGACGGTCACGAGTGAGCCGAGTACATCAACCAGACTCCCCCCTCCACCTGCACCAATGCACCGTGCATTGTCCGTCACGGTGAATGAGCACGAGAACACTATAAGAAGAGTAACGCGAGCCAGTACCGCTCAGTTCAGATTACACCAGCCAAACCTGAGCATCACTGAAGATGTTGCCAGCGAAGAGCAGCGAAACGTATAAGAAGAAGAAGGCACACCTTGGATCACGGCATAACAGCCCGGAAGAAATCATTACCAGATCCAACGTCGGCCGTGAAAGCCTTGCGAAGACTAATTTTCGTCTTTTCGATAATGATCCAAAAACGCCCGTCTTTCTGACTTTTTCTGCTCTTTCTGGTCCATAAGCACTACAATTTAGTGGATTCATTATTGAATTCTCGGCACCACTGTCTAACTTTTTCTTCACTCTTTACCGTTGGTCCATAAACAAGGTAAAACTTTTTATGGATTGGAACACCTGAGGGTCCTTTTACACACAAAAAAATGAATCACAGTTGACTGCATTCACTAACTGGTAAACTTCAAGCCAAACAACACAATCACTTTTGTGCTTTTGCAGACAATCAATATGTTGTGTGCTTACAACTTTGTTCTGACTCGTTATTATTTACTTACTTTATGAATATATCTTGTACATTGTTAACCCCGATAATAAAAACGTTTACTGAGATCCTACTAATTTAAATAGGAAAGGAATGCCAAAAATACCATTTATTTGAATTTCAAGGTGGTGGTATTCCTGAACTTAAGACAATCCTTAGGGGCGTAGTCTTACACAAATGGCTAGCATTTCCCACACTCTGTGCCAAGTGCATCGGCATTGTATGCGTTGCCGGTGCTGGGATGGTCATAGGAAAGGAAGGACCCTTCATTCACATAGCCTGTGGCATCTCGATGCTGTGGATGAGAGTATGGAATGGCATGAGGGGTTTATACAGGAGCAGGGCAAGGAGAGCTGAACTTTTGGCAGCTTCTGCAGCTTTGGGGGTGGCCATCACTTTCAGAGCTCCTATAGGAGGTAGGAATTTCTAATACACCACTACTCGTACATATTGAAATGAATGAGATCTAAAATTTATATATTGACCACTTCTGTAATATATTGCTGCGTAACAATATATTTTCGGAGTGTGCAATATAAATACAATTAATATGAATTCTGCTTTCCACACACAAACAAAACAAAAACAATGTGATTAGAATATGTGTGCAAAAGGTTCACGCTAATAATCTTTTTATTTAAAGTAGAATTGTGGTTTAGATGGGCATGTATTTCCTTTGTCTTTCGTTAGTTATTTGGCATTAGTGACATTCTTTTGCCTTAATTAAATAAATATTATTACGAATATCACGGCCAAACGTTATAAAAGAGCGGCACAATATTCATTGACATCAGCAACATTTTTCCGTTTAATGCTGACTGAAGAAATTTACTCAACTTACTCAAAAATACCGCCATCTATACAGGTTTCCGAAAATTGAAAAAAATATATTTCAGGATTAAATAATTTTGCTTTACTTCCACTTTTAGGTTTTGAGGATATTTAATATGTTAATTTCATAAGTTGATGGAACTTGCTAGAGTAGGTTCAGTAGAGAATAGCCTTGCTACTTCTAAATAGCTTTGAATTACGATATTTAGTTTTAAACAGACAACCTAGAATATTCGGATATGGCTCCATCGTGGTTCTAATAGAAGTGGAATACAAAAAAGAAAATTTAAAAAGAAATTTAAAAGAAATTTAAAATCAATTAGAGAAGTAAAACTTGTTACGCCATTAGTTAAGGGAGTTTCAAGTTTACTCGTATTCAATCTAGCATTTTGCGCTTACAAAAGCAACAACTTCAGACCTTTTGTGCAAGAATTTACCAGAAACATACTAATCATCGTGAAATGAACGAGTATTATTGCGAAACGTTGATGCTACAATGTACAATGCACAATGAATTCTCTAATCTTGTACATCATAATATGTTTGATATCTTTGGCGTTAGTGCGTACTGTGAGAGTAAGCAAGCCCGCAAATCCTTGGATTACCGATGCTATAAAAATGATGATGAAGGAACGTGACGCTGCTTTTAAATATTTCAAAATCTCTAATAGTGAGAATGCGTGGAAAACATACAAAGAGCTTAGAAATTTTATGCTAGCGGCAATACGAAGGGAGAAAAAAAACTACGTTAATTATTTGCTTTCTCAGAAAAACCCTAAAATACTCTGGCGTGAGCTGAGGAAGCTAAATATTGCATCCAACAACAAAACAAATATACCAGCACATCTTTGTGATCCGGATATTATAAATGCTCATTTTTCCTCTGTTTTCAAAATTTGTGACTGCTCTACAGCGCAGCAATTTTATTCCTTACGTAAGTTTAACGATACGTTGAATTTCTCCTTTAGCTTAGCTACAACAGCGGACATTTTAAATGTCATCAAAGGTTTAAAATCTAATGCTGCTGGGTCTGACGGCATAACAACTTATATTATCAAACTTTTCTTGCCTGAAATACTTCCATACATTAGGCACGTCATAAATTGCTGTTTAGAAATTGGTTATTTTCCTCAACGCTGGAAAGAAGCTAAAGTGTACCCAATACCGAAAACTACTTCCCCTGCCTCTATTAGTGACCTTCGACCGATTAGTCTTTTACCAATCTTATCAAAGGTGCTCGAATCAATTGTATTTAGGCAAATTAGTAGCTATGTGTTAGAAAATAGAATTATCCCGGAGCATCAATCTGGCTTTCGCAAATTTCACAGCGCAAGCACTTCTCTCCTAAATATTACTGATAACATTATAAGAGCATTAGACAAGAAATTGTCAACTGTCCTCGTGTCACTCGATCTTTTCCAAGGCATTTGATTCAATCAATCACGATCTTATGTGCGCTCAACTGATCTACTATGGGTTTGACCCAACTAGCGTAGCATTTTTCCAGTTTTATTTGACTGGCAGGACCCAGCGGGTGTCAGTAAATGACAAAATATCAACTGCATGCAATGTTGTATCTGGGGTACCCCAGGGCTCGTTGCTTGGACCTGTATTATTTCTAATATATACTGCCGATCTGTTTTCGTCCGTAAAATTCTGTCACATACAAGGTTATGCAGACGATCTACAGATCTTACATTGCTTTGGGCCTGCTGATGCAGATGTTGCTTGTAGGGAGACCAACGTCGACCTTCAGTGTGTTGCTATGTATTGCAGTGAACGTGGCTTGAAGCTAAACGCTGACAAATCTGTTGTTATGTTGTTTTCGTCGGACTCTACTCGTTCAGAACTCATGCAACAACTGAATATTGCAATAAACGGGCATGCGTTGGTTTTCCAGCAAAGTATTCGATGCCTTGGTGTAGTACTAGACCATAAGTTGCGTTTTCGAGAACATGGAAATATTCTTATACGTAGGTTCTATGCACGGTTGAAGTTACTTTATGCTAATAAACATGTTTTAAATAAAAATCTTAAAAATAGATCTGTGTGAGGGTTTGGCACTGTCAGTGTTTTCCTACAGTAATGTTCTGTATTACTCTTGTATAGACCATGTCCCCAGGAGCAGAATACAAAAAGCTCAGAATTCATGTTGTAGATTAGTTAATAACCTCCGTAAATACGATCATGTCACATGTCATTTAAAGGAGATCGGTTGGTTAAATATGGATGCTAGAATGAAATATAATCTGCTTGCTTTAGTGTACAGGATCATAATTACTGGTGCACCTGCGTACTTACGTCGGAAGTTGGTTTTTCGAGATGAAATCCACAACAGAGTAATTCGAGAGAATGACCGGCTAACGGTGCCAAATCACAGCACGGCATTATTTTGTAGAAGCTTTACTTTTCAGTGCGCACAATTATATAATTCCTGTAAAAGCATATTCTCTTGCAATTCTCTGATGTCTTTTAAACGTTAAGAAGCATTTTCTGGATCAACAATAGTTGTTTGATTTGAGTGTTTCCTGTTTCTTAGACTTATTTATATCATTACTTGTATTGTTTTATATATTCTGTACTGTGGTACCAATAGGTTAAATGTAAGAATAGCCTTAGGCTAAATTTCGCCTAATGGGTACCATTTCTAATAAAGACGATTATTATTATTATTATTATTATTATTATTATTATTATTAACTTTGAAACTCACTACTCTGTTTCAGGGGTTTTGCTTAGTGTAGAAATGACAACGACATACTACTACGTCAGAAATTATTTTCGTGCTTTCTGGTTGGCGGTGTGGGGCTGTCTAACTCTGCAGCTTTTGGCGGTGTGGTGTCTTGGAAAAGACACGCTGGTGCCGATGTTCCACATACACTGGAACTTGGATTTCAATTTCGACACGCAAGAAGTATTTGTGTACGCCTTAATAGGGTAAATCTGTTTAAGACAAGTGTAATACACAGGCTAACTTTTTTCATTTTAGATTAGCTTGTGGACTGGGCGGGGCTTTATACGTGCAAATTCATCGGCACTATGTCTTGTACGTCCGAAAAAGCAAACCCTGCACTTGGTTTTTCAACAAATTGTAAGTTATAACTTATAAACCTCTGTTGTGCTGATTTTCATTAATTAAGAAGTTTTTTGATTTTTGCCAATAATATGTTTCAGTGAGGTAACATTCAAATTTTTAGTTATACAGGGTTTCTATAAATGATTCATGCACCCAGGGTGCTTATGGAAATTATCGATTAAATCAATTTGCCGCCTCTCAAGAAAGTGATATATACTTGCAATCTGTCGATTGTTCTGTTATATCTATACCAAAGGCAATAGATTGGGTAAATGACGTGGTAATAGTAGGGAATAAATTTCTTTCTGAATACAAGGTTATTGAAATTGTTGTAACCTTCTCAAAACGTCGATTTTCAGCGTCCACATCGCGAGGCGGTTTCGATTTCGATTTTTTTCATCGCAAGGCAGTTTCAGCAATGTGCCATCTTGGGGGTTCCCTAGTCTTCGCCAAATTTTGTAGACGTCTCTACTTCGTCTATGACTTCTTCTATTAAACCTGTCAGAATATTCTGTGACATTCTCGAAACGTCAGACATTTAATTTCCTCTGCGATGKATTTTGCAGTAAGTTTTATGGGTTTCTCGAAACGTCAATTTTTGTTTTTTCTATCGCCAGACAGTTTATCAATGTGCCGCACTTGGGGGATTCCCTAGTCTTCGTCCAGTTCTCTGATTTGTCGAAATACCGACTTGTGAGTTGAACAACGCGAGGTTTTAGCAGCATATAATATGCAGTGTTCCGCCTAGATGGCACTAGGGCTTTGGCTCTCACTTACATTTACAATTTTCTTTCAAGAACCTAAGATTAACCCTTTTGAACCCCCATATCTTCTACAATTCTGAAGCTATTGATAAGCAACCACCATAACGCACGCTGGACTCGAGGATACCACTTCACATACACACCATTGATCTGAGGTGGGCAGTTTTGCCTGCAAGGTGAAATATACGATACACAAGTCCATTTTATATAATGTATATTAGATTTCCGCAACCACGTGGAATTGAGTGGTAAAAAAAACTTTCTGTATTGAGCACAAAAAAATCAATAGGATACCGTTTAGCCTGTCAAATAGTGCAGAAACTTTTTTGGGAAAAGATATAATTAAAAAGAATATTACCTTTAGCCAAGCAGGAATAGGAACCCTTCGACAAGTTGAAAACAATGCAGACAAATCACTTATAAACAAAACAGAAAGCAACGGCCCCAAGTTAGACTCCTGTGGCACTTCTGGGGTTGCCATAAAACTGACCGATCTAAAACCGTTATATGACGCGTCTTACGGCCAATGAGATAGGATTAATAAGTAAAAGCAGACACTCAATCGCACTGCTTCAGTTTACTGAGTAGTATGCCATGGTCAACTCTATATCGAAGGCCTTAGAGATGTCGGTGTATACTACATCAACTTGACCTTTATTATCAATATGATTCGCTGCATCTTGCATAAACTGCGCCAAGTTGGTTACCGTAGAGCGTTTTGGATAGAATCCAAGTTGGTTCGGTGAAATGTGGTACTTGCTTTCATTAAAAATCTCCAATACTTTGGCAAAGTTTGATAAAATGACGACAGGGCGAATTTTTTTTAATTCTGCGGGATTGTCATTCTTCAGAATAGGACACACACTCTTGTAATTTTCCAGATATCTGCAAATGTATTCGCATCGCTGGTGGTATCTTTAAAAACCTTGGCAAATCCATTATCTATTTGGAACGAATCAAAAATTATTTCGTTTTCCAAGAAATCTTGGTACGGCATCCGCGAGTGCCGCTTCTTATTTTGTGCAAATGTCCAGAAAAAATTAGGGTCAGTAGTAAAATTATTTTGTATTGTATTAATGTAACTATTGTGTTTTTATTTCAATAAGATAAAGTTGTTTTTCTTTAAATTTCTGCGACTAATAAATTACTTTAGCACGTGCAAAAATGTACTCCATCAAAAGCGACAATTAAAAATGCATGTTGACATTATCAAAAATATATAGATCATGTAACATCCTTATCCACTATGCGGATGTACTATTTATGATTTCTATTTGCAGCAAGTTTTTGTATCCATTAATGGTAGCGTGGTTCACAACCTCATGCCAGTTTCCACCAGGACCAGGTCAATTCTTAGCAGGACACATGGGAAACGCAGGTCAACTGAAAAATCTTTTTAGCAACGTGACATTCATGCCAGTCGGGCGCAACTTGACCCTTGAAGAGACAGCGATAGTCAACAATTGGCGCACACCTTGGACTGGCCCCTTCGCAAACTTATCCATCTACCTAGCTTATCAGGTAAAAAAATATTACGATTAAAAGAAGTTTTTGGTTTAATACTTTTGTAGGTCGCTACACCTCCCTTTCCCTCTAATGTCCTGCACTGTGTTGCGGTTCCTGTTTCTTTTTTCCCTGTTGCTTGCGTTCGGATGGTTATAGTTTCACATTGTGTAGTTTTTGTATGTATGCTGGTTTCAGGAGGTCTACTGATGCTGTATGCTTTCGTCCTTTTATGAGGACTTCAAGTAAGTAATATTTCCGTTCACTTTGCGTCCTCATGGTACTTGATTGCCGTCTTTAGCTGACGATCATGCCGTTTGCATTTGAGGTATATACTGTTGTGCATATGTGTACTATCCTCATTATTTAATTCAACTGTTTGAATATTCTGGATTTTCACCGCCTTGCTCGGTCGAAGCTGATTCTTAGTGGAGTCCCAAAGTTGCATATCCATCCGTTGTACAAAGCGCGTGCCGGTATATCCGGTTAGTAGCCCTTAAGTATAATTACTTCTGGCCAACGGAAGTAACGGTCCACACATGTTATGCAGTATCTGGATACAGAGGGTGGCACTATATCAAATCGATGCGGATGTGTTCGAATCTTGCGGAGGATGCTTTGAATTTGCCGAGTGGTAAGGKTACGTGGCGGTCTTCGATTGCTGGCACTAGATGCATTGTCTGGTCCATTTTCGACAGTCTTTGTATATTGCTGGCCATATGTTTCTTTTACTAACCTTGAAGTCGCTTTTATGCTCTTCAGCTGCAGTCCGGTTCCTCTTTATAGGTACGTTGTCAGTTCTTCATCTCGTTCATGTGTAGCGGCTACTGCTTTGAAGTCGATTGCTTTCGTTATCGCCTCTATTCTCGATAAGGCGTCTGGCACTACGTTGTCTTGCCCTGATACGTGCCTCATATTCCTTGTGAACAGGTCTATGAAATCCTGGTGCCTGAACTGTCGTGGTGAACATTTTTCTATCTTTTGCTTGAAAGCGCTTGTCAAATTCGATTTGATAGATCGTAAATATTCATGATTCTACCATAAGTCGAAAGTGTTTGATCGCTGTATATGCTGCTAGAAGTTTCCGATCGAAGGCACTGTACTTTGTTACGGCTCCGGTTAGCTTCCTCGAGTAGTACGCTAGTGGCGGCCATACCTGACCGCCTACAGCGTTGTGTAAAGCATCGCATACGAATGCGAGTTTTGCTTCAGGATCGGGATGTGCGAGGATCTGCCTCTTCTAGAGCTTTCTTTGCCTCTTCGACCGCTGTGTCGCTTTCTGTGGTCCATGTTATGAGGACTTTCCCGGATGCATTATTTCTCAGCATAGCGTAGAGTAGCGCTTGATTTTAAGCTGCCTTGGGTAAGATTCTTCTGTTAAAGTTGAACATACCCAAGGATTGACCTAGGTGCTTATCTTTGGTTCGTTTCGGATATTTTTAATGGCTTCCACTATCTTTGTAGGCGGTTGTGTTTAGTGTTCTTGTTTCAGAAACATCGTATCCAAGAAATGAGGCTTCTATTTTGTTAATCGTTCTTCCTCGGAAGATGATGCAACTAATTTGTCATAGATGTATGCGTAGCAGTGCGCTGTTTCTTAGTTCCAAGTACAAAAATGGCGTTGTGATCACCGTCTTAAAGACGTCCTCTTCTGCGACTGATATTTGATTGTGTGCCCTGACTAGATCTATGGTCGAGGAGTATTATTTCTTGGCGCTCAATGATTGAGCGAAATCTTCTATATGTTGGGCTGGATAGCGGTCTGGTACGAACCTAGCGTTTAAAGCTCTATAGTCGTCTCCGCATGGCCACCATTCGTCTTATTTTTTGGGTATAAAATGTAGTGGTGAAGACCATGAACTTTTGGGTGGTCTGGACATCCCATGTTTCACCATTATTTGTAATTCTTATTTTATTGTTTCGAGCTTATCCGATGATAGTCCTTTGGGTCTACAACACGCTGGGATGCAGATGTTATCTCGATGTTGTACTGTTCTATGCTTTGGGGACGTTAGTTGTCCACTTGGCTTCGTTAAGCTGGGGAATTTTGCCAGTAGTGGTCCGTACGACTTGTCGATTTCGGTGATGCCTTTAGATAGATAAAACGAAAATGATTCCCACGTGTTTACCTAATGAGTATCATTGTTGCAGTGGGTGTGTTCTACACTTTGTACGACAATGCCCGTGCCTGCTGGAGCTTTCGTACCGCTCTTCAAGATTGGTGCATCGTTCGGTCGTATAATTGGGGAACTGATAAACCAGTGGTACTCAGGAGGTAAGTACATTGTAGATACGTTTTGTATTAATATTGATTATAAAGTACGCGGCTAAAGTCTCCCCACGTCTTGTTTGGCTTATATTTTTATCGTGTTACATCCATCAATTGGGTATTTGCCATTTATTTATATTTTATTAAATTGTATACTAATAGGTAGCATCTAATCCACAAAACAGTTCTGACAGCTTATAAATTCGAAAAAATGGATCGTAAGGTGTATTTTTAATATTAAAAATGAGAATATTTAAAGGGACCGCCAAAACCCGAACATATTGGCCGTGACGTCAGGTGTCTTGTAAATGGCCGCTTGTTTACATCTGGGGTAAGCGCGTCACGCGTCTGCCTCAGCCCGTCAATCTGTCAGTTTGTTGTTTGCGTTCATTTAATGACAAGCGAATTAAAATACGCCAAGAAAAAGTGAAATACTTATGAGTTATGACTTCTGAAGGCATGTTCAATGTTATAGAATTTGTGTACAACGATGAGCGGTTCAACGCGGCGGAGATGAGGAACGTAAAAGCAAAGCAACAGCGTAAGTGAACTTGTTATCAAATTGTTGGAAACATACTATTTGTAAACATAAAAATGTAAGATTCAAAAATATACCCTAAACTTGACATTAAATAATAATAAATTTAAATTGCCATTTATTTTCGAGGCTCTTGCGGCTCGTTTCCGGTCTGGCTAATAGTCGAATATATGGGGAACAACGTCGTTCTTTATTATAACATTTCCCTCTATCAACTTAAAACGCATATAATTTTTCATATCCTCTTCAAGCTATAACAAAATGGAAACTGAATGGTAAGCACTTATAACCCCAAAAAGAATAATAAAACTTACAGTAAGAATTAAGATGATCTTCACAACAGAAAAACAAACTTTGCGATTTCGGTATATCACGTCTAGGGGCCTTAAACAACATTTTCATACGTTGATAATCTCGAGGAACGGTTATAAAAATTTTGATAGCTGTACTGACTGAAGTACTTTTATAACCATGTACAAAACAATACTTATTTTGTTATCCATACATAATAGATGCTTGTAAAACTACACAAATCACTTTTTTAGTGCCATCTCTTACACCTTCCTTTCAATAAAAACCACACAAAAGCTTTTCCAATACAAGAATGATACTACACCATTAAACAACACGCTCCTCGGGAATGTTTACATGACACTTGACGTCACGAGTTGAATAACCTTGGATAGAAGCGGTTTGGCGGTGACTCCTAAGATTCGAACTTCAGACGTGAAATTCTCTACCTACAAATATTTTTTTGTTTTTTTTTACATGGCGTACATATATGCACTTCAAGATTCATTTTACGTAATTTTCAAAAAAAAGTGATAATACCCAATTGTTTATTGTATACGCTCCACGTTTACATATAGGGTTTACGAATGAGTTTTACAAAGTCTATGTAAAATACAATATGCTTAAAACTCTATTTACATTTTATTACAGATTATGTAAAACTAACTGTTTTGATAATTGATCTTTGTGCTCCACAATACACTGTTTAACTGTTGAATAGCTGTTCTAGTTTGTCCACCCGAGATCATGCTACGCGAGCGAGAACCATCGCGCTCTCGACATCTTCTTGGCTTACGGAGCTTTTTTTAACGTATTTAAAAGGCTTCTACTGCAAACACTCACATCCGTAAAACTTCCATCTGAGCTTCCCGTAGCTAAAGAGAGCTGTTGAATAGATAGAAAAAGTTGTACTTACAACAAATGTTGGAGCGCAGCTCAGATGATCGTGTGTCAGCGGCACTAAGAAACTAATGAATACGACAATTCCGGATACATACAAGGAGATAACGGATTTTTGAGAGCGAAACAGTGCAGGGTTGCACGACAGAGGCGCACTACTTAGTGCTAAAATGCTAAAATATGATATTGGATTATTATCCAGTTCCGAGACCTATCTTTAAAGCATCGAGTCTGTAGCTCGCCAGGAATGTTAGTTTAAAATCGATTGTACCAAACAGAAACAAGGCACCAAACGTATTAGAAACGAATCTTTATCAATGCATTTAACAAAGACAAATTTTGGCTGACTGTTCTACTAAATGGTTTTTTTTTCAGAAATCTGGTATTTCGGAAGAATGATACCGGTCATGCCCGGTGGATATAGCGTTGTTGGAGCGGCAGCTTTCGTTGCTGGTGTAACTCACACAATCTCAGTAGCTCTTATTGCCATAGAGCTTTGTGGAGAATCTTCACACTCCATTCCCATATTAATTGCGGTCCTTTTGGCCTGTGGAACTGCCTCATTGTTTGCACCTAGCAAATATGATGCTGGTATCATGATAAAGGGTCTTCCTTACTTGCCGGATCTTCTTCCAAGGTATAGCGGTAAGTTATTAAATTCAAATGTTTGACTTTATTACTGTTTTTGATTGGCCTTACCTGCAATGGGGTCCTTGAATTAAAAAGATAAGCGATCTTGAATAGATTCTGGAGAATACGTCTCCGAACAATTTGCTGTAGCTGGTTCACACACACTTCGGATATGATAGACGAACGACTTCGAATAAACACACTTTATTCCGTGTTTAACTACAATGTACAAACTGAAACGATAAACGACAAAAAGAACTTAAACTTATTGCCGACTGATGTAACTTAACATCCACTTTAATTGATGAAGATGTAATTAACGCCCCAATGACTAAGGCTAAGACTTCGTTAACGACTAATTAACATAAGATTCGATTGGCGTAACTGACCAGCTGACTGACTAAACTATAAAACTGTGACTGTCTCGCAAAAAGCGTGGCTCGGTTGAAATACATACTGTGAACGCACGAGCGATCGCGAAGGCTTCCGACAATTCTGGTGGGTTTTCTTACGAAATAAAGGGTTTCTATAAATAATTCTTAAGCATCCAGGGCGCTAATGGAAATTATCGATTAAATTAATTTGCCTTCTCTCAGAAAAGTGACGTATACTTGTCATCATAATTGTCATCTGTCGATCTTTGAATTATTTGATATATATTAATGTGAGAAAACGCCTGGGAGTGTGTATTTTCAACGTATTCAGTAGTGTTTTGTGGGATAATTAACTGTGGTGTGACATTGATCTGCAATCTTCACTACTATCGCCGTGCATATTGTAGCTTGGCAGCAGTTACAAAAAGGCGGCACAAAGAATTCAGAAATCAACGTCGCTCCCGTTGCATGAATCATTTATAGAACCCCTGTACCTTAGAAAAAATAAATGTGCACAATCACTTAGTGCTTTTGCTGTGTGGAAAGCTTACCTTGTTTCCCAATTTTTTTGTCTATTGTTTTTACCAATATAACCAAACCTAATACATGGAGGGTCATCATTTTTTTAAATATTGGCTTAATCTTATGGTTGACACCTTTGTAAAAATAGGTTAAAAAGGAAAAATTATTCAGGGTTCTAATGAAAACAAGAATAAAAAAGAAGAAAATATAAAGTGTAGGCATCTCTGAGCAAATTATACGTCAAAATTAACGTTAAATTTCAAAACTAATGTGATTTTCATACGTAAAAAGTTACATAGTTGTTTAAATAAGTATTTATTATATCATGTTTCTTAAGGATGTGAAAGTAGTCGACTAATAACTAAAATTACCCTTAGCCATTTATGATTTATGTTATCATTGTCTGGCTCACTATTGATCACGTGTACCTGTAATAGCAAAGTTTCTAGATTTCTAATTGGAATATGACATCTGCTTTTCAGCAATGTACAGTGTTTATACCAAAGACTTCATGAAGCGCGACGTGAAATACATATATCAGTACATGACGTACGGCGAACTCCTTAAACTCCTGAAGGAAACAAAGCACATAAGGTGCTATCCACTAGTAGAAAACAACGAGAGCAAGATTCTCATTGGTTCTGTAATGCGTATGCAATTAATAAAACTAATTGACGACCACATCGGGAAGAAGAGACGGCTACAGGTACTATGAGACCAMGTTACGTGACTGCTATAGCACTGACGTCTTTTCTTCTGTGTGTAGGTGGTTGCACTTCAGAGACAGTCATTGGCTGAGATGGCAAAGCAAAGAGAGATCGACAAACAAATAGGTTTGCAAAAACATCCGTCCAGGTTTACTGTTGTTCCAGCGAAAGAAAAGTTTGTTGTGAAGAAATTGGCTGATACGGGCAAAGTAAGTTCTTCTTATTGTCATGTTTTAAGCACCTTTGGAATGCAGCGATAAAGTTAAACTCTAAAGTATTAAAGTAATAAGTAATAATTAGTAAAAAGCGAATTTTTGAGCATCTCTCTTTGTTTTGTAGGATACTAGAGTACTGCAACGAACGAATTCTATTGTAGACCCACTCATGCCTTCGAATCTTGACATGACACCTTACAGAACAGCTAAGAAGGCAGAGAAGGCAGTTAAACACACCCTCGAAACACTTTTCAAGTAAGTATTTCCCTAAAAAAAATTAATTAGTATTTAACACACCTTAAAGACAAAACAGTATTAACGATAAAAAAACAAAAAAAATAGTTCTGGTATATGTAATTTTGCTGAAACTCTATCTCCAATTAAAATTTGCATATATTTTACATACAGCATGATTCAGGACAATACTATGCGAAACGGTAGTATTCACAATTCTGAACAAAAAAAGTCATCTCAACTTATACCCTAAAGCGCTCCGTTTCAGATATACAACCCTTAGAAGTTGTAATTAAACAACCACTTTTTCTGAAATATCTAAATTTCTGATTTCAGATACATTTTCTATTCTTACCTTCAGTGAGGGGTAGAAAACTTAAGGGCAGTTGCCCTTTTCTTCTCAATAACTTTTCATTCCTTAGTGGTTTCATAGTTCTGACCTAATTTTTGAAATATATCATTCTTCTTGCACAAAAAAGTTACTATTTTTGTATGTCAATAAGATTAACCGTTTTCGAGATAAACGACATGTTATTCGAACATGCTTAAACAGAGATGGGATATTCAGATCACATCAGCAAGGCTATGACAAATGAAACATACAATATTATTGTCACAATTAAGTAAAATTTATTGAGATTCCGGTTTACAGTCAATCATGCCTAGTGTTTTTACACATGCTGAATATGCCGATTTGGTATTTGTATATGGTACGGCCTGAAAACCACTTCCCATATTCTTTAGAAGCAGCTGATGCACTCCATTGGCAAAAACTATACACAAATACCATATTGGCATATTCAGCGTGTCAGTCCACTAGGCATGATTGACTGTAAACTGGAATCTTAATAAATTTTACTTAGTTGTGGCAGTAATATCGTTTCTTTCGTTTGTCATAGCCTTGCTGATGTGATCTGAATATCCCATGTCTGTTTAAGCATGTTCGAATAATATGTCGTTTATCTCGAAAACGGTTAATCTTACCGACATACAAAAAGAGTAATTTTTTTATGCAAGAATGATAGATTTCAAAAATTATATTAGAACCGTGAAACCGCTAAGGGATGAAAAGTAAATGAGAAGAAAATGGTAACTACCCTTAAGTTTTCTACCTCTCAGTGAATAAAGAAAATGAAAATGTGTGTGAAATTAGGCTCTTCTATAGCTAAGATGATTTCCGAAATTAGAAATTTAAATATTTTTGAATCACCCTGTATCTGTAAACAGTTTATACTGTTTTTCAAATACAAAAAGATTATTATTACTTTTAAAATTAGTTTTAAAATAAAAATAAAACAGCGCATCAGTCGCGTCCACGTTAAACGTACAGCCTATCCACTATTATTATGTTTTGAATTAATAATGAGTAGGTAGAAGAAGAAAAAGCATTACCAGCTTTTTAGCTGAATCGGATGGCGTTCAGTAGCGCTACGTTATAGAAAATTTTAACAAACATTTGTCGCTTTGACTTAAATTCTGAATAGGGTTTTGATGCTGCAGATGACATCACGTTTGAATTATTTGTTTTTGTGTTTAATTGCATGTAGATATGAAATTTGTATAAATTCGATTGTCTGAGTAGCAAGCTCCAACTTGTTCCAAACCTTCAATTTGAATGATTAATTATTTTCTAGGAAACCTTCGGCCAGTACAGATGGGAAGGAAAATGAACTAAGGATAATCGAACTGGTTAGTACCAAAAGATAGTATCGAGACTTAATTATGCTACCGTACAAAGTGCTGTGATATTTTAAAAATGCATATTTAAAGTAATATTGGCGATGAAGTCGTAGGAAATTATGTAATAATAGCCATGGGCGTACCCCACTTTTGGCCTAAAGGGGGAAGGCAAAGCAAGAGTTTCCTGTAGTAAATAATTGAATATAAACAATAACTTGAGTTTATCAGATTGATGTGTTCGCGCACGTTGTAATTTTTGATTTAGGCTAACGTTTAATTGTTATGAGAGTTAGGTTGGTTTAGTTGGTTTTGAAATCAGTACCTTTTGAGAAGATTTTGTAAAATAATAATTTGCTGACGATGGTAATTAACATAAATAAATAGCTAACCAGCCAAAACACGAAAAACCTCGTCCACAATGCCCGCATCAGTGTCAAGTTGAAGTCTAAACTAATAACTACCTACTAGCGTCGTTTAGTGATTACGTATCTGGAAATTACGCGTAAAGTAATGTCATTGAGACGTTTTTTAAAAGTTGTCCATAAAAGTTTCGATTCTATTGGAATTTTTCTGGATTCCTGATGGCCGACGTCAGCTCTGTAGATAGAGCCCAATATCTCGGGATATTGCACAACTGAAATCTCCAATGAATGTCACTTAGAAGACCATACTCAGTCTACAGGTTGCTCTCACAGTCTTCGAATTCTACAGTTAAATATTATAGGAGGTACTATTGTACACCAAGGGAAAAATCCGACTACCTTGTAAGAGTTGCTCAAGACAATAAAGTAGAAGTGAGTCAAGTCAAATGAGTCAAGAGACTCATGCGATCGATGTTCAAGATCTCCGCAGACAAGGGACGATCTTGGGATATGCCAGTATTCATGGGTCTTCAACTTATGTGAAAACTGATTTAACCAACTTCCGGTCAGTTAATAAAGAAATTTTAAATGGTGTTGAAATGATCGTAACTAAAGTAGCAGACCTCATCATTTACAACATTTATAAGTCTCCGAATACTGTCTGGCCAGACAACTTCCTTAGATACCACGAACATCCATGTGTATTATATTGGTGACTTCAATAGCCATCATAATTTATGGGACCACAGTGATAACGACATGAGCGGACTTGCTCTGATGAACTGGATAAAAGAGCACAACCTGCACCTTGTTTACACTGAAAAAAGAAATGTTTCCATTTGGCAAGATGGAGACATGACAACAATCCAGATCTCTGCATCTCCTCCTGTGATACAATTTAATATCTTTTCGTGAGATACTGCAAATGTTGAATGACTTTCCACGAAGCCAACATCGCTCACAATTAGTAGTAGTTGGGATACAGGTTAAAAATGTGCCATCACTTGAGAAACCACTGATTAGGATGTAGTACTCAAATTGACATAAATCTTCGATCGGTCCCAGTAACTACTGAAAACTACGAGAGATTTGTTGGTGTAATAAAGGCTGCTGCAAAGAGAACAATTCCAAGAAGTTTTCCAAAAGGAATAAAGAAACTGAAGCCTTGTACAGAATTATGAACTGGCTGACAGAATTCTAGAATCAATCTCAGAAGAAAAAACGGAATATTCTATGCAGAGCATGAACTTCACCCACTCCAGTCGCAGCAGTTGGTACCTGCTGAAAAAATTAGAACCAACTGTTATCTCGAATTTTGTTCAAATATCTACAAAGGAATTGAAAAAGATGAAGAAAAAAAGAAAAACATGAAAACCTTCAGTAGAGTTGCCACAATTATTTTCATTGGAAGAACTTCGGCAAGCACTTTGTGCTCTAAAAGTCCTGTTGGTTTAGATGGTATTTACCCAGAATTCTTGAATAACTTGGAGCCGAATTCTTTAAAATGGTTGTTATTATTATATAGGTAATAATATTTTAGATACATCTACTCTTCCAAGTTTGTTTCAGAAAACAAAGGTGATTGCTGCCTTAAAGCCTGAGAAACCTCCAAATGAAGTAGGAAGTTACATATCCATTGCCCTCCTGGGTGTCTGCTACTAGTTACTATAGAAATTACTCTATCAGAGAATATGATCTATTATTGAAGACTCACTTCCGAGGGAACAAGCAGGTTTTACGAAGAACAGAAGTTGCTGTGACTTTAACAAGATATACTCAAGCTGGTTTCCAGAAACGACTGAAAACTTGAGTAGTGTTCATAGATGGATTGATCCTCAAACTATTTAATACTCTGAAATGTTTAAAGACTGCTGTAGGGAAAAGTAGCACATTCAGGATTTTGAATAAGGGTTTCCACAAGTATCGGTTCTGTCATCTATTTTTTTCAACTTTTACATAAGTGACCTTCCAGTAACGTAATCGAGATAATTTGCGTATGCTGACGACATGGCATTGGCTTGGCAAAATAAAGACTCCTGTACTTGAACTAAAGCTTTCAAGAGACATAGAGAGTATGAATTGCTATTTCAAAGCTTGGCGTTTTCATTTCAACAATCATCATGGTTCTATTTAAAAAAGTATTCGATGACGTATCCTCTTCGTAATAATATTTCAGTTGTCTCAGAATAAATCTCATTTTAAATCTGAAGTTACCTGTTTAAGGTTTTTTTTAAATTTTTTTATAATATTCTGAACTACAGGTATTTGTACGTTTGTTTCGTGCTTGCTTTTAGTATTATTAAATTATTGGTATTGCATTTATCTTGATTTAGGACGGGGTACGCAATTTCCTGGAATCGCACATCACATGGTTTCTCGATATATAAACAGAGATAAGAAAATTTTATTTATCACTTTTTCGCGATAACCCATTTGATTGTGCAACGCTGATGCCCTCTAATTTATTGGTTTTATTTATATTTTGAGTTATGTACGAGGCATGTTTTTTAAGTAAGTACCGTTTTGCGATTCCGCCGCCGCAGCGCTACGGTCGGCGTTCCGCGCATGCGCGCTGGTTACCTACATCTCTTGTCTACGCACTGACGCCATTACAGTTTGATTCTTCATTATATACGTTGTTTACTGAGTGTTTAAGATGCCTCCGACAATCGTGAGTCCCGCCGATTGTGAAGTACGGGCTGTTATACGATTTCTTAGTGCTAAAGGCGTAAAACCGATCGATATTCATCGTGAGATCTGTGAAGTTTATGGACAAAACATTATGAGTGATGGAATGGTAAGGAAATGGGTGAGAGCATTTAAAGATGGCCGCACAAATATGCATGATGAAGAACGGAGTGGGCGTCCTTCGGTCGTTAATGAAGATTTGGTGCAGAAAGTGAACGAAAAGGTGAGAGAAAACAGACGCTTTACAATTTCATCATTGTGCGACTGCTTTCCTCAATATTCTCGTAGTGTTTGGTATCGCATTGTAACCGAGAACTTGAATTACCGGAAATTGTGTTCACGTTGGGTTCCCAAAATGTTGACGGATTTGCACAAAATCCAACGTTTAGGCAGTGCATTGACTTTCCTTGAGCGGTACCACAATGAAGGTGAAGATTTTTTAGACCAAATTGTTACTGGTGACGAAACATGGGTGGCCTACGTCACACCAGAATCGAAACAACAATCCATGGAATGGCGACATTCATCATCACCCAAAAAAGTGAAGTTTAAGCAAGCAATTTCTGTCCGGAAAATCATGTGCACAGTTTTTTGGGACAGAAAAGGAGTATTGCTAGTGGAGTTTCTGCCTCGTAATGAGACAATCAATGCAGCGTCTTATTGTAAGACATTGAACAATCTGCGTCGTGCAATCCAGAACAAAAGACGTGGCAAGTTGAGTAAGGGTATCGTTTTGCTGCATGACAATGCCCGTCCACATGTGGCTAATCGGACCAAAGATCTCATCAAATCTTTTAAATGGAAAACTCTAGATCATCCTCCATACAGCCCTGATCTGGCGCCCAGCGACTACCATTTGTTCTTGCACTTGAAGAAACACCTGGGTGGTCAGCGTCTAACGAAGTCGAAACATTTGTGATACAGTGGTTAACAAGTCAGGTGGCAGAATTTTATGAGGAGGGTATTCAAAAACTGGTGCCACGTTATGACAAGTGCCTCYATCTTCACGGAAATTATGTAGAAAAGTAGATTAAGGTACAGGCTTTCATGTAAGATAAAATTATTGCGATATCTTTGCACGTCTTTTTTTAATTTCAAAACGGTACTTACTTAAAAAACATGCCTCGTATGTCAAATAACATAATTCTCAAACATAGCTTCTCGCCAAAATACCTTGGAGTAATTCTAGATACGTCTATAACGTACAAGAAACATCCAGAAAACATCAGTAAAAATTATAGACTAAAAATAACATCCTGCACAAGCCCGCAGGTACAAATTGGGGTGCAAACGCAAGCGTCCTCCGTATTTTTGCAACTGCCCTGCTTTATAGACTGCTGAGTACTGCTCTCCTGCCTGGAAAAATAGTCTTCACACCGGAAAAATTGACACTCTACTAAATACGCCAATGTGACTTGAACAATTAAGTCATCTCCATTAGCTTGGCTTCCGATTCTTTCAAACATTGCTCCTCCGTAGATTAGCAGACAGTTGCTACATATAAAGCTTCGCAAAAATATGGGTCAGCTCCTAATGAGTTTGATTCCCGAGATCTGCAAGAGCTACCTACAACTCGGCTAACTTCTAGAAAAAAGCTCTGCGGGTAGAAGATTTCCTTCGTGTTCCTTATACTATTGAAGATGGATGGTGTTCTATTTGGCAACTTAAGAAGCATGATATATTCAATCAAAAGCTTATAGACGATCCTACAGAAAAGGTGGCAGGAACTGACCTCCCGAAAAAGTCTTGGGTCATGGGAAATGCAACTTTTTTCTTAATAAATGGGATCCATCTAACAACCCTTCTTGTGAATGTGGAGATCCCTCCAAACAATTGAACATGTGGTCAACAGATGCCACCGTACAGCATGACCTGGTGGTTTTGCGTCTATCCATCATGTTGATAAAGGTGCTGAAGATTGGCTTAAGATAATCTGATTGGAGTTTTTTTTTTCTACGGGTTTTCTTCAATACTTTGTGTATCTATTCTGGATATGACGCAAATGCGAGATCTCTTATGGTTGAATGAAAAGACTTTTTCTTTTAATGCTTTTATAAAAGTCGACCGTAGTCGCATGAAATTAACAGTACTGTGTAATGTATTAATTATTTTCATAAGGATATATATACATACACACCACGTCTATCCGTTTCGTTAAGCGTAATGTTATATAATTAATACTGTTAACAAGCCATCATAATTGTAATGTAAAACAACGTCTGATGTGTGTTAGGATACTTTAAATATATTTTGATTGCAGTCTCAGATAACAAGGTTAGGATTCTGGACCATTTTACCAAGGCTCTAAACAGTAACTTTGATAATTTTTTAAACATATAGGCCGGCCATTGTTAAAATGCAACGCGAATTTAAAAACTTGGTACCTATTTAATATGCCCAAGTCACCGTATTGTACAAGGAAGGTTGGAGTTATTGCAGACAGATTCAGTGTATTCTATACAATAGTATCATCCATAGTTGAATGATACATATAGGGAAATTGGTAAACATATTAGAAGATCTGGACAAGATAAGACAGTGGTTCCCAACCGTTCCGCGGAACGCTAGCGTTCATATCCACGCATTGCTTTTTCCATAGGGAATCTTTGGTTTCTAAAACCTTACCGACAAATCTAAAATTTGTGTTAGAGCAAGTATATTGTCTGTGGTCAATTACATAGTATCAAGACCACTAAAAATCCGTATGCTGAACTCGTGTATTTGGCCGACATCGCGTTAATACAAGTATTCAGGGTAGAATAGTGATGTTGCAACTAACCATAAAAATCGATTTTTGCATGAATCGAAAATCGAAATAGTTAATATCGATTCATGTATAAAATCGTCCTTAGAAGATCGATTAAAAAAAATCGATTTCAAAAAATCAAAAATAGGCTGTGTTAAATGAGACCGTAAATATTTGATACTGCTAACTATTGACATATGACTAAAAGAAAAGTACATTAATATAACAACTACATTTTACTTCCACATCCAACGGATGGAAAGTATTGTATCGCAAAAAAAATTTCCAAAATTTTTATTTGCTCATTCGCTTTAAAATGGTCAAAAAAATTGAGCAAAAAAATTTCTTGTCTGTCTGTCTGTGGTTTTGTTTGTGGACACGATAACTTTCGAAAGACTTAATATATGAACTTGAAATTTGGCGAAATTGGGGGTAACTACCCTTTCTGCAAATTTTTATTTTTTTTCGTTTTAGTATGTGATTAGTAGTATAACTGCGAGTAACATTCGCTCTTATAAATTTTCGGTGCAGCAAACTGTTTGGAATATACCTATTAGCAAAAAAGCGTCACTTAAAGTAAACGGGTTTTCCTAAATATCTCTGAATATATTTAATATATTCAAAAAAATGAAAATACCATCAGATAGGAAATAAAATTTCTCACAAAAAGTGTCTTAGAAAATTTATTCAAAATTTTGCATGTCTATGCTGTGCTGTCTACACCTCAACCAACTGCAGATAGTACTATTTCGCTGTCTTTACAGCTCATCAGTGCAGTTTAGGTCTAGTGTAGACAACACGGCATAGAACTGGTTTTGCTTATATACCAAAGCATTTTCGAAATATTTCCAAAAAACCTATTTTGTACCGAGCTCGTACGTTTTTTTTTAATTTTGGCATTATATAGAAAATCAAATTTCTGATCAGAAAGCACTTTTGTAAATTTTTTGTTAACCTAATAATTTTTGAGTTATTTGGTAAAAACCGATTTTAAAATTTATATATTTTTGCTAATATCACCAGGACTGTTTGTCTTAGAAAAAAATGTGTAGAGAGAAAAAATGCTCAAAGCGTAATGGCGTTCTAATGGTATAGTATAAGAGATAAAAAAGGTAATGTCGTTTTCACAATTGGATGTGGAAGTATTGATTCAATTTGCAGTGGTTTTATATATACGCGGATGATGACCATGCACGTTTTCAATTGATTAATTTTTATCTTTTACCTTAGGCGTTGGCGAGCGCTCTCTGTTATGGGTAAAAGGAATTATTGAAGTACCTTTGTCGCCACATACCTTGCCCGTTATCAAATTTTTATTTCAGCATTTTAGTCAGTAACCAGTGAGTTTATTATAACAAAATCTGGACATCAGTGAATTCGATTCGATTCGAGCACACCTTTTCCGATCTCTTCAAAAATCGAGCAACTAAAACTCAAAAAAATTTTTGAACGTTAAAAATCGATTTTTGTAAAAATCGATATAAAATCAACATCACTAGGGTAGAAATGAAAATATTTTAACATCTACGGATAAACTTTATTTTGGAAAAGTCGTATAACAGAAAAGAAAAAGATAGATATGTTTCGATTACTTCAAAATGAAGCAACTACCGAAATCATACCCATGGTAACAGAACATCTGTGTTTATTAGGGAAAAAAATGAAAAGTTATTTTCCATCTCTTGATATCCAAAAATATGACTGGAAACGAAATCCATTTTGTGAAGGTATTACGTCTAGTAATGAATTCTTGTTACAAGAAGACGAAGATTTCATTCTTTGTCATCCAATCGCACGCTAAAAGTAAAGTAGCTCTTGAAAATTTTTGTACAGTGGGAGTATCTAGCCCTTTCCAAAAAGGCACTTAGCACTTTGCTACACTTTTCAACTTCTTATCTATGTATGTGAGCTTGGGTGTTCGACACTGATCAATATAATACTAAAAAAGGGAAAGACTTACCGATATAGAAGAAGAAATGAGAGTAGCTCTATCTCACATTCGACCAATATATTGAAGATATTTGCAGATGTCACCAAGCACAAATATCTTATTAAAATAAATCCACTTGTCGAATCCGATGTAGACCACATTTTCAGTGTTCTGTCTTGCTCTGTACAGAGTACAGTACGAAATGTTGGCATTTTCGCAAACACTGAATCGGGACATCGCTATTTAATAAAAAAATTGACCTTCCTTAGACAGTGACAGTGGTTGAAGAGACTGATTACATGATTACACAATAATATAAACATATAAACAAAGATGGTGTTCCGTTACTCTTCTGTTAATATCAAAGGTGTTCCGCCATCACAAAAAGGTTGAGAACGACTGCTCTAAGACAACGATTTGTAAACAACAAGAATGTTGCAGACACATAAGGCTTGAAAACCGTTTGGCAATGGCGGTGGATAAAATACGAATTGTGGATAAATTTTACACAACTAACTAGATAACTGCTTGTATATAGAAGAGTGTTAAGATTACTCGTTGATCATGATGACAATACTAACCCCACTAGCTCTTTTTTTCTCGAAAAGCGAACACTTCATATCAGTTTTATCACCAGCACATCTAATCTTCATCTCTGTTAAGAATGTCTCTTCACCTTACCTTCATCTTTCCCTCAGAGTAGTCTTCAAATACTCATGATTTWCCAACCATGTACAATAAAGAACTAAAAATATTTTTAGGCACCCGATGGCGAATACGACATGACCCCAGAACATCGTAGAGCCTGGGAAAAGGAACAGCTCCTTCTTCCAGTCGACTTCACCCAGGTTCGCATAGACCCATCTCCACTTCTGCTATTGGAGAATACCTCTCTCATCAAGGTTCATTCCCTCTTCAACATGATGGGCGTTTATATAGGGTACGTCATCAGGCTAGGAAGGCTCGTGGGTGTAGTTCACTTGGACGAGCTGGTCCAGGCCATAAAAGATGCAAATGCTGGAAAGCTACCACCCCATGACCTCGAATTCGAGATTGAGACTGAGAGGATCGTGCCAAAAGCAAACCTGAAGAGGACGGATAAAAGAAGAAGTGATTCTGATGATAACGCTGACGAAAATGATGCATTGTGTGGAGCGAGAAAGGTTTAATTTTAAGTACTACTTACTTAATAATTGCACTCTAGGTGATTATTTTTGTTTGCTAAATGTTTTGATGGTACGAATTAAAATAAAGTATGAGCAAATATTTTGTTTGTTATTATACCTTAAACACAGTCTTCATTTTCAGGGTTACAAAGAAATTTCACATGAATTGGTGTGTCAAATCCATAAGCGCATTGACTTACCCTGATACCCAATCAATTTTACTTTCACATCCAACGGATGTATTGTATTGCCTAAAAAAATTTTCAAAATTATTTATTTACTCATTCGCTTTAAAATGGTCGAAACGTAAAAAAAACAAAATTTGAGCAAAAAAAATTCTTGTCTGTATGTTTGTGGTTTTGTTTGTGGACACGATAACTTTCGAAAGACTTAATATATGAACCTGAAATTTGGCAAACGTAAAAATCTCAACTACCCAAAGCGACCTATTGTTTTTGGGGTAAGTAGGTTATCGGGAAGGGGGCAAAACTGGGGGGTAACTACCCTTTTTGCAAATTWACATTTCTTTATTTTTTTTCGTTTTAGTGTGTGATTAGTAGTATAACTGCGAGTATTATTCGCCCTTATAAATTTTCGATGCAGCAAATTGTTTAGAAGATATTAGCAAAAAAGCGTCACTTAAAGAGAAAACAGTTTTTTCTAAATATCTCCGAATATATTTAATATATTCAAAAAGTGAAAACACCATTAGATAGGAAATAAAATTTCTCACAAAAAGTGTCTTAGAAAATTTAACTAAAATTTTGACATTTTCTAAATATTTCCAAAAAAACACATTTTGGACCCTGGCGAAATAAAAAATGCAACCCAAAATACATTTTCATAGTCAATGTGGTTATTTTACATAATGGTATTATTTTAAAAATAAATTGGGAATCCATGACGGCTATGCGCTATGGTTCTTGTCACTGTATTTATTAGAAATCAAAATGTATTCAAATGATGAAAATGATTTTGGTTTATGGTGAATGCAAGAAAAATGCTTCCGCTGCTGCCCGTTTATGCAGTCAACGTTTTCCAAACAGAAGAGCTCCTGCCGATACAATTTTCAAGAGACTTGAATTAACAGACAAACTGGCCACCACTGAAAAAGTCAAGAGAAAGAACAGCAACAGGCCCTGACAATGAGACTAGAGTATTGGAAATGTTTCACGAAAATCCTCATATTAATCAAAGGGTAGTCTCAAGAGCAACCGGTATTAGTCTGTCTTCAGTACACCGAATATTTAAATTGGTTCAGGTGAATGTGAGATTTTATGACAACATTTGCTTCTCAGATGAAGCAAGATTTTCTAATAATGGTGGAGTTAACAAACATAACATGCATTATTATGCGCAAGAAAATCCACGTTGGATTCGAGAAGGACATTTTCAAACTATCTACTCGACGAATGTCTGGTGCGGAATATTGGGGAATCAAATTGTAGGGCCTTATTTTTTTTCGCGATAGTTTAAACGACAATACTTATCTAAATTTTTTAAAAAACATTTTACCGGTACTTCTGTATGTAAATTTACAAGGAAGACAAGATCTATGGGCCACCTGCCTATTATCATAGAGTAGTGCGAAATCATTTTGATTTGGTTGTGCCTAACCGATGGATAGGAAGAGGTTCAATTAATCCTTGACCATCGAGAAGCCCGGACCTTACTCCTTTGCATTTTTTTCTGTGGGGAATGGTAAAAGAGCAAGTATACCAAACACCAATTGAAAGTGTAAAACATTTAGAAAATAAAATACGTGATGCGTGTTGATCCATCACTCTAGAAATGTTAATGCATGTTAAAAGATCGTTTTGTGCACGAATTCAACATGTGAAAAGTGAAAACAGCGGAGGGCGACATTTTGAGCATTTATTACATTAATGTTATTGAATAAACATTTTTTTTTAAATAAAAGCAAATAATTGAAGTTTATGTCAAAATTTACGAATTTATACAGCTCTCTACGTTTTATATTTTTTAAGACGATAAACAATTATCAATGTTACCGCTGCAAATGTATTTTGGGTTGCATTTTTAATTTCATCAGGGTAATTATCATTCGCGAAATATCCTGTATAAGTAAAAGCTATTTAATTCATGGAGATTTTTGTCAAAATGGTTACTTATAATTCAAATTAAAAGCAAATCTACGGAAGAAATCATTTTAAGTTTGTTGTTACTATTGCGACTCATGGTATATCTAAAAAAGAGTTCTTTGTGATAACAATCCTTTTGGCAATTACCAAATTTAAACCCATTTTAAGCTATAGTTTAAATAGACTGGCTAAGAGAGCAAGATGTATTACCATTCGTAGTATTAAAAATGTAAAAAGGAGCAGAATGTTTATTGTGCATTACTTAATATAGTGTAACTCCAGTTGCAGGTAGGACTTCCATACCATCCAGGTGAAATTTTAATATGTCGTTTACTTAGAAACACTTAGTAAAAATTAATGTTCTAAAACCAAACTTAGTCATAAGTTTAAGTTAAACATTATAATGGATCTTCACCTTAAGGCCAAAGTTCCCTTCAAAGTAGGCTACAATATGGAAGTATAAAAAAGAACCATTAAGATTTGAGAATTAACTAAACATGTACTTATTAACGCTACTACATCTTATAACATTATTACATCAGTAATCTTGCAAACTTTAACTTTAGATACACATGATAGCTATGATGACTTACATGGAAATGGCATTGCCCATCATAATTGTGACAAAATTGTAAGAGACTGATAGCTTTGGTAGATTTTCGAATTAGTAATTAGTTCTGGTAGAAATATTGTTAAAGTAGTGAGATTTATGTAGTATGTATAAAGTTAGTCATTATGGAGTTTCACTTGTCTTTTTTGCAGAAGTTGTATCTATTTTCTATAATTATCTTAAGGCAAGGGATGTTACATATTGTATGATGTTAAGTTGTTAAATACTTAGATACCTTAATAAAATCTGTATAGAGATACCATCAATGGTCAGATATGTACTCATCCGTATTGTAAAATATATAATTCGTCTACATTGCTGTCAAACTTCCTAATTCAAATATGATACCCTCGATAGGCCTTATATTAGCACTACCAGCATTTCCAAACATACAGCGACTTTTTTCAGCAAAATAGTTTTCCTCCACATGATACAATATCATATACTGTATATTTAAGCTTGTATCTACGAGGCATGTTTTTTAAGTAAGTACCGTTTTGCGATTCCGCCGCCACAGCGCTACGGTCGGCGTTCCGCGCATGCGCGCTGGTTACCTACATCTCTTGTCTACGCCCTGACGCCATTACAGTTTGATTCTTCATTGTATACGTTGTTTACTGAGTGTTTAAGATGCCTCCGACAATCGTGAGTCCCGCCGATTGTGAAGTACGGGCTGTTATACGATTTCTTAGTGCTAAAGGCGTAAAACCGATCGATATTCATCGTGAGATCTGTGAAGTTTACGGACAAAACATTATGAGTGATGGAATGGTAAGGAAATGGGTGAGAGCATTTAAAGATGGCCGCACAAATGTGCATGATGAAGAACGGAGTGGGCGTCCTTCGGTCGTTAATGAAGATTTGGTGCAGAAAGTGAACGAAAAGGTGAGAGAAAACAGACGCTTTACAATTTCATCATTGTGCGACTGCTTTCCTCAATATTCTCGTAGTGTTTTGTATCGCATTGTGGCCGAGAACTTGAATTACCGGAAATTGTGTTCACGTTGGGTTCCGAAAATGTTGACGGATTTGCACAAAACCCAACGTTTAGGCAGTGCATTGACTTTCCTTGAGCGGTACCACAATGAAGGTGAAGATTTTTTAGACCAAATTGTTACTGGTGACGAAACATGGGTGGCCTACGTCACACCAGAATCGAAACAACAATCCATGGAATGGCGACATTCATCATCACCCAAAAAAGTGAAGTTTAAGCAAACAATTTCTGCCCGGAAAATCATGTGCACAGTTTTTTGGGACAGAAAAGGAGTATTGCTAGTGGAGTTTCTGCCTCGTAATGAGACAATCAATGCAGCGTCTTATTGTAAGACATTGAACAATCTGCGTCGTGCAATCCAGAACAAAAGACGTGGCAAGTTGAGTTAGGGTATCGTTTTGCTGCATGACAATGCCCGTCCACATGTGGCTAATCGGACCAAAGATCTCATCAAATCTTTTAAATAGGAAACTCTAGATCATCCTCCATACAGCCCTGATCTGGCGCCCAGCGACTACCATTTGTTCCTGCACTTGAAGAAACACCTGGGTAGTCAGCGTCTTCAAGACGATAACGAAGTCGAAACATTTGTGATACAGTGGTTAACAAGTCAGGCGGCAGAATTTTATGAGGAGGGTATTCAAAAACTGGTGCCACGTTATGACAAGTGCCTCAATATTCACGGAAATTATGTAGAAAAGTAGATTAAGGTACAGGCTTTCATGTAAGATAAAATTATTGCGATATCTTTGCACGTCTTTTTTAATTCCAAAACGGTACTTATTTAAAAAAAACATGCCTCGTATGTCAAGATATCTGATCACAAGATTAATGTAAATAAAAATTTGAGTGTTACTTCATTGTTGTTAGTTTATTTAAAGACAAAGATAAGGAATTTTAAGTAATATAAAAATTGTAGAAAATGATATGAAATTCACTGAAACATATTATTGACAGATAACGAACAAATTCTTGATGAATGAAAATCAGCATGACAAAAGTCTGTACTTATAACTTACAACTTATTGAAGAACCAGGTAGTACAGGGTTTGCTTTTCCCTTCCGTTTGACATAACCTTTAGTCATTTGCTCAAAGTAAATTCGGTATTGTAAAACAAATTTTATTTTTGAAAAACGTTTATTCAATAACATTTATTCAATAACATTAATGTAATAAATGCTCAAAATGTCGCCCTCCGCTGTTTTCACAAGCTTGAATTCGTACCCAACACGAACTTTTAACATGCATTGACATTTTTGGAGTGATGGGTCTACATATTTGATTTTCTAAATATTCTACACTTTGAATTGGTGTTTGGTATACTTACTCTTTTACCATTGCACACAGAAAAAAAAATCAAACGAGTAAGGTCCGGGCCTCTCGGTGGGCAAGGATAAAAATAATGCACAGGTGCCCCATCTTTTTGGAACCATAGATCTTGTCTTACTTGTAAATCTACATTTTGGAGAAGTGCTAGTAAAATGTTTAAAAAAATTAGATAAGTATTACCGTTTAAACTATCGCGAAAAAATAAGGCCCAGACATTTGTCGAGCTTGAAAACGTCCTTCTCGAATCCAACGTGGATTTTCTTGCGCATAATAATGCATGTTATGTTTGTTAACTCCACCATTATTAGAAAATCTTGCTTCATCTGAGAAGCAAATGTTGTTATAAAATCTCACATTCAAATTTTGGTGTTCCCAAAAAAAGTTACAAAAAGCCAGTCTTTTAGGATAATCTGTCTCCTTTAAGACCTGAACCAATTGCAAGTGATCCGGATGAAATTGATTGCCTTTAACTATTCGGTGTACTGAAGACAGACTAATACCGGTTGCTCTTGAGACTACCCTTTGACTAATATAAGGATTTTTGTCAATCATTTCCAATACCCTATTTCATTGTCAGGGCCTGTTACTGTTGTTTCTCTTTACTTTTTCAGTGGTGGCCAGTTTGTCCTTAAAGTTAATTCAAGTCTCTTGCAAATTGTGTCGGCAGGAGCTCTTCTATTTGGAAAACGTTGTCTTTATAAACAGGCAGCAGCGGAAGCATTTTTCTTGCATACACCATAAATCAAAATCATATCTGTTTCTTCATCATTTGGATACATTTTGACTTTTAGTAAATACAGTGGCAGGAACCATAGCGCATAGCCGTCATGGATTACCAATTTATTTTTAAAATAATACCATTATGTAAAATAACCACATTGGCTATGAGAATGTATTTTGGGTTGCATTTTTAATTTCGTTAGGGTCATTATCATTCGTGAAACATCCTGTATTTATAATTCTATACATTTAAATGACAACTAACAATAAACTTCAATCCGCTCTCCTGTAAAATCCTCAAAACGTCAATTTATAAAATCAGTGACGAAGTGCGGTATGGATTATCCAAGACGTTAGGACTCCCCTTAAGTGTATTTGTCTGCAAAACATCTTAAGTCTAGTTAAATCTTTTATCTTTCAGATAGGCTTTCATTTATCTCTAAATATTCAGTAATTTTTAATTGATTCTTTTTCGTAAAAAGAGGAGGTTCTTTTTATTGTTAATAGTTATATATAGTACAGATCTTTTAGTTCTTCTCCCCACTATTTCAGCTACAGAACAAAAATTTTACAACATAGGAGAAGAGTATAAGTATTATCTACAATTACAGATATGTAAAAATAGCATAATTATCGTGTAACTTATTGCATCAATAATCTTCGTATAAGGTATCTGACTCACCGGGTAGACTAGATTCGTAAAAATGGAAAAATAAAAAATTTTCGTAAAACTCACCGGGCAAACTTTTAAGTTCCCTTTTCAAAAGAGGCTGCTTGTGCTCCTTACCATCGCCGTATTGATCATCGTAAGCTTTCTTCTGCATTCTAGCAAATTCACCCAAGTACCTGTGATACTTTCTGCACATCTAAGAAAACAAATATTTCTAATTTTTACCATATTTTTCCTGCAGGTCGGTTTTCCACGGTGCTTTGGCATACAAGACCGACTTGTTCTCTCGCATATTCATCATCGGCTACTTTCCTGTATGTACATCGGCTTGAAATACACCGGCCTCTCCGATCTGGGAGGGATGTTTTCAAACTCTTTGCCCATTTTGATAGGTTTTTGTCGCAAATTTCACTGCACAAGCAAAAATAAAAGAGATGATATATCTACATATTAAAGTTATGAAGCTGTCTTTAAACAACATACAAATCAGCGACAAAATTTCACCATTTTTAAGCCACGACTTTTCAGGAATTGTTAATTTAAAAGACTGAACAACCGACAGAAACGAAATAAACCACCTCCACTTCCTAAATAATACCTACAAATTATCGTGTTAAATTAAAGTCATGTGACAACTGTTGGAGCACGTGAGCGTGAGTCCACTTGCTAAAATAAATTTGAATTTGTAATAAGAGGGTGTTAAGTAAGTAACACAAGCAATTTTAATATTTTTTTCGGCACTTCAGGCGGTTGTAACTTTCCAAAATTAGTACTACATACAATGGACATTTAAGACGAAAGAGTTTTAAGCAACAAAAGTATATTTCGAGTAGCTATATGTAAGCATGGGCGTACCCAGCTTTTGGTCTGGGGGGGGGGCAAAGCAGGAACGCCCTGTAGAGTATAGTTCAACATAAATAGAAATAATAAATGTTTATATGATATAGGTACTTAAGTAATTAATGAAGTATTTATTCCATGAATAATCTTCGTGCATTTTCTGCAAGGTGACTTAAAACATCTTCTGTTAGATAAAAACCCAAATTATTTATATGTTTTCTATGTATACTGATCGTACAAAGCCCCTCTATAACTAATTCTGTTATTGATGAACTCACGTGAGGCGCATTCAGTTGCATCGCTCTCGCGTTTAACAAAAAATGAGTTGATACATTTTATTTTGGAGAATAAAGATCCGTGATCCACATAATGTATAATATCATACGAAGTTTTAAAGGAACATAAATTTCACCTTAAAAGTTCTACTAATAGGAGCACGATTTCTGATTCAGAATTAACACATATCAAAGACTAATGCATTAACCGATGCGCTTTTAGTACAGTTTCAACTTTTTACACCAGAAGCTTTAGAAATTTAAGCTGCGAGTTCATATGTATAGGTGATAAAGATAGTAATTTTTACTCCCCAGGGAGAGACTCGATGGATAACTAACATTATTAAAACTCAAAATGACAAATGTCTTAGCATTATGCCTCAAGCGAACCTTAGATCGCCAGTGCATTGCTCTCAAAAATTAACCGACACTTAATATTTTAACCGAATTTGGCTTCATTTAATAAACAGAAATATATTTAATTGCATTCTTAACAACACCAGGTTTAATTCGTGCTGATAATGCTTTTACTGGTTTCCTAAAACATATATTAAATAAAATGACTTTCATAAACGTGAGTTCGAATGGATTTTTAGTTTTTTTCTTTTCTGTATAAATTGTTAAAATGAAATGTGAATTTAGAAATTTGGTACAAAAGTTAGAGTTATCACCGAATATAAGAGAGATTCTGATGTGATTCCATATAACAGTAGTTAGTTGAACAATCGTTATAGGAAAAGGTAGAAGAGCTAAACTAAGCAGAAATCGTGTTATGGCTCATCCTGACCAGGATAGTCTTTTAAAGCTATATCCGACCTAAGACAACCATTCGTAACAACAAGAATGTTGCAGTTACAGCTTCAAAACGCACATGGCATCGATTAAGCTTGGAAACCATTTGGCAACGACTTATTAGAGAAGGTAATTTGCAAGGGTCAAATATGAGTTCTGGATGAAAATTGCGAAATACACTTGCCTATAAATTTTACTGTATTTACAATTTTGTAAATAAGACAATTTTTAGGTGTACACACATAATTAACCAGCTAAATGTATGGGAAATTGGAAGGGCCCAGAGTTGGCAAATCAAGTCCATGGGAAAGGGGGGCAGCTGCCCCCTCTTGCCCCCCCTTCGGTACGCCCATGTATGTAAGTATTATATAAAAACTAAAACAAGACACAACTGTTTAGATTAATATATATTTTTACGAAAGCATTTGAAAATTAGCGACGCATATATCAGACCTTAGCGAAGCTGCAAAAAAGTTGGCTGCGTATTTGAATCTTTTTTCATTTTGTCTTCATTACTTTAAACATAAAAAGCTTCGTATAGACGTGAACATTACGCCGCACAACAAACAGAACGTCAAGCAAAACAACAAACAGGACGAAATATGGGTATTTAGTTACGCCAAACTGAACAGCAAACTGAATGCATTTGAGTTGTTCCCATACTTTCCTGCAAACAACTATGGAATCAGCAGCAGCGTATATTTATATTCATTATTTTTCGACCGCAAAGACAAAACAAAAAAAATTAAGAAGATTGTGGCAAACACATTTATATACTCAGAGAAATATAGAAAACAAAGCAGGTTCAGTAAGTGAACTGAAGTTTCAAGCTGTAAGTATACCTACATTATATAAATTTCACAAGAATGAACCCTTCCAATTTTGAGGTACTTATTGAATCAAATTGGGGAGAAAACAGGATATTGTACTGAGAAAAGCAATATTAATTCAGGATACAAAAAATATGAGTCATAATGAAGGTATTTTATTTGCAGTCACCATGGGTATCTACATTCATTTTTCGGCTATTTCCTCTCATGCGACTTGTTTTTTAATTTATTATAATGATGGGCGTGCTTGGCTTGCCACAATAACAAGTGTTTTTCGTACTCACTAATTAATTTAAAACATATATCTTCTGACCACTCCATTTTTTTTTAAATAAGCGTTCACCCCAAACCACATAAATACACTCTACTGATGCTGTCTCCCAAATGATAACCATTTGCCGCTTTGTTTGGGGTTTCTCGAATCCCGTCCAAACCTGCAAAGTATTCGCGGGCTTTTCCTTTGATGTTTATCGAAAAACCGACGACAGATTGATCGACAGCATGCAGCAATCGTTAATCCGTTTGCAAACACGTTTGTCGCTCCTTCCAAACTGGTGCTCTGTTTGTTGTTTTGCTTGCTGCTTGGTATGTTGTTCGGCGTAAAGTTCAAGTCTGTACAATAATTAAGCATGCGACTATAGGCAGGTAATTTCCTTTCTAAAAGATAGCCATTTTGTAGCGCGACAGAGGGTAAAAATAGTCGTCCTTTTAAMMTGAGMTATCCGTAATTCCTATAAAGCAGATAACACGTTTAGTTCAAAGATMTCMTAATAGATAACGTCACCAGTCGAATCAGAAATTCCATGCTTCCTAACAGCTCATGTGATCCTGGTCCTGAAGCAGAACATGCGTGTTTCGCACAGGATCACATGAGTGAGAAAGAATGAGTATGATTACGAGAGGTAAGGAGTACAGTCAATTTTACGAAAGCTTCGCATCACGTACCGGGATCACAGGAGTGGAAAAGGTGTTCAGATTTTGCGGATCCTGGCGCCATTGCCATCTGCAATTTTTGGGCACCCGATAAGGCGCACATAGGAATACCTCCACTCACGACGCCGAACAAACGAATTGGAAGCGTCCTTGGTTTTACCGGCGATTCAAGCTTTTAGAGATTGCCGATAGGTGGCGCCACATGTTAAGTGTTTAATTTTTGAATAAGCTAAGCGCAATGTGACACAATTTCCTTTTTACCGGTTAAAGTTTTATTTTCGTTCCAAGTTGTAAAACTACAAACGCCAACGATTCAGTTTATCGCCATAAGTATAAAATTACCGTATAATAACAATGCTTATCGTAATTTAACAATTAAAAAGTTATGTACCATCGCACATTTATACCTTTTTCTGCTCTAAGCGACTTTAAATTTTATCCAAATCGGATGTTAAACAACGAATTTAGCATAAACTCAGACCATGATAAGCAGGGGCGCCGACTCCATGGGTGCTCGGGTGCTCAAGCACCCACGAGAAGTAAATTGTGGGTGCGGATGCTCCACCAAATAGGCTTCAACACATGTACCATAAATTCAAACTGACTTATCACAGATATAAAAAAGTACTCTTTGTCAAATTTATCAAATTAGAGCGTCTACAGTGCTGTCAGATGATTCAAGCCCACCCAGCCTTGTTTTAGAATTTCTTTTGAAAGCAAGTACGTGGAAATGTTGCTCAGTTTTTTAATATCTGATTTTTTTATTTATTATATTGGAATTTTGATTTATGTGAACCATTTCAAGTATTAATCTCTTGTTTGTATTACCTTCTTTATCCTAAATTTTTACATTATCCCACTTAATATGATGTCCATGTGTTCAGTAAGTGAGCATCTATCCCTTTGTTTAGTTATATCACTTTGTAGACGGCCAATCTATTAACCATCCATTGTGATACCTGTCCTATGTGTACTTGCCTTCACAATCCTCACATTCCAAACATATATTATAGAACATTTGCATGATATTTTGCAGGTAATTTTGATTTTAGTGTTGCGAGTAGGGTTGAGCAATGCTTCTTGTTCTCAATTGTAATTTTTATGTTTTCATTTTTTAAACGTTCTGAATAATTTTGTTGTCAATCCAGTAATGTTTGGTAGGGAAATATACGTTCTATGATCTACTGTTTGTAGGTTTTTGTTAACCTTAGGATCATGATTTACCCTCTGCCCTACGTCACTCTGCATACTACCGTTAGCTGTGTTTGCGTTACATGAAGTGTTGATAAGTCAGTAGTAGAATAGACGATTTTATTTATCAACGCTCTCGGGTATGAATTGTGTATTAGTAAATTTTCTAATTTTTTAAATTTTTTTCAATAAATTGTGAATATTTTATTTTAATAATTCTATGTTTCATCTGTTTTACAAAGTTTATTTTAACTTGTGTCGAATGATTTGAGACGTAGTTTATATACCTCCTCGATGAGGTTGGTTTCCGTCACCAATACAGTATTATTTTATAATTTTTTCGTATATCTTTTTCAAAAAAAAGTACTCCACATTCTACTTCTCGTTCTGTAGTGAATTGAACACAGTTTCTTTCATAAAAAAGTTTGTCGATGACTAATGCTGGTACCAACAAAGGCACTAGGACAAATCTAGCATTTCTGTACTTATTTTTTTCCTCTTACCTATTGAGCTCTATTGGACGGATTCATAGATACTATTTTCACGATTATGTTAGCATGAGCACCCACGAGGTTTTCTAAAAGCTGGCGCTCCTGATGATAAGCTCAAAAACGTCTAAGAGGGGCGTTTACCTAGAGCGAATCGGGTCATTTTAAGCACCTACCGTTTTACATTTTACCGAGTTATTCGAAATTTTTTCGAAGTGAAATTTCGACACAGCAATGACAACGTAGAGTTCGAGTTTTTTCTGAATTTGGTACGGTAATGTAAATATTTGTGTTTGCTTAAAAATGCGTATTTTTGGCGAGCTATTTCTCGAAAACTAAGGCACATAAACGAAAAATTTGAACTCCACGTTGTAGCTACATATTTCTTTGTACACTACCAAAAACATGAGCACGATAAATGAGTAAAAACATTCAAAAAATCTAAAATCGCAAACCCTTTCGCACGAGTCCGTCACGAGAGCGGAATGCGAATGTCCATCCCCACCAGGTCCGTCGCGTGGTATCCAGTGAACAGTGAAGCTAATATACAATCCTGTCGGGAATGATCGAGCGGTATACGATCTATTCCGATATAACTGGATTTCTAAGATTGTATATCTAATTACACGTGGCAAGTTTAATGTTAAAAGCTCTTCCACATTAATTTACTGTCTGCCGAAGCAATGGGGAGGCGGAAGGAAAATTATTATAAAAGTTCCTCCAGAAATCATAGTCGACATGCAGTTAGAATGAAATGTTATATAGTTCATATTTACAGAAATAAATGGGTTGTTCCATATTTTGAATAACCTGGTATAATATGATAGTAAGTTACTAATATCATGCTTACTTTTTTATGCACAACCTACAGTCAGCAATTTTCCGAATATTAGTTTAGCCCGTCTGTTGCCTCGTACGATCTTTGCGTGATTTCAACCTATCGGCTACCCTCTTACGTCCCATGTCCCGCTGGTAATATGGGTTGCATAGTTTACATTTCTGCCCGATCGCTCCAAGTAAATGCCCCTCTTAAAAAGTAAATGAAACCTGTGAAACAGTACTTAATTTAAAAAATGGAGCACCTAACCTTATCCTTGTTGTAACTGCTCAGAGCATATTGAAATTCTATGCAACATATGCGTATGTCACGTCCTCCTATTGCGTAATCATTATTATGTGTTTCCTTTAGAATAAGACGATAAAAAAATGTAAAACTCTTACAATTGCAAGTTGCTGCTATCTACCGATGTCATTTGAAACCTTTATCGCTCTCTTTCTAAAAGAGGGTCGTTTTGTGGCGCGACAGATGGCAAAAATAATTATCCGTTTAAGCGCGGTTATGCGTATATAATTCCTATAAAGCAGATAATACATTTAGTTCAAAGATTTCTTAATAGATAGCGTCACCAGTCGAATCAGAAATTCCATGCCTCCTAGCATCTCATGTGATCCTAGTCCTGAAGCAAAACTTTCGGGTTTTGCACCAGGATCACATGAGTGAGAAAGGGTGTGTGCATGAGAGGAAGGAGTACAGTCAATTTTACGAAATCTTTGGATTACGTAGTAGGATCACAGGAGCGTGGAAGGTGTTTGGATTTTGCGTGGTGCCATCTGCAATTTTTGGGCACTCGATAAATCGCACCATTTGTTGACATGCCGCTGAACTTTGTCAAATATCACCACATCACACACTATGCCATTTTTAAAAGCTGTAAAAGTGCTTCTTTGTTTTTTGACTTTAAATTGTCGGATAGGCAGCCTTCCCTCTAAATCCAACTGACATTTAATTATGTTCATATCAGCCCAACAATTTAAAAATTAGATTGAAGTACTGTGACCCCTAAATGTTGAAACCACTAAAGCATAGCACGAATTTCTAAATTTAATTCGTCTAACATCTCCGCAAATTCGTTTTGATAATTAGCAATTAGCTAATTGGCACCAGTTAGAGAATGGGCCCACGATTAGGAACTTGTATAAAAAATTTTATTGTCTTAAGAAATAGAGAAAAAGATTGCAATTTCAGTGATGTTTCATTTACGGTAATTGGTTGTTAAATAACTTCACAGATTAAAGTTTACTGCGGCGAGCGTGACGTCACGCTACGGTAATGCATACAAGTTTCTGATTGTACATACGTACAAGCGTTGCAATTTCGAGGCATGGCATAAATAATGTCAAGAAAATCTGAACATAAAACAACTTAGATCGGCTGATTTGACTGGGCGATATTTTCTGTACATGCATAGTTGTGCAGTGCCCGCTACAAAAATAAATGCTCCTATGTTTGTCGTAGAAACTGTGTCTATACAATACTGTTCCATGACTGATCCACACTTCAGACAAAGTGGACCGTACTGCATCTTGTTTAGTATTTACCTGAAAAGTTACTACCACAAATGTTCGATCTGTGTTTGTTTAGCAAAACACTTAGGTTTTACACATAATATCACGCTTACTTTAAGTTATCGTAACTAAAAACATTCCTAGCAAGACATTACAACGCTCATAAATGCAGTTTTTAAGCTTGCGAGGGTGAATGCTTTCAGCGTCCATAATATAAGATAATATATTCTCGGAAAAATCGCTGACATAAAATTGTAAGTCTGACGTTTCGATTACACCTGTAATCTTTGTCAAAGAAGAAGAACCTCAAAATTTGCCTGACACAAGTTCAAACAAAATTTTGAAAGTAAATAAACAAATCACCAAGGAAGCGAGACGTCATAGAAACAACGTGCCAACCTAATAAAAAAGAACCTAACGACGAAAAAGCAACTACCTACCTACTAGATATAAACGAACTACTTGATAAAAGATAACTACAAAATAGCCTTCCAAATGTCACCTAACTCATAATTTCCACAATCCCATTAAAATCATTAGTATTTCTACAAATTTCTATAGCCTCTTTTATTAGACGTTAGCGATAATATTTTTCTCTATGTAAAATTTGTGTTTTATCAAAGTCAATCATGTGTGTTCAGCTACGGAAGATTTATCTATCTGTTGCAGCCTAGTAGCACGTATGTGTTCTTTCAAACGCGTACCTACTTTTCTTTTAGTTCGACCTATGTAACACTTGCTGCAAGAACATGTAATTTTGATAAAGATTACAGGTGTAATCGAAACATCAGACTTATAATTTTTTGTCAGTGCTTTTAAGAGACGGCGATCTTTCGGAGAATACATTATCTTAGTTTTCAAGCTTATTTTTGTTTAGTCATTATTTCTTACGGAAAATATAATAGTCGCTAGGTATTTTTGATGTATTGCCGTTGTAAAAGATATATCAGCCACGAAATGGGGTCGTCCCACATTTTTTTTTATTTTACATTTAAAATGTACATAGAAAATGAAACACAGACATTTTTTTGCGATTTTTTTCGGTTCTTGTTGGCCGAGAAAAAAAATGGGAAAGTATGGATTTTTAATATCCATTTCAAATTCCTCGATATTCACGGAGATGACGTAAATGGCTCGGGTGCTGACGAAAGCAGGAAACTTCAACAAAACACCTGTGTTCTAGCGGCATTGCCAGTTTTATTTGTTTACATTTTTTATTTAGCTGCGTCGCGTTGCCAATGTGGGCAAATTTTCGCGATGCAGTGAGGAAAGTACACATAAACTGACATTCTGACAATGATAAGTATATTTTTGATATGGGGTTTTCATGAATCAACTTAAGGCGTATTTCTGAAAATAACTTAAATCACCCTTCAGTCAGTTTATTCTATACTGAATAGTTCAATATAATAAGCGTATTCACTGGCCTTTTGTTAAAACACGAAAACACTGTAACCGTCGAACCTGCTGTTGAACCAATGTTTTTATTATAAGGAATTAAACGACGCTTGAGTTATTGCTTGACAATGTTTAAAGTTTGTATACTTACCTATGACAACGACATGATAAATTTTGAAACTAGCAGGACTGTCTCTGGCTGTGGTAAGAAAGAAAACGTTAAAGTACCACTGACAACATCGCACGGGCTGTATGTGTCCCAGATGCAACGTAATAACCCTAACCTAACTCTAGCCACGCGATTTTGTTTACAGTTTACATAGTTTGGTTAAACTTTCGAGTTTTTTATTTGTATTTGTCAGATGAAGTGGTTGAGTAAGAGGTTGTCGAAAAAAATTCCGTTGTTTTTTTATGTAAGAATGGCTTACGTTAAGAAGTGTTTTGTTCGAGATTCTCCTTGAACGAAAAGCGTCCGTACACAACAAAGAACAAAGCAACAGTTGCAGGTTGCAGGTTATCACCAGGTTATGTCTTATATTTACATTGCATTGACGTTGACAGTTATACTTTCGTCCCTCTCTCTCACTCTCATTGCATTATTCGTATTTCTCGCTATTTATAAAACTGACAACAGTGAGCGTCTACTATCTAGGGAACTATAAGAGTGCGCATGACGGAAACTAGGAACTTATTACGTGATTAATGGCGGATTTAAGGAAAGGTTTGAAACAGGGTAATTTTTTCTACCGCCGTTTGTTACGAGTTAAATTAATCTGAAAGCAAAATAGATGCTTAGCACTAGTATTAATGATGTAAGCAATAAGAGGGATAGGTTAAAACTATCCAATTTTAATGTGTGGGACGACCCCATTGTATCATAGAATTCTGTATAATATGCTGTATTAATCCAGATAAGATAACGGGCTTTTTGTCCACCACCATGGCGCAAAATAGGTAAAAGCGAGCGTGTATCTATCAATCTAGTACCTATTTGGAGTTATTATAATCCCGTTTTCAGTCGTCAATCTCGTAATATTAAAAATCTATAATAAAATGTAGGATAGGTACTTGCCATATGTCTTGATTGTATAATACACTAGTCCAGTTTAAAGCCCTATCGCATATTTTAAACTGTTGTTTCCGAACTTCGAGTTTCTAGCTGAACATTCATTTTAGTACCAATCTATCACATTTATATAGTGATTACTAGGTTTGAACGGGAAAAACGAAACATAGCAGGTTTACTGCAACGCCAATTTCGAGTTTAATTAAAAAAACGCAGTCAAACATTGGGCGTTGTTTATGTTTATTGTAAGTAAGTTTTTTTATCGATATTMACGAGTTCGTCTGATTGTATGTCTATCAGAGCTGGGTACATCGTAAGTAATTTGCAACTTCGCTAAGATCTGTTACATGCGTCGCTAATTTTCAAATACTTTCATAAAATTATATTAATGTAAGCGGTTGTAACTTGCTTTAGTTTTTGTATACCTACATATAGGTACTCGAACACCCTCTTATTACAAATCAAATTTATTCGGCGGCAGTTCGACCCTGTGAATTTTAGCAACTGGACTCACGTGCTCCAAGAATCGTCACATGACGTTAATTTAAATCGATAATTTGTATTATTTCGCCAATACTTTTTAGATACTTCCCGTCAGGAAGTAGAAGTGGTTTATCTCGGTTCTGTCGGTTGTTCAGTCTTTTGAATCAGCCATTCCTGAAAAGTCGTGGCTTAAAAATGGTGAAATTGTGTCGGTGACTTGTATGTTGTTTAAAGACAGCTTCATAACTTTAATATGTAGATATATAATTCATTCTTCTTGATTTTTGCTCGTGTTGCGAAATTTACGAGAAACACCTGTCAAAATGGGCAGAGAATTTGAAGAAATCTCTCCCAAATCGGAAAGGCCGGTATATTTCAAGCCGATGTACAGGAAAGTAGCCGATGATGAATACGATGATGAATATGCGAGCGAACAATTCGGTCTTGGATACCAAAACACTATGGTAAATTGACCAGCAGAAAGAATACGGCGAAAATGAGAAATATTTGTTTTCTTAGATGTACGGAAAGTATCACAGGTACTTGGGTGAATTTGCTAGAATGCGGAAGAAAGCTTACGATGATCAATACGACGATGGCAAGGAGCACAAGCAGCCTCTTTTGAAACGGGAACTTAAAAGTTTGCCCGGTGAGTTTTACGAAAATTTTTTATTTTTCCATTTTTACGAATCTATGACTATGGATAATACATGTACTCTAATCCCACGTTGCAAAATTCTGGAGAAAAGAAATAAAAGATCGGTACTATATAAATGGGATAAACCTCCTCTTTTTACGAAAAAGAGCCACTGAAACCTACTGAATATTTAGAGATAAATGAATGCTTATCTGAAATATAAAAGATTTAAATAGACCTTAAGATATTTTTTAGACAAATACACTTAAGGGGGTCCTAACGTCTTGGATAAACGATTTTATACGAGAGCGGATTAAATTTGATTCCTAGATGACAGGTAAAAATGTAGAATTATAACTATAATAAATAAAGATTTTATTTGATCTGTGCGAGGTCCTATCTATCATATGGGTATATCAACAAAACATACTTTGCTAATGACCTTGAAATTTTCCATTTGTACGACATAAAGTATTATTTCCCTGCGCCATACGTCTGATATATCAAAAGTTTATCTAAACCATGATTTATTTCACCACAGTTAATATTACATTTCTTTATGCCATGTGTATACATATATTTAAAAAACGTACTGAACAAAACTGAATATTTTGTATAAATCAAGACAAGCTGTCCTTTACAAGTATGTAGAATGAATCATGAACTGCTATGTTTGGGCAACTTTGCTATATGAAGAGCTGCAAGGTCGGCTAAATAAGACAAAAGTTGTAAAATTACTAGTAGTGCACAGTGCCTCCAGAAAAATCAAGAATGTTTGATGGTTAACAAAATATTTAGAAAAAAACATAAACATTTAGAAAAATTTTAATTTGGTATAGTTATCTTATTTATATTAAGGTATGATTTCTTGTGGAAATCGTCCTGGTGGTAAAAAAATCAACGAATACTCTTTATTTTGGCCGAGTTTTTGACTGCTTCATTACAGTCTTCGTCGGGGCTTTCTACAACAACAATCCAACTATTACATTAAGTTTACAAAAAGTGGATCAACATGTTACATATAAATTTGAGTTTTAACTATGCAGCTCTATTATGTAGGGAACGAATCTATGAAAATTTAACAAGTACTTATATGTTAGATGTATTTCGCATATAACACAATGCAGAATTTTGAAAAAATATAAGGTGAAATATACATACACAAACCACTTATACTATTTTAATTTTGAATTTTGATTCCTAGAAAGAAAAGAAATCGCCAATAACTACTTGAATTTAGGTTTTATTGATTTTGTAAAATTTCTGTTGATAACAAATATGTGTAAATATTACTTAAATTTTGTGTATCCGATTTTTTATTAATGATGTTATTAGTTTTATTAATTTGGTACACTTCCAAAATGAGTCTTTTATTAGTATTCCGCTCTTTTTTTTAAATTTTGACACTATCCTAATTTATGTTGGAGTTGTTGTTTAATGCATGTTCTGCTAGAGCACACGTTTAGTGTTTATATCACTCTTATGCAGTGCCAATCTACTAGATAGCCATTGTGAAGTCTGGCCAATATACTTGTCCGCACATGTATCGCATTCTAAACAATAAACAACCCCCGATTGAAATTTTAATGGAATTTTAGGTTTTAATTTTGTAAACAAACTTGAACCTTTTTAAAAAATGTATAGCTATTTTTGTGTTTGCATTATGGAAAGTTTTTAATAATTTCTTTGTTAATCCTGTAATGTTGGGTAATGATCCAAACTTAACAATTTCAGAGGCCTGGGCTTCATTTTTATTATTGTTAATTTCTTAAATTTCATTTTGAGGAGTGGAATAAAGCAGTTTATTGATTAGTCCAGGTTGATCTTTGTTTTGAATAGGTAAGGCTTTTAACTGTGATAAATTTGTATTAYGGAATTTAGGATTTGATATTTTATTTATTCTATGTTTCATTTGTTTGACAAAATTGATTTTTATTTTCGTAGAATGATACACAAAATTTAAGTAATATTTACACATATTTGTTATCAACAGAAATTTTACAAAATCAATAAAACCTAAATTCAAGTAGTTATTGGCGATTTCTTTTAAAAGCTTTCAAAATTGATCTTACACATAGGAATCAAAACTCAAAATTAAAATGGTATAAGTGATTTGTGAATTTGACTACGACGTATACGTCACCTTATACTTTTTCAAAATTCTGCAATTTTGTTATATGTGCGAAATACATCTAACATATAAGTACTTGTTAAATTTCTAAAGATTCATTTCCTACATAATAGAGGTGTATAGTTAAAACTCAAATTTGTAAGTAACATATTGTTCCACTTTTTGTAAACTTAATGTAATATTTGGATTGTTGTTGTAGAAAGCCCTGACGAAGACTGTAATAAAGCAGTCGAAAGCTCGGCAAAAATAAAGAATATTCGTTTATTTTTACCACCAGCTCCATTCCCACAAGAAATCGTACCTTAATATTGACATTAGACGACCGCAAATAATTTTATTAAATATAGTTATTTTATTTACATAAATTTGAAAAAAAAAACGCAAGCTACACACAATAATATTATTATTTTTTGATAAGGCAAGAAACAAGATTAGGTTAGTATAAAAATTAGTAAAATATATAAAGTGATAATATTTTATACATTTTTCTATACGTTTAAGTACTTTTCTAATCAAAAATCTTTCACACTAGGACTACAATATTATGTCATTTAGTGATACCTATAACAAACGGACATGAAATGAAACAATTGTAGTGAAGACAGGTATTAGTAAAAAATACTAGGGGTGAATATAATTTTATTTCTAAAACCTTCAAATAAAAGAAAAACTATAACTAATAAAGAAATGTCTTTTATTGCATTAGAAAATGAATACAATAACAATTTTAATCCATATAGTAACAAGTGCAGAAGCGGGTAAAAGCAAGACGTCTTCTTTACAATGACACTAAAGGAAAAAATAAAGAAAATTGTCACAAGATATAAGCACATCTAGCTACTGTCAGTATTTTTATCTTCAGTGGAGTTTATTACTTGGAAACGACTTTTGCTTTCTGGAATATACAAGATGTAAAACTCTATCAAGAGCTGTCCCATAAACTTTTTCCAAAGTCATCATATATAATTTCGTCATATTTTTTTTTGAGAAGAAAACTCCCAACACACACTCATTTTATAATATTGTTTTCTCTGTATTTGAAAATATTAATCGTGTTTCTTGTCGATTGTATAAGAGTCGCTTGCATCTTTCTTCCAAAATTTTACATGGCTCAGGTCTGCGGATTCTTAGGTTATATGCCAGATATTGACATTTTATTTCCATCTTGCGTTGCTCCCAAAAAGCAGTGTTCGGAATCAATAAATAAACTGCGGCTTAATATTATAGTTTTTAATTTTTATTGCAGCAATTTTTTGCCATGTTTTCATGAAAACGATCATGTTGAATTCATCTATCATCTGTATCATCTATCTGTAACTTCCTTTCTTTTTGCAGTCAACCCGGACTTTCCGATATCCATTCTTGCTTCTTCGTAGAAAGACAAAACGTACTCTCGCAATTTGCGCACAAAACGGGAATACTTTAAATATTTTTCATAGCACAGTACATTTCTTTTGACCTTTCCGAAATAATTCTCAACTACTGAATTGCTTATTCTTTCAACTGTGTAAGGTAAATGTGGACTAGTCCACAATGGGCAATATGGAACATACCATTGCTTTGGTATATAGGCAAAACCAGTTCTATGTAGACAGCACAGCATAGACATGCATTTTAAAATATGGAACATATTTTGTCAGAATAACTTTCAAAAATTCTGGATTGTAGTATTCGTTTATATTTCCGTTTTCCGCTTTTTCGTTATTTTGAACCGATAATTCGTATATTTTCTCAAACATTTTGTGTATTTTTTATTTTATTATTCATATAATGTAGCATTCAAATCGTCATTAGCATCTATTCCATCAACAGTTAATTCTTCACGAGAATGCGTTTCTCTATCACAGCATAAAAGTAGCAAACTACTAAAACGAGCTTTCTTTGCGTTTGTATCGTATATTTCAGAATATAACGAAACACACATCTCTAAACTAGCTTTCAAGAGATTCAATGCTTTTCATTGTAATTGCTGAAACAACCAATTCCGTAAATAATTTATGCTGTAATGAATTTTTTGAAAAGCGATTTACCTATGTCATTTATGACCATTTAATAAAATGGGCACGGCACAAGTAAATCGTTATATCGGTTGAAAGTTTTACATACTGCATGTATGCTGGCTGGCTGCCTGCGATTACATTGCTGAATAACGGCCATTTGTCATTCTCTTCGCAAACGGAAGAACGCGCCCAGCCCCGCATAATCTTATTATTGCAGAATAGAGATACACTCTTTTTGAACCTGCGGGCTTCCTCACAATTCCACCACACGCATCAAGAGTACCATTCTTCTTTTGCTGACTTTGTTGAATGCTGTTTTTTTCCATTTCATTTATATTCAAAATATCATTATTTTCTCTCTTTTCTGAATTATATACCCCTTTCTATTCCTTTAACGTAAGTTGTGAGCCTTTGCTTATGGTGGTAGTTTAACGAAATGCTAAACACTCTTACCCTCCGATTTTTGTCTATCACGATCTTAAATTTTTTACAGGAATAGTTGTTGTGTATAAAACTAGCAAATAATTTTATAATCTTTTCTCTTTTTAGACACTTTACAAATCTGGATGCCAACTGGCATGTATTATCGACAAATTTTAGTATACGGTGTCATACAAATGGATAGTGCTTAGGATTTAATTTACTAACGTCATAATTTACGTGCCACATTTTATTATTGATAAGAAATTCTCCTTCAAAAAATAGTACAATCTGTAATTTAAAACTATGTTTTTTTTCTCGAATTCCCATTACTTGCATTTATACGTAAAACTGCAGTTAGATAAATCTAACATTACAGTCGGTATGTCGAAATCTGTTGTTGTCACATCTACTTCTATTTGACCATTGGACTTCGAAAAATCTTATTTTAAATAGCTTTCTCTTATAAAATAATTTAGGAGATTTAGATAAACACAGTTTTCATTAATTTTTACCGGCGTTTAAATCTCCAAAGCGCTGTAATAATTCTTTGAATTATCGCTTCCTAAAAGATTTTGTGAGAATTAATTTCTGCACGCCAAATGCAGTATAACTGATATCTATTTTTCAATGTATTCTTTTTGCGGAGCAGTACGTACATTTTACCGAATAAAGAGTGATTTGACCTATCTAAATTCGCGACATCTGTGCCTAGCATATCCAAAGCAATTCTAAACACTGTCATTGTCATTGGTTTTGCATGTGCATAATCTTCTAGAAACAGCCGACTGAAAACCTTTTCCTTGCCTATTACCCTATACACTACACTACGGTAATTATGTTTTGTTCTTGGAAAGTGAGAGGACACTCTTTTGAGCATAAATTGTAATAATTGTTTGTACGTACAGTTTGGCAATTCGCTTTTTACAACAGTAATTTCTATTGCAAATGATTGCTTTTATCTTTATTGAACATACAATATGCAGGATACACCAATACAAATGCTATACACTACCCTGCTAAACTAAAACGGTAAATGTATTATAATTTATAACGCTTTAATCATACAACTAAACAGTGCACCCAAATAAAGAAAAATAACACGAACTCTAAGTATTAATAATTATGAATACAAAATAAGGAATAGATCTCAATAGCAACACCGTAGCAAATATATAAACCTAATATGTACAAATAAATGGTACCTGTGACGAAAGTGAAATAACTGCTAATCACCAGGTTAAATTACTATCATAAACACGAGCTCACAACTTACGTTAAAGGAATAGAAGGTGCATAATTCGAAAAAAAAACTGTATTATGTGAAGCCGCCTCGGTACAAAAGAAGAACAATACTTTCTAATGATAAGAACTTTGTTAGAATACCAAATCTCCAAGATATAAATTTTTGAACGGAGATTTTGTTTAATATTTGTTTTATACTGCAATATACGTTGTTAAACGTATTATTTGCTTGAATTAATTTTATAAGTATTGTATCAGTTTATTATATTAAAAAATAAAGAATTTTGTTTTTAATAAGACTTATTTTATTGCACATGTTACTCTTATGGTCTAACTTTATTAGTTAAAGTTGTTATAGGTAATAATTTAACCGCAAGAGTTCATAAATAGGTGATAAAAATAATAATTAACCTGCTATGTTTTCTGCATTTCTCTGAGTATATAGATGTGTCTGCCACCATATTCTTAATTTTCTTTGTTTTACTTTCACATCCAACGGATGGTAAGTATTGTATGGCAAAAATTATTTTCAAAAATTTTTATTTGCGGTCGAAATGCAAAAAAAGACAAAATTTGAGGAAAAAATTTCTTTCCTGTGTCTGTGGTTTTGTTTGTGGAGACGATAACTTTTGAAAGACTTAAGATATGAACTTGAAATTTGGCAAACGTATAAATCTCAACTACCCACAGTGACCTATTCTTTGTGGGGTAAATAGGGTATCGGGAAGGGGGCAAAATTGGGAGGTAACTACCCTTTTTGCAAATTTTTATTTTTTCTTTTTTTTTTCGTTTTAGTATGTGATTAGTAGTATAACTGCGAGCATTATTCGTTGTTATAAATTTTCGGTGCAGCAAACTGTTTAAAAAATATTAGCAAAAAAGCGTCACTTAAAGAAAACGGTTTTTCCTAAATATCTTCGAATATATTTAATATATTCAAAAAATGAAAATGCCTTCAGATAGGAAATAAAATTTCTCACAAAAAGTGTTTTAGAAAATTTATTCAAAATCTTGACATTTTCGAAATATTTCCAAAAAACCCATACGAGTTTTTCTAAATTTTGGTATTATATAGAAAATCAATTTCCTAATCAGAAAGCACTCTTGTAATTTTTTTATTAAGTTAATAATTTTCGAGTTATTTGGAAAAAAACGATTTTAAAATTTATATATTTTTGCTAATATCACGGGGACTTTGTCTTAGAAAAAATGTGTAGAGAGACAAAATGCTCAAAATCTGATTACTAATCGTATAGTATAAGGAATAAAAAACGTTAATGTCATTTTGACAATTGGATGTGGAAGTATTGATTCAATTTGCAGCGGTTTTATTATTATTACAATCCTTTAGATAAAATACTGTACTGCTTCCGTCTACTATGGCACTATACTATTGCAAAACTCGGAGAGGAATGGGTGTTCTTGGCTTGGGTAGGAATCAACGTAGGAATCATAGCTCACTTGATCAATTCTGGAGTGGCTTTGCTGAACAACTGTGAGTATTTTGGAACGTACATAATTATATTCCGCCCATGAAATAATTGTTCCGTTTGATTTCAGGCCGAAAATGGATGATGAACGATGTCGCTATCAAAAACATTCCTGCCATGTACTTCGCTTGGATATCGATACCATGCACTTGCGTTGTATTTGCTGCCACTGTGACGAGTTGGTTAGCACCAGAATCAGCAGGTACATACAAAAATCTGCAATTTTAATATAACATAAAGTATAGTGTGCAGAGCGACAGTCTTTTTTCTCGTTAATAGAAAAAGATTTGTCGTTTTTGAAGCCAAAACAACCTTTTGAAATAGTTCAAGCGTTATGAGAAATTTCGAAAAAAAAAAAATTCGCGATATCTTTTTATTATCATACTGCCAGTGTTTCTAATTTTACATAAATTGTAAATATAAAAGTTGTAGAAAATTGTGTCCTCAATCAGATCACTTTTACAAATAACATGTCATTTTCAAGATGACATAAACTAATCTTATTTTTAAAATACAAACCATAGTAGACTATGGTTRCGAGAAATAGGTCATTTTTAAGCTTTTCAATGATTAAATTTTACACCTAATGATTATTTAAAAAATGTAACATTTGTGCTCATTATTCTGGTTTTAATGTAGTTAGCCATGTACAATCCGTCAATCCTTTGTACTTTGAGATTTAATTATAAAAATAGCTCTTTTAAGTAATTTATTCAAACTTGGAAAAGCTGTATAAACATATTTTACTAGTTACTTTGATCGCCGCCAGCGTTTCTTGCCTACGTTTGAGGGATTGTATGATAATTTAGGAATTATTGGGACTTCCAGTAAATTAAAGGACACTTTAAGTCAAATAAAAGAACATATGAGGGTGAATGCTTTCAGCGTCCATAATATAAGATAATATTTTGTCGGATAGATCGCTGTCTCTTGAAAACACTGACAAAAAATTAATAGTCTGACGTTTCGATTACACCTTTAATCTTTGTCAAAGATGAAGAACCTCAAAATTTGTCTGACACAAGTTCAAACAAAATTTTGTTTGTTGTTTTTTTGTCAGTGTGTTCAAGAGACAGCGATCTATCCGAAAAAATATTATCTCAAATAAATTAATTTGCAGAATCAAATGTGTTAGCCCGCATACCTCAATACATCGGTTTCAACAAGGAAAGTTGCGGTAGCCATAGGAACATCGCAGCGCATTCATACAAATTATCAGTCTCACAATTTTCATTAAAAGTTTTTGGAGTGTGTTGAAAAATGATTGACAAGCTGCGGTATGTTCAATAAGCATACCGGACGCCTCTGGATGCAGGAAAATCCTCATCATATTGAACAGCGGAGGCTCCAACTGAAATTCGGGGTTGATGTATGGTTTGGTGTCACAGGATCAACAGTTCTTAATCCACATGTTTTTGATGGATCTTTAGCTGGTTTACCTTACCTCAGTTTCCTTCAGAACGAATTCCAAGATATGTTCTATGCAGTGACTTTAGGAATTCGCACAATGATTCAATAAGGAAAGGAGAAAAGTGTCAAATTATTTAAATGAAGTTTTTCCCAACTCCTGTATTGGAAAGAACGGACCATGCCCTCTTCGATCTCTCGATATAAATGGGATATTATATGGGAAACAATTAAAAACAAAGTTTACTTCCGAAGTTATGAAAAAGTGAAAGACCTTTACATGGGCGAGGCGTTTCATTAGAAAAGCTTCACCCACTGTTTTGAAATATTAGTGGTTTCTCTGAGCCTTATTTGTAATTAATCATTTTCTATTTTGCGTTCTTAATGATGCCATTATGGAAAGCAAATTGCGTTTCGTAATAGAGCCATTATGAAAGAGAGATTTTATTTTCTAATGTTAGTATCACTAAAATACTCTGAGGGAACATTAAACAAACTTCGACTGCTAACGCCGTAACTTTCATGGGCCTTAACATCTCCGTCTTGTCGTTAACGATCCTAAAACGCCCGTCTACTTGACCTTCTTTGCCCTCTGTGCTGGTCCATAATCATTTTTGGTACCCACGTTGCACACAATTAGTGATAGCCAAGTTTAACCGTAAAAATCTTAAAAACAGTGGTGCGTCCAGCAAGAAATAATTCATCATCTAGAGCAGTGGTTCTCAACCTTTTTTCTGCAGTTGCTTACCTGAATAACATGTTTTATATATGGCACGTCAAAATTCTGTTATGTGACTGCGCTTTTTGCCAATTTATTTCTTACCATTAAAGAAAACAATTTGAAATTTTGTACATCAATATCGGTTACTAATTTCAAAAGGCAGCTCTTACATATAAAATTACGACTTTTTATCAGTGCCACAGATTGCGTTAAAATAATTTTGCCCTTACAACCCATATACTTTTTTAACAGTTAATACTTCAGACTTGTATTTCAAGTTAATAATAGACTTGTTTTTCGTAAAAACTTAATGTTTTTGTAAACTTTTGATTGTTTCTACAGTAAAATTGCTAAAAGCAGTACAAAGTTTGCATCAAAACTTTAAGTATTTCATAAGGCGCTATTTTAGTTAGTGTTGACGTGGTTTCTTTATTTACGAAAGTACCCATCCCTGAAATGATAGATATCATCAAATCCAAGCTTAATAGACATACCCTAGGTGACACGATAGCCTGATTATCTGAACATTGTTTAAAATCTACTTATTTCTTATGGAACGATCATTTTTATGAACAAAAATCAGGTTGTGCAATGGGTTCACCTCTAAGTCCTGTAGTAGCCAATTTGTTTATGGAAAATTTTAAACAGGTAGCGATAAACAGTTTTCAGATTAAGCCAAAATGTTGGTATAGGTACGTAGATGACACTTTTGTTATTTGGCCCCATGGTATAGAAGAGTTAGGTAGTTTTCTAAATCATTTGAACAGTCAAAATCCTCACAAAAATTTAGTATGGAATTAGAAACCAATGGTAGTTTACCTTTTTTGGATGTCCAAATTTATACAATAAACACTGGCCAGAAAACCAACACACACAGACAGATATCTCACCACCCTCCCATTACACATTATTTGTTAGAGCACAAAGGATCTCAGACGAAAGTTCTTTACAAAAAGAAATATATCATCTTAAATCAGCGCTAGTGAGAAATGGTTATAACAATAAGAACATTTGGTCAGGTTTTAATAAAAGTGCTCATCCAAATCAAGTAAATTCTCAGCCAGGACAAAGTAAATTGAAGTTGAGTTTGCCTTATGTACAAGGCCTTTCGGAAAAATTAAAGAGGATGCTTAGAAAACACGATATTGTAGTTGTTGATAGTACATATAATAATTTAGATAAAATTTTAAGTTCTACTAAAGATAAAGTACATTTAGAGAGTGAATGTGTTTACAAAATTACTTGTTCTTGCGGAAAGTGTTACATAGGTCAAACTAAAAGAAAAGTAGGTACGCGTTTGAAAGAACACATACGTGCTACTAGGCTGTAACAGATAGATAAATCTTCCGTAGCTGAACACTCATATTTGACTTAACTCATGATTGACTTCGATAAAACAAAAATTTTACATAGAAAAAAATATTATCACAAACGTCTAATACAAGAAGCTATAGAAATTTGTAGGAATACTAATAGGTAAACTAGGTAGTTCCTTTTTCGTCGTTAGGTCCTTTTTTATCAGGCTGACGTCTTGCTTCCTTGGTGATTTATTTATTTGCTTTCAAAATTTTGTTTGAACTTGTGTCAGGCAAATTTTGAAGTTCTTCGTCTTTGACAAATATTACAGGTGTAATCGAAACGTCAGAATTATAACTTTTTGTCAGTGTTTTCAAGAGACAGCGATCTTTCCGGGAAAATATTATCTTATATTATGGACGCTGAAAGCATTCACCCTCATTTAAGTTTATCAGTAAATAAGTGTGACGTTTACTAATTCAGCTTAGATGCTGCTTGATTTGCAGCAAATTGTAAACTTATATTCAATTAGCAACCAATAAAAAGGCAGGCAATCTAAGTATCAAATTTAGTTTTGTAAATGTTACCTCATACTTTTAAATGACACTTAATTACTGATAAATTTTTTACTTTAATCAGAATTTAAAAAGAGACCACGAAGTTTCAAAATAAAGCAGTTTATCATTAACGCGAGATAAAAATCTGAAATAGTGAGGAATAAAAAAAGTATTTGTTATAACAGGAATAAATGTGTTAATTTACTCTATTCTATTCACAGTAAATCATACGTTTGCTTGAAAACAGTTATCTTTTAATGACCATTTCAATTCGTTTGTCCTAAGGATTGAAAAGTTACTGGTGAAAAGGGTCCACTGTGATATATAGAATATAAATGAAATTGTTTGATTCGAACTTTTCGTTGCTTAATTAGAAAAGGAATGCTAACCAATATTGCTTATTTGAATTTCAGGTGGTGGTATTCCTGAACTCAAGACTATCCTTAGGGGTGTAGTCTTACATAAATGGCTAGCATTTCGCACACTTTGCGCCAAGTGTATCGGTATCGTATGCGTTGCCGGTGCTGGGATGACAATAGGAAAAGAAGGACCCTTCATTCATATATCCTGTTGCATCACGATGCTGTGGATGCGAGTATGGAATGGCTTGAGAGGTCTATACAGAAGCAGGGCAAGAAGAGCCGAACTTTTGGCAGCTTCTGGGGCTTTGGGGGTCGCCGTCACTTTCAGAGCTCCTATAGGAGGTAAATTTGTTTTACTCTACTTCTGGTATACAGAGTGATTTAGAAGGAAGTGACAATACTTTAAGAAACGGTGGTATTCACAATTTTGCATAAAAAAACTGTCTAAAACTTATAGCCTTGGAAACTGTAATTAAACAACTACTTTTTCTGAAATATCTAAGCAATCTAGAAATATTTAAAATTGAAATTCCGGAAATCATCTTAGCTATAGAGTGGTCTAATTTCAGACACATTTTCATTTTCTTACATTCAGTGAGGGGGAGACAACTTAAGAGTAGTTACCCTTTTCTTCTCAGTAATTTTTTATCCCTTAGTGGTTTCACAGTTCTGTTTGTCGATAAGATTACCCGTTTTCGAGATACATGGCATTTTAATCGAATATGCTTAAACAAATCACATCAGCAAGGCTATGTCAAATGAAAAAGACGATATTACTGTCACAATTAAGTAAAATTTATTTAGATTCCGGTTTACAGTCAATCACACTAGCTTTACACATGGTGAATATGCAGATATGGTATTTGCGTATGGTACGGCCTAAAAAACGACGCTTTCTATATCCTTTAGAAGCAGCTGATGCTCTCTGTTGGCAAAAATGGTACACAAACACCATATTGACATATTCAGCGTATGTAAATACACTAAGCATGATTGACTGTAAACTGGAATCTTAATGGTGACGGTAATGTCGTTGTTTCATTTGTCATAGCCTTGCTGATATAATTCGAACATCCCATTTCTGTTTAAGCATGTTCGAATAAAATATCGTTTATCTCGAAAACGGTTAATCTTATCGGCATACAAAAAGAGTACCTTTTTTGTGCAAGAAGAATTATAGATTTCAAAAACTAGGTCAGAACTGTGAAGCCACAAAGGGATGAAAAGTTATTTCTTTTTACCTCTTAGTGAATGTAAGAAAAAGATAATGTATCTGAAATCAAGCCCCTCTATAGGTAATATGATTTGCAGAATTTCAAATTTAAATATTTCTAGATTACTTATATATTTCAGAAAAAGTACAAAACGAAACGATGCGGTTTGATTTATAAAATTTCCTATTTAAACCACTATTGCAAATTCATAAACTCTTATTATTTAACACGAAATATCTCAACAAAAATAACTTTAGAGCAGTGGTATCTCAGTACTATTTTTTTGATTCAAAATGGCCTGTCTTATAAGCTATTCAGAAAGGAGTAATTCCATTTTTAATATCAAAGTTGTAGCAAATATATCAGTTAATGCTCGATGTCTATACTATACACAGCCAAGTCCTTAGAATACATTCTACATCTTTTCTTCCAAACAATAACAATTAAAAATATACACATCGTTTGAAATATAAAAAAAATCGGGCCAGAGTCAAAATTTTTACATACTACTAATTTATTTTAACTAGTATTGTAGTAGTCCCTGGAGTATAATATTTCTTTAGGTCTTAGTTTCCAGCTTATTTGCAATTTGTTGAGTTTCATCTTCCTGTTGAGTTCGATAAACTATATGAAATTTGATTTGATGACTAATTTAACGTCTCCATAGTTTATCTAAGTCAGGCATAAACAATAATTCCTCTTACAACACTTTTAAATCTCTTTTTTATACTTCTGCTAAAAACTACTCTTTTAATGAGCGGCATTTCGATAGTCAAGTAAATATTAATTAACACCCATGACAGTTTTTCCAATTAACGTTGGTTTAACAGACATTTATCACACAGTTTTCATGATAACCTCCCATTTACACGATCTGCTAAAAATGATGGCTTTGTTTTTAGAGTTAAATACAATAATTTGTTTTATTTTGAGTATTAGGATTTGGAGATACATTTAATGTCATGTTTATTGAACTTTTATAATAGGTTGAAAGTAGAATCGGTTTGGCAATTCTCAAAAGCTAATTTTGAATCATGATCTTTAGTTCTATCGTGGTTCTAAAAAGCAAAAGGAATTTGTCGCACCACAAGATATTCAGGAGTAATAAAACTTGTTACTCCGTTAGTTAAATACATTTCAAGTTTACGGTCATTTTAATTCGGTAGAGAACTTACGAAAACAAGAACTTTAGGTCGTTCAGAGCAAGAATTTACCATAAAAGCAATAATCACCATGAAAGTTAATGTGTATTAAAAAACACGTCAGTGTATTTTACTATTGTATAACATTTTTTGAACTCTTTACTCTGTTTCAGGGGTTTTGCTTAGTGTTGAAGCAACAACGACATACTACTACGTCAGAAATTATTTTCGTGCTTTTTGGTTGGCGGTGTGGGGCTGTCTAACACTGCAGCTTTTGGCGGTGTGGTGCCTTGGAAAAGACACGCTGGTGCCGATGTTCCACATACACTGGAACTTGGATTTTAATTTCGATACGCAGGAAGTATTTGTGTATGCTTTGATAGGGTAAATCTGTTTAATATAAGTGTAATACATAAGCTAACTTTTTTCGATTTTAGAATAGCTTGTGGAATTGGCAGCGCTTTGTACGTACAAATCCATCGGCACTATGTCTTGTACGTACGAAAGAGCAAACCCTGTACCTGGTTCTTCAATAGGTTGTAAGTTATAAGTACACGCTTTTGCTATACTGATTTTCATTCATCAAGAATTTGTTTGGTATCTTGACATAGATACAAGCGTAAATATACAGTATATGATATTGTATCATGTGAAGGAAAACTATTTTGTTGAAAAAAGTCGCTGTATGTCTGGAAATGCTAGTAGTGCTAATATAAGGCCTGTCGAGGGTATCATATCCAAATTAGGAAGTTGGTTGTTTGACAGCAATGTGCATGATTGCTTAATTAATAGACGAATTATATATTTTATAATACTGGTGAGTACATATTTGACAATTGATGGTATCTCTATACAGATTTTATTAAGTATCTAAGTATTTAACAACTTCACATCATACAATATGTAACATCCCTTGCCTTAAGATAATTAAAGAAAATAGATACAACTTCTGCAAAAAGGAACAAGTGAAACTACTCGGTTAAAAACGAACTCACTAATGACTAACTTTACACATACTACATAAATCTCACTGCTTTAACAATATTTCTACCAGTACTAATTACTAATTCAAAAATCTACCAAAGTTATCAGTCTCTTACAATTTTGTCACAATTATGGGCAATGCCATTTTCATGTAAGTCATCATAGCTATCTGCTATCTTGTGTATCTAAAGTTAAAGTTTGCAATATTACTGATGTAGTAACGTTATAAGATGTAGGAGTAGCGTTAATAAGTACAACTTTAGTTGGTTCCCAAATCTTAGTGGTTCCATTTTACACTTCCACATTATAGCTTACTTTGAAGGGAACTTTGGCTTTAATGTGAAGATCCATTATAATGATTAACTTAAAATTATGACTAAGTTTGATTTTAGAACATTAATTTTTACTAAGTGGATGTTTGTTTTTGAGTAAACGACATATTATAATTTCACTTGAACGGTACGGAAATCCTGCAACTGGAGTAAAACTATATTAAGTAATGTACAATAAACATTCTGTTCATTTTTACATTTTTTAATACTACGAATGCTAATAAGTCTTGCTCTCTTAGACAGTCTATTTAAACTGTAGCATAAAATGGGTTTAAATTTGGTAACTGCCAAAAGGATTGTTATCACAAACAACTCTTTTTTTAGATATACCATGAGTCGCAAAAGTAACAACAAGCTTAAAATTATTTCTTCCGTGGATTTGCTTTTAATTTGAATTATAGGTAACCATTTTGACAAAAAATCACCATAAATCAAATACCTTTTACTTATACGTTCTTCTACGTCTATATTAAAGACGACTGGCTTCGCTTGCTCACTTATGATATTTAAAAGACTGTAGAATATTTTTGCAATTGTGGACGATTTTCCACAATGTTCTATGACTTCTCGAAACGTCGATTTTTGACATCTCCAACGTGAGACATGGCAATAGCTGTTTTGTGCGGTATGGGCCCATCCATTACTTCACCTGTTTGCAGAACGATATGACCTTTTTTACATCATGTTAATCAAATAATGCTTCATCGGTATAAACTATATTCCGCCCTTCATCTCGGTACATTTTTTATCTGCAAACATATTCGCTTCTCAGTTTTTTAAAGGTGGTGATTCCATAATGGCCAGTCTTTTGTTAAGCGCTTTAAAATTAAGGCCACTACTATAAAAATGCAGTCTAAATGTTTAGTCACAATATTCAGTATCGTACCCTGAATAATTTAACCTTTGTTTTAATGTAGCACTCGTAGGCATCGTATTTTCTTTATACATATTGTATACAACCTTTTTTGTTTCTGCAGGTACCGAAACTTTTACTTAATTTAGTATTTTTTGTCTTCACTTTTTTCACCCGATGAAGAGACAAATTGACTTTGGATTAACACAGAAGCACTAAAATGTCACCACTCATGGAAGACGATCAGTTGTCAACTAAATAATATTTGTTTGTAATTATTCTACCTTCTATCCATCTTTATAAGCCCTACACTAGGATTTAATATCTTATTATAAATTCTACGTAAGTCCTGATAAGCAGGTATAAAAAGCAAACAAGTGTACAATAATATTATTCAAATTAATATTTAAAAATGTCCTAAGTAACGACGTATTTTTTTGTCCACATAGAATGACAATTTCCAATACAGAACTGAATCAACTTGTAGACGATAACAATAAATATAAATTTATGGTAGAACCGCGGGCCTGTAGACAGGGCGATTGATCTTTACACAAAGGGACAACCAAAGCCTTATAAGAATTGCAAAACTATAATATCTTTATCCGTTACTTTACGGAAGCACTGTATACGATTTCTATTTCCAGCAAATTTTTGTACCCATTAATGGTGGCGTGGTTCACGACTTCATGCATGTTTCCACCAGGACCAGGTCAATTCTTGGCAGGACACATTGGTAACGCCGTCCAACTGAAAAATCTCTTTAGCAACGTAACATTCATGCCAGTTGGACGAAACTTGACCCTTGAAGAGAAAGCGATAGTCGACAATTGGCGCACACCTTGGACTGGTCCCTACGCAAACTTATCCATCTACATAGCTTTTCAGGTAGAAATAAACAAATTATTAAAATCAAAAGAAGAATTCAGCTTAGTACTTCCATCATATTTAGGAAATGCCTTCGCTTACCATGAATGAAATAGCAAATAGTCCTGATATAATGTTTATTGGGGTTCTAAAATTATCGTTTAAGGTTTCAGAACAATTCACTTTCACATATATACTACAAAAATTCATTCTAATACTTGTATCTCGTACGTTCACAAAAAAATCCAGTTGTAGTCATTTTTGAGTTGTGGATAAAACGAAAAATATTCCGACGTTTTTATCTAATGAGAACTACTGTTGCAGTGGGTGTGTTCTACACTTTGTACGACAATGCCAGTGCCTGCTGGAGCTTTCGTACCGCTATTCAAGATTGGTGCATCGTTCGGACGTATAATTGGGGAACTGATTAACCAGTGGTATTCAGGAGGTCAGTAAATTGTAGACACGTTTTGTATTCACATTGATTATACAGTACGAGTCTAAAGTGTCCCTACTCATTGTTTGGCTTCTATTCCTACGCATCCTATGCATCAATTATCTATTGCTTGAGCTTCAAGTGTTGTCATAGCTATTAAATATTCACATTCACAAATTTCTACGACAATCTGTATGGGGTTATGGGTTTGTAGGGGAATCATTTTGGCGCTAGAGGCCAAAAGTGAAAATTTTGGAAATTTTCATTATTTGGAAAGACACAGAAAAGGTGTAAGAGCAAATATACAGAATTTTACATCGAATTTCACAGATTAGATAAACAAATAAAAAATTTATTTGTTTCTGAGGTATAACAAAAAAGATAAGTTGTATAAATAGGAGTCATAGGTGGCTTTGCCAGATTTAGACTTGCTACTTTTGAACCTTTAGAAACGGCTAAGAAATTCAGTTTTAGGATTTACAAATGAACTGGTTAGCCATGAATACCAAGAAACAATGTATACGTTGTAACATCTTGTTGTGACAGCAAGATCGTGATAGCTAACAACAGTGTTTGTTAAACACCTCATTATTTAGGTACATTCAGCAGAAGTATAGTTGAGAAGGAAAGCTTTCGCCATACAAGACAAGTATGACATTTTTATGATATAATATTGAAAACAGAAAAACATGGAAACATGTATTCCGATAGGTTTCCAGAAAGACGTCAACTGGGTCACCAAATGTTTTAGAAAATTGATCGCAATTTACAACACTGGCAGTTTCTTAAGCCAAGGCCAAAACAATGTTTAAAGCCAAACTCGGAGGTAGATGAAGTTGTCGTTTTTGGCTTCAGTCGCACTAGATCCAAATACGTCTTGGCGAGAATTTGAAAAATCTTAAGGGATTGCGAAATCGAGTTGCGTGAAGATTTTGCACAAACACAACTTTAAACCGTATAAAGTTAGGATAATATAAATTTGCACCCAGAACGGCGTATACAGTATTATATGACATAATGAGTTTTACATTTTAAGCGATGATGTTTTCGACAGAAATATAAATTACCATCGGTCTCAACAAAAACATCGTCTAACAACGACATATTGGCTTTGGAGTTTGCGGCGGAATTTTTCTTAACAGACTTGCAGGGCCGGTTATTTATCACCACAATTTAAATGCTCAGACTTATGTTGAGATTCTGAAGAATCAAACTTCTTTGACACCAGATGATTTGCCACTAAATGTTAGAGCAGCTGGCATATGGTTTCAGCAAGATGGTGCACCTTCACCAACACATACCTAACTCCCATTTAGCACAGGCATCATTATTTAAATGAAGTATTTCAAGACAGACGGCTGGGTACAAATGTACAAATCTCTGGACCTGACTCCTTTCGATTTTTATGGGGATATTTGAAAAAATGAATTGTATAAAACACCTTCAAGCACAATAGGATTATTAGAAAAAAGATTTCATGTTGCAGTACGAAAAATTACTGGCGAGCATCTTACAAACGCAGTATCAGATGCTTGAAGTGTACAATTTTGAAGACTTAGTTTCCTATGGTGTGAAACAGTTTAAGCATTTAATTAGGCGAAATTCTAAAATTGTTGTAAGTTGCAGTCCATTTTCTGAAATATTCTTTAAATCTATTGACACATGTTTCCTGTAGCTTCCATGTTATTTCAGTTTTCAATTTATATCGTTAAGATGTCATACTTTATTTAAATGCAAAATGTCATCCTTCTAGACTGACAACAAACATCATTATGAGCTGTCACGACAAGATTTTATAGAAATTTTCATTAATTTTCCTGCTAATTATGGTCAACCAGATAATTTAAAAAATAGAACTGAATTTTTCCACCGCTTCTTATATTTTTATAAGCAACCTATAGGTATTCTGAAAGCTTAAAAAAGTCAGAATCTGTCAAAGCCACCTATGACTGCTATTAAAAAAAAAACAAAACACATGAATTCTGGACATCCTGTATAGGCGTGGGACTAATACAGAACCTAATGATACTCGGGTTTTAATTTTTTTAACTTGATATCGGTTTGTTCATTTTTACTTTTAGATAAAGTTGTGTTGAATATGAACGCCTGACTCTAATTAAGTCAGCCGGAAAGTTATATTGGTGCATTTTGTATAAGTTTTGGTTCCTAAATAACCTCTAGCTGTTTTAATTAATCGGACTATAACAAAATATCAAACGCACAAGAAAGTAAGTCAATATTACACTGTCATCCCGTTCTAAGCTACGCTCAAAGATGCAAGTCTTTAGCTTATTAGAAAGATAGTTAACATCGATTGAAAAGTTTATACCGAACTGAAAAACAGATGCGAAAGTGTGTTAGAAAGAAATCCTATCAATGGACTCCGTATGTAGTAAAAACAAAAATCCCTAATTATGACTGTCTGTTTTTTTTTCTCCAGAAATTTGGTATTTCGGAAGAATGATACCGGTTATGCCCGGCGGATATGCTATAGTTGGGGCGGCAGCTTTCGTTGCTGGAGTAACTCACACAATCTCGGTAGCTCTTATTGCCATAGAGCTTTGTGGAGAATCAACTCACGCTATGCCTATCTTAATTGCGGTCCTTTTGGCCTGCGGAACCGCATCATTGATTGCACCTAGCAAATACGATGCTGGTATCATGATAAAGGGCCTTCCTTACTTGCCGGATCTTCTTCCAAAATATAGCGGTAAGTTATTAATTTAAAATGTTTGACTTCATTCCTGTTTGTGATTGGCCGTACCCGTAATCTTGAATTAAAAAAAATAAGTGACCTTAAACAGAGTCTTTGAGACACGTGAAGCAAAAAGATGTGTCGCTTTTACCAATCAGTATGGTGCAATAGTTAGCTAAATCCCGTTTTAAAAATGACATCTGCCTTTGAAAGTTTCGAAGCATATCTGGAATAATTTTAGGGCATTCGTCTACGATACGTAGCATCAAATTTTGTAACGAATTAATGCGGCATTAACTTTTATTCTTCAACTGTCTCCTCAAGACAATGTTGAACGGAGTCAAGTTCTAGGATATTGCAGAGCATTCGGTGGACCTTTTCCTCCCAATTTATAAGTCCAGGATCCTTTTATTGAAAAACTGTCTCGCGCGTATGCATATGATCATCAATACTGGATCAACATAATTTTGTAACAGATCTAAGAGGTTTAACAATAAGGTGCCCAAAAATACCTCCCCAAACATAATTTCTTTTCAGGATATTACGTTCATGTTTCATAAAAAAAGGTATGACGATTAATAGAACCATTAGGAAATGATTTTTCGTCAGAAAAATAGAAAATAGGTAGGTACTGAACTCAGATGTGCTCTAATCATGTTTGGTTTAACAAGCAATGAAAGTTCCACGGTATTACTCATATTATAAGTGTAACAATAATTCCGGGGACGCTAAGAGGACCATAAAAGACGCAAAACTATTTGTATAGATTTGAAAATCAAAAAGTGGCACACGCGTAAGCAAACCCTGGTGAGAGTTTAAAATTACATAAAAAGCATACATACAAATAACTAACGCTATCTACAGTGATATTCAAGTTCTAATGCATAAAAATTCTCACTCAGCTTAAGAAATTAACAAGCAGAAAAAAAAGTTAGAATCAGCTCAGTTAACCTGCAGTGTGAATTTGTTTAAATGACCGTTTAGTCAATACTACAAATACAAATTTTACACAGTTAATATTAAGAAAGGTTTAAAAAACAACCAGTGTCCAAAAATATAGAAACTAAATTAATAAAACGCTGATAAAGGCAATACAATTGTCACTTTAGAAATAGATAAAAACCAAACTAAAATGAATAATTTATTAAGCACAAACACGCTTTGTAAATGAAATTATATATACTATATTTGAGTTGTAACGAGTGATTTAGCTGCAAATGCACCAAATGACGTTGGCAGTTGGTTAACACGTTCGACTACTGCTCAAAAGGTCCCGGGTTCAAATCCCGCTGGTAATACTTATGTTGCCAAAACAAAACAATAAAATTGACTTTGGAATTTATAGAAAATTGACACAGTTAGATGTAATAGATTAGTAGAACCATTAATAATTGGATTAAAGAACACGCTGTGTAAGTACAAACTCACATAAAGGCACAACAGGATTTTCTGGCGATTGTGTCAAAAATAATCATTGTTATGATCAAAACAATATCAAAGTCTTACATTGCGAATGAAAAGATATAAATTAAACCTTTTGGGAATAGATAGATTAAAAAAGAGCACAATATAAGAAAAAATATTTGGCAAATACGCAAAAAAAATTCCACGTCCAATATGTGTTTGATGTTACCGAAATTATAAAGTCGGTCAGAGATTTTTACAATCCCTGTAAAAATGATCGACGTTGTCAGTATAGTTTGGTACTTTTTGAAAATGACGGTTACGTAAAAACTTCACAAAAAAGATATTTAATAAGGTCGTTTCCAAGCTATTTATTAATTATTCGAAACCATTCGAGTTGTAAAATGGGCACAAATACTTAGTTTGTTGCGTGAAAAACTTATCGTATTTCTCATTATTTTCTGTTTTATTTATCATGTTTTTTACCAATAACGTAATCTAATACATGGATAGTCGTTTTTGAAGAATATTGGCTCAGTCTTATAGTTGATATTGATTAAGCGTTATTTGTAACCAAATAAACTTAAAACAGAATTTCTCGCTAACTATTCCACCAAATATAAAAAAAGAAATATTCATTGAGAATTGTCAGGAATAGAAGAATAGATTAAAAAACACGATATAAAGGAAATTACACGTCGCAAATCAAAACTAACGTTAAATTTCAAAACAAGGGTTGTTTAAATGAAAGCAAAACTTCTCATATTTATTAAGGATTTGAAAATCATTAAATAATGATCACAGGTAGGTATTTATCATCGACTTCTGTCAATAATACTTAAGGGGAAAGTTTCTAGACTAATTGGAAGATAATATCTATTTTTAGCAATGTACAGTGTTTATGCCAAAGACTTCATGAAGCGTGACGTGAAATACATATATCAATACATGACTTACGGCGAACTACTTAAGCTCTTGAAGGAAACAAAGCACCTAAGGTGCTATCCACTCGTAGAAAACAACGAAAGCAAGATTCTCATTGGTTCTGTAATGCGTATGCAATTGATAAAACTGATTGACGACCACATCGGGAAGAAGAGACGGCTACAGGTACTATGAGACCATGTTACGTGATGCTATAACACTGACGTTTTTTTCTGTGTGTAGGTGGTTGCACTCCAGAGACAGGCATTGGCGGAGATGGCAAAGGAAAGAGAGATCGAGAAACAACTGGGTTTGCAGAAACAGCCATCCAGATTTACGGTTGTTCCAACGAAAGAAAAGTTTGTTGTGAAGAAACTTGCTGATACAGGCAAAGTATGTGCTTGTTGCCATGTTTTAAACACATCTGGAATACAGTGATAAAGCTGAAATCTTTGATTAATGAGAAGCGTTATTTTTCTTGTTTTTTAGGATACCAGAGTACTGAACCGAACGAATTCTATTGTTGACCCACTTATGCCTTCGAATCTCAATATGACACCTTACAGGACGGCTAAGAAAGCGGAAAAGGCAGTGAAACACACTCTCGAAACTCTCTTCAAGTAAGTATTTCTTTAAAGAATTTTAGTATTTAATACATCTTAAAGATAAAAAATATTAAACGACAAGAGAAAAATAATAAAAACAGTTATGGTAAATGTTCTTTTACTGAAACTCAATAACTTATTAAAAACATACAGTTCGTACAACTTCCATTTTTTCAATCAACAAACTTTTGTAGCCGAGTCGGATGGCGTTCAGTAGCATTACATTGTAGATTTTCTCTGATTGTAATAAACTTTGATATACATATAGAATATACAATATGTTTTTAGAAGTGTTGTCTTAAATTAAACTGCAGCATCTCAACAACATATGAAATATACCGGGAGTATAATTCATTTTTTTAAATAAAACCCTAAAAATTCGGATCCCACTCGGCGTCACTGATCGAACTTGACCTTTTATTCGATATAACTAGTGCACTGACCTATCTCTACCTGATAGAACCTATAAATTTATTTCCATTACTCCATATGCCTACGTACATATTCACGTACAAATTCGGTCTCTTGTACTTACAAACCATCGCGAAAATAAAAAATATAAATGATTCGTGCATCCAGGGCGGGAATTATCGACTAAATCAATTTGCCGCCTCTCTGAAAAGTGACGTATACTCCTCATCTGTCGACTGTGGAATTACTTGATATATTTTAATATGAGAAAACGCCTGGGAGTGTAGATTTTTAACATATTCTGTAGTGTTTTGTGAGATAATTAATTTTAGGGTTGCAGAAAGCTAACATTTCGGAGCTGTAGTGTGTGTGACATTGATCTGCAACCTTTACTACTATCGCCGTGCATATTGTAGCTTGGCAGCAGTTACAAAAAGGCGGTACAAGAATTCAGAAATCAGCGTCGCCCATGTTGCATGTATCATTTATAGAAACCCTCTATTATGGGTTTAAAAAGCGACATAACTTTCGCAGTCACGTGGTATATGCCGCTTCGACTTGGCATCTGAATAGGGCTTTGATGGTGTAGGTGGTCAGGTTTGGTGACATTCTATAAAGGTCGCGAATTTAATTCCCATTCAAAGCTGGCAATACCCTTTCCGAACTATATTAGCTTACTTACCCAATTAACAACTACTTCTTTTACCCATTATTTACTATTATATTATATGTAACATTTGTATATATTCAACTGTCTGAGTAGCCATCAAACGCTGAATAATTAATGAACAAGCTCAAACTAATGTCCTGGACTTTCAATCTTAATCGTTAATTATTTTTAGGAAGCCTTCGGCCAGTACAGATGGGAAAGAAAGCGAACTCAGGATAATCGAATTGGTTAGTAACAAAGATTAGTATTGATACACAATTACCCTACAAAATGCACCCCTGCGTCACTCTGTATGTATAGTTAATGCAATATTGGTGCGGAAACTCTTAGTGGAGTTATTGGGAAAATATAATACTAAAGATCGAAAATGATTGAATTAATTACAACTTGGTAAAGTACATGAAAGTGCGTTAAAATTACTACTTGATCATAACGACACTACTTACACAGTGTCGTACCATTAGCGGCTTTCTTTCGAAAAGCGAACACCTCATCTATTTTATTACCAGCACATCTAACCTTCACCTCCCTTAGGAATGTCTTCATAATTTATCCACTTTTCTCTCTCAGAGAAGCCTTCAAATATTAGGGACTCATCAACCATGTACAAATTCGTGTACTAAAAATAAAACTCTAAAAACATTTTAAGGCACCGGACGGCGAATATGACATGACCCGAGAGCACCGCAAAGCCTGGGAAAAGGAACAGCTCCTTCTTCCAGTGGACTTCACCCAGGTTCGCATAGACCCATCTCCACTTCTGCTACTGGAGAATACCTCTCTCATCAAGGTTCATTCCCTCTTCAACATGATGGGCGTTTATATAGCCTACGTCACCAGGCTAGGGAGGCTCGTGGGTGTCGTTCACTTGGATGAGCTGGTGCAGGCTATTAAAGATGCGAATGCTGGAAAACTACCACCCCATGATCTCGAATTCGAGATCGAGACTGAGAAGATCGTGCCAAAGGCGAACCTGAAACGGAAGGGGAAACGCGGAAGTGACTCTGATGATAATGCCGACGAAAATGATGCTTTGTGTGGGGCGAGAAAGGTTTAATCTTAAGTATTACTGACCTGATAATTGCAGTCTAGGTGATTATTTATTGCTTGCTAAATGTTTTGACGGTACGAATTAAAATAAACTATGAGCAAATATTTTGTTTGTTATTATACTTTAAACACAATCTTTACTTTAAGACTTACAAAGAAATATTACAAGTAATGGTTTGCCAACACCGTAACCGCGCTGACTTGCCTTGATGCCCAATAAGTTTTTTTAAACAACTAATGATGGCTTTCATTTTAATGCAGTGTATAATACTGTGTTTATAATGTAGGAACTTATACAATAAATCGGACGAACTTCACTTACGATAAAAAAAATCTGTTAAATAAACCAATTACTATKTGTATTTATTTGAGTTTCGATTAKACCTTTGTGTKCATTTTTATTTAGTGGTTTAAGTAAGTGGTTAAGTTTTAAGAAACCCTATAATATGATATTCAGCTCCATTACTACTATACTTTTCCTCTTATCTCAGACAAGAGGGTTTCTTGCTGACTGAATAAATAGAGATCGACTTCAGTTTAGACAGAAAACGATTGAACAAATAGATCCCTTACGGTAGTAGCTGGTTTTGAACAAAACTATCACTGACAGTCTCAAAATTAGACCAACAAGCTGTAGGAATGCACCTGGCAATCTTTATGTAAAGCTTCTCTCTCAAATTGTTTCATTCATGCCATTATTCAAACATATTTTATTAGTGTTTTTTCCTCTGGCAAACCAAAACAGACGATTTTGCGCTAAAGTGTCGTGTGATTATATGCAATTTTGACTGCAGTACAATATGTACAAAACATGACTGTAATACTATATATAGAGTGCGGGTAGTTCACTCAGTTTATGTGTAAAAAATGGAAACCGTCACGGTAACGGATTAATGTGGATGTGTTAATTCAAATGCAAACACCGTGCGAAAAAACGGTTGCTGAAGTTCACGGTGCGTTACAAGACGCTTGTCAGGAGTCGTGTGTGGATACWTCAATAGTAACTTGATGGTGTAAGCGTCCCAGAGCGTTGGACTAGTGTTAAAAACGACSYCAGGAGTTGGAGACCTCATACTGCTATCGACAACACWTTTGCTGCTACTGTGGCTACAACGTGTCAGTCAAAGGAGTTCGCGAGAAGAACTGCTGTCAAATTCTCCCACATCCACCGTGCAGCCCGACCTGAGTCCTCCATATTTCGTTCTGTTCCTCTATTTATAAAAATATACGTGTCATTTTCGAGCTGTTTTTGTGTGGTGGAATTTTGACATGACTCTACCAGTAAAACTTTTTGACCTGTTTTCCATCATTGTCGCACGATTTTTACTAGTTTCATTAAATTAAGTGGATAATCGGCAATGTAGCTAGAATTTGTAATCAAATTTTTATATTTGGGGAATAGTATATTACAGCACAAGTAAAGAAACTAAAAATTCCACTCACGAGGGTGTTGAGATTACTTATGAGCGAAGTAGAGTGAGGAACGACACACAAGTGTGTGATTTAGTTTTCCTGAGTGCAGTACATACTGCAGATTAAAATGTAATAAAATAAGTTTTAATTTTGGTTGTTAGGGTTCTTATCAAACAAACACTTAATTTGTCATTATTTTGTAAACAAATTATAAGTTTTCATTGCAAAAGTGGGCAGAAAGATAATGAAGGAAGAAAACGGTATATTTGAACTCAATGACTTTCTGGAGAATGCTAATGAATGCAACCACATTATCTCTACTCCCGCCAGTGATGGGCGTTTTGAGTAGAAAATGTAAGACGAGTATATTACGGCTAAAGTGTAGTAAGTAGATATTAAAACTAAATGGAAATTAGTTTGTTTCTAATTTTCCTGTTTCCTTGTGCTGAGTTCCACAAAATTTTTGAAATTTAGTACAGGTTTGTTTAATATCAGTATTACAAACTTGCATAACATATTTTAATATGTCATCCAAACGGTTTTTTCACTTCTTTTGGACGTAAAAGACAAAGCATTTATTTCGAAAGCTTTATTTCCGTGGCTATATTAGGCATATTTCTGAGAGGCCCATTTTTAGATGCTATAAAATTAGGAAACGCATGTTTCACATACAAGTTGATTTTAAGTATTTTCTACAAATATCACCTGCCACTTGCTTCATTATATTAATATTTCCAGTAATAGGAACTGCTTGTAGATCTTGTCAATATAGCACAATAAAATTGACCTCCGATTAGAAATGTTGAAGTAAAAGAACAAGGGTAGTGTGTGAAACTGTCCATTTCTGTTTATAGAGAAGAAAGACAATAAAATCACTGTTTACAGACATTGAGGATCCATTTGGCCCATTGTGGCTCCAATGTGCACACTCATACAGCATACTCAGGCCTTCTGGCCGTAATACCCAAAGAAGTTGTTGTTTAGACATTTGTCTAGTTAACTTAATTACAACAGGGTAATATTTGTATTTCGTTTATTAAAAAAATAAAGATAATACTAAAATTGAGCAATATTGGTGCTAAACACCATTAAAAAGCCAAATGTTCCTAGATTTTTGTCTATCTACACGATGCTATTTTCTACAGTAGACTTTCAATGTAGAATATTACATAGTTTACGCGTAGAAAACTGACTCCCGCACAACTTTAAAAGCAGGTACTTCAATGTGATGCAAAAGTTTGTCGAGGATGGAAATAGTAACGTAAATGTTGTGACTGAAGAAGTAGTAATCGCTTATTTTAATTGACTAATAAAAAAATACTTGCCTCTTCTTTATGGTTTACATTTTTGATGCTTAAATCCACCCTATTTAGTTTGTAAAAACTAGAAATAAGAAAGTTTCATACTTTCTAATTGATTTACTTTTTTCAAAAAGCTATCGCATAAGAAAGCGAAGAAGCGAGAAAGTTTCTAAATCAAGCTCCTTAACACATTTATTTGCTAATGAAGATTATTGTTGAATTGGGACGTTGGGAGTTATGGACGCCTGTGCATGTGACCAGTTAATAAACCTTAAAACCTCTAATATGGAAGATAAAGAATCTATATTAATTCATAACTCTACGAAAAATTATAAATCGCGTTCTTTTGTTGTGACTAGCGATTAAAAAAAATAATCGTTTAGCTATATAAGGAAAATATGCAGCTTGCATTCTAAAGCTCTTGGCGATGGAAGATCTCTCTTGAATTACCTATCGATCAGGAAAATGTCCAGATCAACCACTGGGTAGAAATACTTTATTAAAAATGCTTATTTTTAGTATCAAGTTACCTGTAAATCAAGGATGTCAGGACATTGCTTTCTGCAGATATCGGCAACACTGTAGCAAAATAGTTGGTTTTAGTGCAATGCGTAGATAGATTTTTAATATTATTTTGCAGCAAAGGGATACATTTTGMTAATGCTCTTCCTTTCGGAGTATTCTCATAAATCTTTCAGGCAGTAGCGCATTGTTAAACGTTGGATTATTGTAGTTCGGTCGGGATATTTCATTGCAACCACATGGAGAAAGTTGGTCCTGTTCCTAGAAGGATATAGCCGTTGCAGTGTGCGGCTCTTTTGCGTCATAGAGTATAATATTGTAAGAAATTTATCGTGCTCAAGTGTAAGCTTGGTAGCACCTTTTTACAACGATTTGCCCTTGCAATGATTCTGTAAAATATAATAGCTATTGTTTTACTGGCTTCAATTTCATAAATTAATAGTGTAACGCCTATCGGCATTTTAAAAGTAGCCGATTTTGTGCGAACGCTGAACAGGACATAATACATCACAAAATAAAAGCAAAAATAGAAAGGCGCTATATATAAAAATACTAAGACACGGCGATATTACAAATAATAATTTTATTCTCACCAGCCACTAGAATTGTAATATAATAAAATTTGTGTACTATACAAGTGACACTGCTGAGCGAGAGGGATCGTGACTCAGATGGTAACATCAAGATGACGCTACTTCTGCTCTTTCGCCCATCCCCGGGATATATAAAGGAAGTAAATGTATATGTACGTCAAGCTAGATTTGCAAATATAGACTGTAAAAAATTAAAGGGGCAACAATAGAGGGTACGGAAGACACAAGGGACAACACAATAGTAAAAGAAATATCACGCAACAAATAGGACAGCGAAGAAGTGAAAAGAGAGGAAAAACTGAAAAGAAAAATACAGCGGACAAGCGATCCCATGAGGAACATACTGTCGTCGGAAGAAAAACAAAGCCATGCGTACTCATGTTCGCTCCGGTTACACCTTTTTAAGCAAAAATTCACGCAACTTGTTCTTTATGTTAATCGGGGACATAGATTTGAAACGCGCTTCTAATTGTTATAAAATTTGAGAATTTTGTAAGAGAAGCTTCGTTGGACAAAAGCGCTTTTGTGCTGAGGGACGGTAATAATACTTATCCTCCTGATGTTGACATGATGCACGTCCGTTCTAAAAGTTATTAATTTATATAGGTACTGAGGCATTTTGTATAAAACTATATTATGATATAAGATTACTGTATGAAAGTAACAAAGACGTTCCATGTTCAACCAACGAGCTTCTTTCAGTTTATACGTAATTCCAGAATTTCGCCGAATGCCATACACAAATCTAAGGCACGAGCTTTGCACGCGCTGTATTTTTTTTGCAGAAAACTTGATCCAGACACTGACCGTAAACACAATCACAAAAATTAAAATGAGATAGCACCAGTACATCACACAACAATAACCTTAACCTAGCGTCTAACATGTGACGATTCGAATACAGTATTTTCAAGTTCCCAAAAGCTTTACTAATGCATTTACTGATATGCTCTCTAAACCTGAGATTTTCGTCCATATAAAGTCCTAAGTTTCTAATCACTTTTTGATAACATAAAACAGTTCCATCCAACCTGACATCTAGCTTTGATCGCACGCTAGGAATATATTTTGGCTTTCCAAATAAAATTAGACTGGATTTAGTTGGGTTAATTGTCAAGCTGTGCCTCGCAGACAGAAATGAAAGACGACTGAGATCGCTAGTGAGCTGGGCACTGGTGATATCAACCTCAGCAGGGGAAAAATATAGATAAACCTGCATATCATCAGCATACTGATGGTATGGTTCTGTAAGCTACTACAAATTCTTGAAGAATAAATAATAAACAACGGACCGATTATGGATCCTTGCGGAACACCAGAAGAAATATCGGCCCAATAAGACATCTCCACGCACTGACGTCGATTAGACAAGAAGTTGTGCACCAAACTAATAGCACTTTCATGAAAACCACTGTAGTTAAGAATTGAAAGTAGTAAACCGTGATTAATAGTATCAAAGGCTTTTGAGTAATCTAGGAGAACCAGCGCCGTTAATTTGTCATTATCCGCAGCCCTCAGTATGTCATCCGTGATCTTTAACAATGATGTAGTACAGCTGTGTCCTTTTCTAAAGCGATAATCTTTTGACGAAGCTTCTTTTTTAATCCACTCCTTTCTAGTCTTCTGTCCAGTTTCAGTATACGACGGTGACTTTTATTATTTACGTAAATATGAGTGATAAAGATAAGGATGACAATCTCTACTCGATGATTTGCTACTTCTATGATAGAAAACACAAAAAATAAGCTGGCAAGAAACGATCAAGGCAACATACTCCGTCATGCTCACAAGCTGAGCGGGTTGCCTGTCAGCAAGTGCGTAAGCCTCAAACTGCTGCTATTAAGGATCTTAATCCTCGCAAAATATTTAAATAGTCTTTGGCGCGTCGTTCTTAGGACCACGTGTGTCTGTCATACAGACCGGGTCTCGCGAAAAACCTATATTTAAACATGTTAATCGGGTAATACCTGATCGTTCGGCGCGACGTTTATAGCGGATCTTTATTACTCTTATCGGAATTATATATCGCCTTAGTATGGCCACTCGGGATTAATTTCGTCGTTTGTTTCTATGTTTAAAATTCGGTTAGTTGGCTGCCGGCAGCTGTTTTTCAGTGTTGTGACAAAAGGGCTTCTACCTGTGAACCTTATTGGTTGTTTTGTTTTGTTGTTGACGGGGTAAAGAACTGACCTGTGTACCTTACAACAGCTGATTGAGTTTGCTGCGAGTTGACTACGTAAGCGATAAAGGAATTATACATGCATTTTATTAATTATGGCTTCCTGTTTTCGTTTGTAATTTCCGATATTTAACGAGAAATTGTTTTTAATAAAATTGTGAAATGCTCGTTGTAAAATATTAAAGTATACTTACTAGTGTTAGATATCTATCTTTACATAAATGCATACTGATTAATTAATATATTTACTATCTGTACTTATTCGTACATAAATATACATTAGATGCTGTGTTAAGTCACTAGCCTAACAACAACGGATGCATTATGCATAGATCTTGGCTGTTCTTAATGTTTTAGTTTAGTAGTCAGCTTCATACTACGATGTTTAGTTGTAATTTTCCATTAGGAGTGCCGCAATCAACAAATAAACAAAATAAAAGTGCTTGTGGTACCGTTATTTACGCCTAATGAATACAAAATAAGTACGTAAAAAATCCTAAGAAACCGAGATCCCCCTTTTTCTGTTTCTCATTGTAACATATATACACCCGTACAGAAACAATTTTTTAAAGACAAAGGTAGCAAGATGACAGCAAGATTGCTTAATCGATTTTGCAGCATGGCCGACTAGAATTTAAAATTAAAAAAAAACATGAAAATGCGACATGGGTGTCAGGCAAAACAAAGAATTACTTATACTTGGAAGTTTATTTATTTTAAATTTATTTACCCTAAAATTGACAACGTTCGTTTCTCCCACAGAACGGATTATTTCGATCAAAAAGCGCGCACCGTAATTGGTGTAAAAGAAGTACCAGAAACTAAAATTAAATGTGCACAAGGGTCATCTTCATCACCAAAATGTTGCGCAGAATGGGATAAAATTGCACTATACAACAGCAGTAGGTACATAATAAAAGTATGTTTCCATTTTGAAGCGCGGAACTTGAATTAAAGCACGATTTAAAGCTTGCAGTAAGACAGAACCATTTTCCTCTACAAGATCTAATTAATGATATAGAAAATGTGATTATAAAGTTCAGTCAAGAAAACAAGCAAATCGCAGTTCCATCACAGTAATAGTTTTAAACCACAGTTCTTGCTGTGGCGAGGTTCAGCCTTCTTAGTGCAACTATCTGCTATTCTTCCACCTAACCGAGCAAAAATAAAATAAGTATATCTAAATAAAACAGTGCATTATTCAATAAGAATTGATGCGACCGAATTCAATAAAAATAGAGAGAAGCAGCAAAGAAAAAGGAACAGAAAGAAGAAAAAATCTAAGGAAGTAAATCAAGGTGTATCCCTGGGATAGTATCTCTAACAAATAAGAAGCAAGCTTTTTCGAAATTTTCTGATTGTTTACAATATTTTAATATGATTAATTTATAATTTTAGTGATCATATGCGAATAGGAACGCTTGAATAATTGCAAACGATCAATTTATGGAGTGAGCGTCCCTCTTTGTATTTTATGATTTGATAGGATCAGCAGCCAGAATATCATTGACGCCGATTTTTATGTTCAGCAACCTGCACCTATGCAGAGTACGACGAACATGTTGAAACTTTCGTATGCCGTATATCAATCGTTTAGAAGAATTTTGAAGCTTTTTGCCTGTGACAATACCAAAGCCTCATTGATTCAAAACGTGCCTATGAGGATTAAATTATTTAAACTGCTGTATACCCTACGCAGGCAATGGGTGACATGATCTGAAAATCTTAGTCGATAATCTACTGTTAGGCCCCAACTTTTTACATTATCTTTAGACGGTACTATTGCATCACCCATCAAAAGATCTCCATAGGTTTCCAAGAACTTTTCACGATCCGATCTCTTAGCAAACAGCATTACTACTAAACTATTTAAGTCATAAAATTACAAGTAAACTTGCGTGTCATACTCCTAGCAATGATATGTGGACGAAATAAGGATTGTTGGGAATGTAGTAGTATAAACAGAAAACAACAACAAGGGACCCAACAGAGAACCATGCGGTACACCAACATTAGAATTCATAGAAAGTTCTTCTTATGAATTCCGAGGTTGCACTCCGGTAAGCGACCTGCTAATTTCTTCCGGCTAAATAACTTTAGAACAGCCCAATGGAGTCATGTGATAATCCCATATAGTGCATGTATGATTCAGCTCATCGAATGCTTTACTGTCTTCCAGTAATAGAAGAATGGTTAATTTGAAATTATCCCATAATTGAACTATATCGTCTGTTATCTTTAAAACAGCATTAGTGCAACTATACTTAGTCCTGAAACCTCATTGAAATTTAGGTAGCAAATCATTCTGGTATTTTTAAGGTTCTTCGAAAGGACTGGCAAAATACTTATAGGCCCAAGATCACTTTGTCTTGGGATCGGCAAGCTTTGGTATTAGTGTAAAACGAGAAACTTTCTAAGTGTCGGGGAAAGTAGATGTTTTAATACATGTGCTGATTGTATGTGTTAAAACGGGAATAAATTTAGGAATGCTCTACTTTATTACTGAGATATTGATACGGTCCACTCCGCAGGACTTACTTTTAATTGAAGAGATTATATCATAAAATTTGACAAGCTTCAGACCCTAGTTAATGAAGTAATCACGAATCGCATGTTTGTCAGATAAATTTGAGGGCAATACGGTTTTGCTTTTGATGATTAGTTTAATTACGTTACTTTTATGTTAGGAACTAGTCCGTATGATACTCTAAGCATTTATAAAAAAGGTTAATGACACTGCACAGTTGCAGTTTATTAACGCATTAATAGATAATGTTATACATAAATTAAAGTTAAAAAAGCCCTTAATACTACAAAACCTATGTACTCCAATAGTTAAAAACCAGTAAATAATTATCGTCTAATAGTTTCAATTGTAAACGCCCCTAATTACCAATTAGCAAAATGGTTCGTAAATCAATTCAGTCAATTGACGTTAAATAGCGACGTTTTGGTTAAATTCTTTTAAAATTTAGTAAACAAATAAAAAAATCAAATTTAACACAATAATAGACAAAAATCTTTCAATGTCCAATTTTTTCGTACATCAAGCATTAGAATTTTGAGAGGATTTTCTAAAATAAAATAAGTTTATTAGAGCTGCCACTGAGGAATACCTAAAGTTAACAAAATTAGCATGGAACAAAACCAGTTCCGCAGCAATTATATTTCTTCAAACACGTATTTCAGTACAGTTTTGATGGGTGACAATTTTAACTTTTCTTTCTTTAGAATAATTTTTATTTTTGCAATCATTTATTAATTTACGTAAGGACTACATCTGGAGAAGTTATTAAAATGAAACGATCTCGAAAGTCTCGTCTTACATCGGTTAATTCAAAATAAAGTGCTATCTAACTTTGCGCGGTTTAAGCTTCTTTACGTTTCAATAATTAGGTTGTCTTTACTCGTATTTACCCTGCGCACTATTTCTTTAGCACCATCTATTATATTATTAGGTCATTTAAGCCTTTGTTGGAGTAATACGATAAGTTTTTTAACCACTTTTACTAACAGTGTTATATTTACTTAAATATTCTTCACTACTGAACTCGAATTTTTGCATCTTTTTGTCTACGTTGCAGCCAAAGTCTGCATTCTGGTTTGTTTCAAAAAGAGCAGCATAGAGCTCTTCTTTATTATTATTTTACTTATTTTGTTTTAGTACATATTGAAATGACTATAAACAAGTCTTGAGTCATAGAATAATAGTTGATGATCAAACTATTCGCATTCATCATTATGAGAAAATTCAAACCTAAAAGACTTTTCGTTAATTATCCGACTGTAAACCGTAGGTATTGAAGTCCCATTTGGAAGGCAACTTAGCTATAGTTAGGATGGTTTGGTTATTTTTCTATTAGTTACAATCTCTCAATATTCTGATTTTTATGAGCATAATCAAACTGTTGTCTATACATTCAAGCAGTAATTATTTACGTTATCTGATCTTAAGGTACTGGAAGCTCTAGTTAGGTCTGTCACTGTAGAAAGCATGTGGTTTCTTGTTTTAAGATGTGTGCCAGTCTAGGTAGGTAGGTACTCTGCACTAGATCTATTTTAATATTTACATTTACTTAAATTTTTTTTAAATATGACCTTCGAAAGGTCATATAATAAAATAATTTGACAGAAAAACTGTTTTTGTATGGTTGATTTTTCATTTATAAATTGCATCCATGACTGCAAGGACTATCTTTAGGTAGTATACATATTGCACCACGTTTGCCTATTTGGCAATTTTTAATTGCCATGAAATTCAATCTATATCGTGCCGATAAAATTTATCTTATCTGGGTTTAATTCCTTATTACGTAAGTTACAGTAGTATATTTCCTTGTAAATTTGAAAGAAAGGTGTGAGAAACAAAATTTAGAGGTATTGAGATGAGTTGATTTATTTCAGTTGACGAATAAATTATCTGTTTTTGCCCTAAACAAACTAGCTGCTAAATTCGATTTAGTATTAAGTATTTAAGTGACAAGGCAAAAGTTAATCTAACTCTGTTTTGTTGCATCTTTGAATGATATGTACTAAGGAGCAATAAATTACCTACTGTATGTTCATCGGTACTACTTTTTTGGTTTGGAAATATAGAATTGATATCATCCTGTTTTTTTCAAAGTCAACCACTAGGTAAAATCAAGCAACACTTCGATTCTATCGTTATTTTTATGACATGCTGAATTTCTTTAAGTCCATGTGGTGAAATAACATAAACGCTTGTGTTGTACCTAACGAAATGATATTGAAAACAGCAAAGAAATAAATACTCTTGTCTTGAGCTGTATTACGGAAGATGGAATCTGTAATGCCCTGAAACGTTTTAAAGATGCAGTTCCACTTTTTTATGTCTGTCTTTTAATATTACACGAAAGAAGTGTTTAATCATGAAAACCGCTAAAATCTTTGGAATTGGAAATTATGGTCCTATTTTTATTATTTGTGACTGCAAAGATCTCTGCGGGCATTATTTACAAAAATATTTATTCATGTGTCAATAAATACATTTCCMCCTCGCAACATGGTTTCATGTATGATACTTCGCAATCTTGTCTAAATTAGAAGGTTTGAGTCTTTTTTAACTTACTTTTTGGACAGAGAAAATAAATAATAATACAATCTCGTCTTAACCACTTTGGCGTCCATTAGACATCTAATTTACGTCCTCTGCTATATTTCTTGTCTATACCAATGATTTCCCTATCTCAATCATGCACCAGAACCTTATGTTTGTCGGCGATGTCAAATTATTTTTCAATATGATGTATCTCAATGATTGCATCGCGCAGAATGATCTCTATTCATAGTGTCTTTCTAATCGCTTAAATCTAGATGTCATTATAATATCAACGGTACTATGGCTGATTCAAGGATCTTGGTGTGACATTCGACGATAAGTTTACCATTTGTAAGCATATTGTCTTATCCTTTTAGGGGCTATGATTACAAAGGACAGACTCCAGTTTCCATGATTGGAAAAACCTCGCATTTGTGTTGTCGAATTCCTCTACTATTCATTGAATAGTAAAATTAATTGTAGTTTGTTGCTTGATAAGGTCATCTTTCTTGTACCGCGCAATTACTCGAGGCTCAGGTAGATCTTCTATTATAGTAGCAATAAAAATGCTTCAGTTCAGTCACCAATTAATCTTATGTGTTGTTATTATAATGTTAGTTCTGACTCGTGGGATATTCTTTTTTTATTCTGTTGTTAATTTGATCGGTAGGGTTATTTCTTTAATTTTCCTGGTTTAAGTTATTTTTTGGCAGCGCGTTCTTGCAGTTGGGTGCTAACCCTTTGGAAAAAATAAAGGTTTTTGTTATGTTCTTTAGATTAAAGTGTATTGGATTTTCTGTCGCTCGGTTATTAAAGCATTCGCAATTTTGAATGAAAAACGATAATGCTTATTAAAAGATTTAGGTGTTCTGCACTTCTTTCACGCTTATCAAACAACCAGCGTGTGCAACAAGCATTTAATGAAATTGTTTGAATAACTACATTTTTTGGTAATGTCGCTAAACTTCCGGATCGGCATACTGAGCGACCACCTACTCTGACCAACGGTACCACGACTAGTAGGCACGAATGGAAGACCTACATTCAATAAATCAGAGAGCCGAAATGTGCTTTAAGCATTTTGGAGCGCCAGCATATTTTTCTATCAATATTAAGGAGTATCTTCAAAAATCTTCGACGACCGTTAGGGATGATCCTCGCCAAACCTCTAAATTTAAATCGTTTACTCACCTATCAATAACCTTGAAAAACTTGGATTACCAATAAATGACAGTGTTGCTATTTTCAGACACTTTATCATTAATGAAATTTTATTTTGCATCAAACTGATCCTTTTTAGTATCTTTATACATTTAGGCACACTGCACACTAGGGTAATAAAGATTATATACATGAAAGATCGTATAAAACGTCTGAAGTCTCGATTGTTTCACTGATGTTCTGTTTTATCTTTACAGTCAATTCAACAAGGCCACTTTCTGTAGTCAATTGCATGTTTTGTCTAACGACCTTATTAATAAACATGATGGTACGAAAGCAGTGTCACATGTAATTTACTTACCGCAAAAATTGTGTACTTAAACTGACAGGTGCTTTATTCATGAAACTAGTTAGTGCGGACGTTTTGAATTGACGATTCTAATCAAGTTAGTGTGACAACTCATTAAGGTAATTATATGTTTTCTCGTGGGGCCTGGGTTATACCGATTTCAGATTTGTGGAATGCTTATAAACATGTTCTGTTTATGCAGACTGCAGTAAAAAAATATGTACTACATTTCACGATATCTTCTTGGTTGAAGCACATAATGATACTTCAGCCATTTGCTAGAAGTAATTGATTTAGCACCCTGGACTTACGTCGATGTCTAGTTTTGCATGATTATAATGTCCATTAAGAAGCAACCAACATAAATTAAAGTATGTTTTAAAGATTTCGATCGGTTATGGTTAGCCTGTTGCTTTGTGCATTTTGATAACAAAAGTTATCACAAAATACAGCGCAAGCATTTCATGTCAACTGATAAAATTTCAACTTAACGGCTTGCTATTGGACACTAATAAATGTAGAAATGCTATATGTATATGCGCTTTTAGGCATATTGGAAAAAAATTTCATAACGTTTATTAAGAGAGTACCTACTACAAGCCTAACTGAATCGATTTATCTATAAAGTGGAGGGTGTAAATAGACAAATTAGTGTAGTACAACCGAGGGGCGTGCCAAGAATTGCAAGGAATCACTCGGAATTATACGGAATTACAAAGAATTTTGCCACGAGCGTCAATAATAATGAGCGACTTCAATTTTTTACGCGAAAGTGGATAAGATTCCCGTTATTCACTGCTAACATATTTGTTAGTGCAAAATAATTATATGCGTACAATATGAACTTGTGTCAGGCAAATTTTGAGGTTCTTCGTCTTTGACAAAGATTACAGGTGTAATCGAAACGTCAGACTATTAACTTTTTGTCAGTGTTTTCAAGTGACAGCGATCTATCCGACAAAATATTATCTTATATTTATGGACGCTGAAAGAATTCACCCTCGTAATTTAATATGAAGTTTACAATTTTTTTTTACAAAAATTGTTCAAAATTTTGTGTTCTACATTCTGATAAAAAGAAGTAAATCCTTGCCCTACTTTAAAATTTGTTACTAAAAAACTTGAATTTGACAAAAACTTGCGGGTTTTGTATGTTTTTATTTGAAAAGGTATAAAAAACTTGTTTGAAAAATAATGCTCTATAAATTTAACTTCAAAGGACTTGGTTACTTTCTAAAATAGCGAAATCTGCCAAACATTGTATGGTTGTCAGAAGACGTCACTAGAATTACTGAAAGAACTGAATATGATTCAGTAACAAATAATAAAGTTTTGAGATTTGTTTTACCTCTAGAAAATAACATTCCCAATAGTAATGCATATATTGCGATCTGATCTGAACCATTCCAGATTAGAAGGTCGGATTACATAGGTATCAATAAATTGTACAAAAGTGTGAAACAAAATACAGTGTGATAAAGTTGGCAACAAAATTAATAATTTAATTGTATAATGTTTCTTAAACGCTAGAAATGGTCGATCTTTGTTTTAAAATTGTCATCTTTTGATATAAGAAAAATGATGGCGTCATCCGTTTTTGAACTATGACGCCATCAATTTAAATGGAAACCCCTTAATTTTCTTTAATTTTTCGGTACACTCTTCAATTCTGTATTCAGTAATAATAAAAAAGTAATACCTTGCATAACAATTTTCTTGAGAAAAGTTTTATTTAAAAAAAATAAAAATTGGGGGTTGCTATTTAAAAAAATTGATGATAACGTCATAATTCAAACGACGTTATTGATAAAATTTTCATGCCAAAAGATGGCGATTTTAAAATAAATATCGACTTGTTCGGGCGCTTATCGAAAAAAATACATAGTTAAAGAATTTTGTTCCGAACTTTATGTTCACTCTTATAAATTTGTTCTTATTTTTCTTTGGCTGTTGTAGGATATCTTAGCATAAAATCGTTTGTATTATTTATCATCTTTTCTTTATTAAAGAAATTTACATTTACTTTTAAAATATGTTTTACTTATTTTTTAATCGATTTTATCTTCTTTGTTTTTTTAAATTATATTATTACATTAAAACTTAACTGGACTCAATGCAACGCAAGGGTTGCTATTTATATTTCAATAATGAGCAATATGCTGTTACCTCAAATCTGACTTTTGCATTATAAAGTTCAATTTTTTCTTGCTTTTTGATGTGAGACCGCACTTGTGTACTTTTTCGAAAACTATCTCTAAACACACACGCACATCTATACACACTAGATGAATTACATAAGGTTTCAGGAATTACTAAGAATTTCTATGTAATTCCTAGGAATTGCAAGAATTAGATGGAATTTCATAGGAATTTCGATATAATTCCATTAACTCCGTGGAATTACATAAAATTCCATGTACAAGAATTACAGAAATATTCTAAGTACAGGAATTTTTTGTGTACAAAATTTGACCCGTGATACACCCCTCGAGTACAACTTTATAGTAAATTACGTAACTTGATATATAAAACTTTGTGCCTAAACTGAGATATACATACTATTTGCGGATAGAAGAAAGTAAACAACTGAATATAAATTAAATAGGTTTACCTTGCAAAATATACGTTATTCTAAGTAAATTTTGCATAATATTAATGTTTAAAATGAAACATATTTCGATGTATGGTTTATCACTGCAGAACATTTTTACAAAAAATAAATAATAATTCAAGTAAAATTATTGGAGATTAGGACATATTTAAAACCATTCAATAAAAACTGACAGGAGGGAGCATGACTCAACATTTATAAATTTCCAACGTCAACTGGCTACCTCAAAGAAGAAAACGCTGACTATTAAAGCAAAATATGGTCAAGAAAGACATATCCCGATTCCTAAGTGAAGGACCAGAACACAAATATTTAATTCATAACGTAAATTTGGATGAAATAACATGTATTTAGAATATGAGCAAAAATATCTAAATATCTTTTTCTACTTTAGTTACGGTCGGAAGCATGTAGAAGGGAGTTACACAATATGACCGTTCAGGACTTCGATAAACAAGGAACATTAGCTATTGCTAAATTTTCTCAAATAAAACAAGTGTTTAGTGAACATTTAAAGGGGGAAAATCAAAGTATCCATTATTTACAGATTTTGTATATTAAGTTTTGGCATTTTTTAATTATCGTAATGGAAGTTGCTACAAATGGGTAGTGGGAAACAATTGGAAACTGGTTTTCGAAGATAGTTACGTCGATGAATCCGTCCAAAACAAATTGCAGTATGCGGGAAAAATCATCATGTTACATATTTGAATCATGTGCTGAACCATTACCTGCTATTGCAACTTCACGGACTCGACAGCTGATTTTACTCTTAATAGAAATATAACTGAAACTGAAATCTAAAATACATGTACTGTTCCAATTTGTGTAACTGATTGTATTAACTGCACATTTAATTTCAATATCGATAAACAAAATTAAAATTATATCTTTCCTTTGAATCAACTTGTGTGTGCTTAATCAAAAATTTGAGATCAAATGGCTTATGTACTTACTATTTTGTTAGCCTCAGCAACCAGTAAATGCATCATACTGTCCTGAAAACAAACATGGTAGGTGAACAAAATAAACTTAATCGCGCAAAAATGTTCAGTTTATAATATATTTTTAGAAAATACATAGCATTAACTTACAAGAAAATGTATTTGTGTTTTAATGTTGGGACAATCCAACTTGGCATGGTAACTCTGCTATCAAACTTAGGTTGTCTATACCTAGGCATTGGTCTCTTTTAAATGATCAGGTTTGCAGGTTATTAAAAAATTACGTCTGCTTTCGTTCGTAATTTGTTTGAACTGACAAAAGTGCAATGCAAACGTTAATTGCTACCTACTTTTTTTCTCAATGCTTTAACAAAAAAAGTATTTTAATAAACGATAAATTATTTACTTTAAATAATGCATGAACTCATTGAATGTATCATTTACAATATAAAATATAGGTACTACATTTTCAACACAAACTTAATTTTTTTGAAAGCTAATGCAGATACTAACAGCTAAACGGGATATTTTCACACCTTATTTTAGGAACCATGAAGAACTTTTAAAGCTGTATTTTTAATTGCAGTGGCTATTCTTTTAATTCTTGGTTGTTATCCTTGACCTATGCTCTAGATTATTACTTGCTGAACCGTGTTTGGAGGCCATCCTGTAAACAGATAAAAAAATGCATTAAATCTTTCACAGCGAAAAAATGGTAAACAGTAGTTCCGCGTCATCACCAACGAATACAAACGTGATCATTATGACGCACCGAAATACGATAGTAAACCCGAGTAGCCACCACGTGTATTATTAAGAAAAGTAATACCTGCTAMGAGTTGTTAGAATGCAATTAGCAGATTTAATTACAACGATGAGATGGAGATGTATTGGCACGTGTGTTGCGATTATACGGTCATCAAACAATTTGAATGCGGTATTATATGCGTATCTTTGTTGTTTTTATACACAGTCCTCCATTTATATCCGCGTTAAGGTTGTTTATACGTTTTGGGCGAAGTAAAATTTTTACGGCGGTAACATAATTATTCCAGGTGGACGTGACAAAGCCTGTCACTATATTGCAGCTGCACTATTGGTCTGCAAGATAAGTTATGACCCCGAACCTGTCACTCCACTATTGACAGCATATTGCACACAGACCAACCGTTTATGAGCACGGTAATTTTTTTTCATTTGGGCAAAAGTTACTTTTTCTGGTGAAACTCTTTTTTTAATTCAATTAAATTACGTGTAATTGACACCAAGTAAATTTATTGCATTCTTACCACTCCGACTTGTACCATTTACCCCCAAGTAAATAATATAAAAAATACTTTTATCAAAATTAAAAAAAGTAAAGCAAGTAATGGTATGTTTTATTATAAAATACAATCATACCATTGCTTTGGTATATAAGCAAAACCAGTTCTATGCCGTGTTGTCTACACTAGACCTAAACTGCACTGATGAGCTGTAATGACAGCGAAATAGTACTATCTGCAGTTGGTTGAGGTGTAGACAGCACAGCATAGACATGCATTTTAAGATAGATTTTGTTTGTGAATATATTTGAAAAACTCAGAAACGTGAATTTTTACTATTAATAATACTAATCGCCGATTTTTATGTACATAAAGAGAGAAGCCGGTTAAAATGTAAACTCAAAATCATAAAAAATATAAACAGTAATGTTTGATAATTATTATGGAACTATGATATTTAATTTCTATAATGGCAGTGTCATTGATTGGACTGGCAGCAAGAAATTGGTGATTGCAGTGCACAAATAAACCAGAGTTTTTAATCGTAAATGCAGTTAAAGTTTCAATTTTTTTGCCAAGTCTTCATCATCACTGCCCCAACGCATATATTTATTGCTGTTGAAGGGAGAATTAAAAAACTTTTAGCCAGAATGTCATAGGTATTGGGATTCCGGCGAAATACAACACGATCAACATTGGAAGCAGCTGATCTTTCTTGGAACCACCTCSGATTAGCAGATTGACCTATGCTATCTTTTTATATTTCATCAAGTCCTGTTGAAGTTTTTGGAAGCAGTTCTCCCATTTGCTGCTCTTTATAGTCATCATCGATGACATCTTCTTCATCAGATTCACTGTTGACTTGGCCATGATCTGAATCGGGACCAACGGACTTGGTTTTCCTTTTTTGTGGTTGATCATCTGCGAAAAGTCTTCTACAAGCTTTATCTCGTTTCCGCTTAGGAATGCGGCTCATATCTTTTTTTGTAAATTTTACGGAGGTTCGTTTGGCAATTTTTCAAAGAATTATTTATCCTTGTTGCGTTGCTAGTCATGTTTAATAAACACCTACCAGTTTTACATACTTCAGTCCGTGCATATCAATACTTTGAAACTTTCAGCAATTATATCGGACTCCATTCAAGTAGATATTCCTTTCCAATTTTTGTGCAACTGTGCTCTGCACTGGGATTGTTCTGCCTTTGCATAATTGATGCAAAATTTATTTCACACACCTATGTATAGCAATTTTCCTGTTTTAACCCCCAAAAGTACTCTTTCCGCGTGTGTATTCAAAACTAAAACTTTTAAGTAGCATCTAAGATTTCCCTAGTGATAAAAACAAAAGTGGTGACACCTTTAAGAAGAGACAATAAATATAGATAATTTACGACCACAATGATCCATCTGCAAATTATAAAAGGATTTCGACAAGGGGTACGTCTGCATAGTTTACTAGCGCGAAGCTCCCTCAGTGCTAAAATTGTTCTAATTTGATGCAACAAAAATTCATTATTTTTGCTGCGATAAAGAAAAGAACAAATGTTTTGCATATCAAAATTATTATTTTCTCTGGTGCTCTCGTCTTATTTTTTGTTTGTTTTAATCTTAATTTTTTTCTTGCACCTTTTTATTTTTTGTTCGGCAAAAGTACGATGACAACTCTCGAGAGAAATAATTTAAGCGCTCAGATAAAAAATCTCAAATCGATATGATGAAAAAATACGGATTTTATCCTGCATAAACTTTGTAGAGTAGTAAGGATATACAGCCTTAAGAAATGTACACATGTTTGTACGAATACAAGTAATTAGATCAACTAATGTTCGAGGTTTTGGTTATTTTATAACTATTTGAGATGACGATGACCAAAACCCTGGGTAAAATATGCACTGGGGGGTGCTACGATAAAAATAGGCTTCGGGAGGATTTTTTTAATTTGTAATCTACTTTATTTATGTCATTTAATAGTAAAGCATTTCCATTTGACTAAAAATAAGTGTCGATAGCGGTCTAGGATTTAAAATGGTGCTGTGGTATTCGGGAGAAAATTCAAAGGGTAGCCGCACACAAACAACGCGTCTTTATTATCAATCAGAAATTGTTTAAAAAATCACGTATAGTATATACAGGATGAGTTTTTTTGATAACCAGCAGGGTATCTAGCAAACTAGCGGAGTTAGGAGAAAAGTTAAATGGAGAAAGATTTTTTTAGCTATCCGACGATATAATATCGGCAGTCATTTTGTAAAATAACAAAGTTGTAGCCAGTTTTCTGCATCTTTTTGTTTGCCACCAGGTACATTGTTTTTTTTTCATTTCTGACGGTTAGTACAGGGTTTCTATAAATGATTCATGCAACGCGGGCGATGTTGATTTGTGCCGCTTTTTTTAATTGCTGCCAAGCTACAATATGCACGGCGATAGTACTGAAGGTTGCAGATCAATGTCACACCACTGCTCCGTAATGTGAGCCTTCTGAAACGTTAAAGTAGATTATCCCACAAAACACTACAGAATATGTTGAAAATACACACTCCCAGGCGTTTTCTCATATAAAATATATCAAATAATTCAAAAATCAACAGATGATAGGTATACGTCACTTTCTTGAGAGGCGGCAAATTGATTTAATCGATAATTTCCATAAGCACCATGGATGTATAAATCATTTGTAGAAACCCTGTATAAACTGAGTTTACGAACTAAGAATAGCATAATATGATTGAATGCTGTATCATATGCCACAAAAATTATGTCTATGGATGACAATAATGTATCGATATATAGAATATATCGATATATAAATATCGCAAGTTGCGAAGTTGGAATTTTTACTACGAATTATAAATCCATGCATGTAATAAAACTGCTACATTGCTTTAAATTTAGAAAATGGCATCTGTACTTTAATGTAATGTGTAATTTTTGCATTATTTGCAAATAAAAGTCAGCAAATTAAGTAAATCCCCAAAAATTAAATCGGCCGTGTCTACAAAAGGGAAAGGAAATTAATTTTGCGTCATTGAGTTTGTTCTCCTCACCTACGAACTATGCATATAGTGTTCAAGATACTCCTGTGTGAAAATAATAAACTCTTCCTATAATTGTTATATACCTTTTTATTGATATATCGATATATTTATTTTGATATATCGAATGTAAGAATCGATAAATGATTTGCGATATATCATATGAGTTAATATATAGATATATTTACTAAAATTGCCATTCCTAATTTGGTCCAACCTTTTGAAGAATACTTACATCGCTTCCATGATCGCKACAAGTGGCCAGCCTTTTTAACAGTGACAAATGTAAGACTTCTAGCTTGGTTATCACCAGACAATCCACTATATTCCTACAAGCCATGAAAGTAATAATGAAGACACAACAGTGCATAGTAGCAACTTAGGTTTCCTGCAGGGATCTATGATGGTTAAATGGAAGACAACTTCCAGGAACATTAGCAAAATGACAAAAGACAACAACCTTGGTACCAAACTAGACCCCGTAACTTATAAGTTTTACTGTCTTTCAGCTCATCAGACAGAGATACCGACTTAACAACCAACACATATAGTCCAAATTGTGCAAGTCGTGAAAGTAATAATTAAGAAACAATAGTACAGAGAGCAATGTATCAGACCCATTGTAAAATAGATCCACGAGCTACTTAGACCTACTACAAGGTTCAATGCGATGACTAAATGGATGAACCTTCCAGAAGCATTAGCAAAATGACAAATAAAATACATCTGTCTTGGTTACCAAGCAGGTTTTCGTGATTCGTAAGTTTTGCTGTTTTTACAGCTCATCAGCCGAATATTTGAGGTAATTCAAAGACTGTTTTTTTGTAAACCAATAAACTAGTCTAAGCGTACCTATAAACACAAATAAACGGTTTTGTCATGTATAAATACGAGTAGAAAGCCGCCACCTCCAACTCGTGAAATTGCTGTAAATGCTGATATTTCCCAACGAACTGTGATAAAAACATTGAAACCCCATAGGTTTTACCCACTCACAAGCTTGTGGTTCGCCAAACGTTAATCGGCGTCTTGAATTTTGTAGAAACATTTACGCTGATATTCATAGTTTCATTTAATAATTATGTGGTCGGATGAAAAGAAAATTACGACCTGTGGAACCTATGTTTAATCTACATAATGAACATTTCTGGGTACAGGAAACAGCGAACCAGACCAGTTTTGAACGCGTTAAGTTAAAAGTCTGAGATACAATGCGTGTAAGATCTCTGAAAAATGATCTCTACCAATTCAAAAATTTTAAATAGCAAGGAGATCATGTGACATCTCATTCGAAAGCCCACTTTATTAGTTATATAACCGCGTTTAGAAAATTGAAATAGGACAATTCGTTCTGAAAATGGATGTAATAACAGGAGTGCTATTTAAATTTTTTAAGTAAAAAAAGAAGTGATTTTGTCTGCACCTTAACGCTTTCAAAAGTTAACTAGTTAACTAGGGCATTCAGTTTTCGCTTTAAGTCCGACCCTGCTGTATTTCGCAACACATTCCTTCTTGTTTATGCTTCCATGCTGAGTTACCTTTTATGTGCTTTTTTTAATTACGTATTTTGTGGCATCTTCGATTATTAATAAACCGTTGCGCTTTTATTGTGCGTAAATTTGTAGCAAATTACGCATACGGATTCTGATCACCTATACATACTTTTTATGGTTAGGCGTTTATCGTTCTTTAAGCGAAAGTTCGTGTTTTGCTAAAGCCGTAAACACTTTTACAGTTTTTACGAACGATTTTTTAGCGGTTTTCAATCAGATGTACAGCGATATCGTCATGATTACGGTGATGTTTAATTAAAGACGTATACCGCCAGTTTTATGATATTGAAAATTAATGGAAATTATTATTGAAATTCAGTATTCAAATACTCGTCAGAACATTAATTGTCGCCAAAATAAAACTGAATTTTGCCCATTAATATAAGGGCAGGCATTCAAATGCGTGCTCCAGAGCAATGTGAAATATTGTTAATAGCTTGATAATTAGGTCTAAATATATGCAAAGATGATATTGCGACAGTATAGTGAGAGGGAGAGCTATACAATACACGACAAGCGGAAATCATGGATATGAAATTTACATGAATTGTTTGCTTTAGAGACAGGAAAGGCGACTGCAAAGGACATTATTTTGAATGGTCCATAGTTCTCCGAACTATTGCATAATGTGCCATACAGTTCATATTTCCCACATGACTTGTTTTAATTACGTCTAGTAAAAGGTAGTAAACGATCAAGAAGACGAGGTGAAAACTACTATGTAAGCTCTTTGTAAGATTTAAAATGCGTGGGCCAGACATAGATTTTAACCTTTCAGCATTTTTTCCTTCTTTCCAATATTTGCGTGGAATATGTGTTTAACAAAATTTTTTGGAGCGACGCCGACGCATCAGTTTTCAACTGCACTAAAATTTAATAAAAATACTTATCGTTACAAAATTATCGAGACTCTTGGACAGGAACGATTAAAATGCATGTCTGTGCTAAGCTGTCTGTACCGCAACAAACTACAAACAGATCTAATTTGCTATTATTATAGCTCATCAGTGTAGTTTAAGTCAAATGCATACATCATGTCATAGAACTAGTTTTGCCTACATTCATCATTCTTGCGACAAAGAATATAATATTCAATCATATCAAACTTTTCCTGATTTGAAAAACTCATTTTGTTTGCTTTCTTATTTGATGTTTAGGATACTTTGTCATTTAACTTATAAGAGTCATACTAAACTGTCAAGTAACAACAATGCTTTCTTCAATGTTTTCAGGGCTTACTATGTGATTTTTAAATTTAAGACTTAACTCTCTGTTTAAAACAAAAATAGCCAAGTGATATAAAGTCATAGCCAACCATAGCTTCCATAAAAATAACATTTATGTAATACATAATTCGAAAACAACAGTCTGTACAAAAAAAAACAACTGTCACCGTTTCATACTGATCATTATTATTTACAATAGGTACAACATTTTTTTGTACAACTTAATAATAATAAAATTATGAGCAGTTAAAAACATCTAACACAATAAGGTTTTTAGCAATATCTGTGGGAGTAGTTCAAAAAACAAAAGGTTCATAAAAGTGTCCTCGTAAAATTTTAGTTCTCATCTTAGTAAAAGTTTGGTCTAGCTCCGCTAGTTACTAAGATGATATAGAGAACATGAAAAAACTCACCTGTATATTTTAAATAGGTCTTTCTAATGTTTCAATGCATTTTAATAAGTTTTCATTAATCAAAATAGAATGATATGGGGTTTGACGTTTCCTGACATCCTTTTTTTATCAAAGCCAACTATAATTATACAGTATAGCGAATTCGCCACATTGATTTGTCATAATTTTCGGAAGAGATAACATTTTGTTGATTTTTATAAAAATACGTTTCATATCCTACAATTTGGTAAAATAATCAGCGTTGTATCTTTAAAAATTAAAAAAAATGGGGTGTCAAAATGTAATCAATAACAACTATACTGACCGATTGAAGACCATAGATTATAAATGCATCATAATATCAATAAATTTGTTTGAAAAGATTTATCATAAGACCCTGTACAGCATTTTGGTAATTTTCATAAAAAAACGTTTCATATTATACAACCAAAAATCTTAGGGGGAGGGGTCAAAATCTAATCAGCAACCCTGCTGGTTTTTATAAATAAATGATCACAATTGCAAGTTCTATAATTAAGCAGATATAAAGACTGCAAATAATATGTGAAGTTTTAGAAGGAAGAACTAGAGTCTTCGATAACAGTAACAATAAAGTAAAAACAAGGCGTAACAAAAATTGTGGATCTATAATAATCGTACTTGTATAAGGATACTATTTGCCCAAAGGAAAATGTATTCCCAGGTTCCTGTTCCAAACAATAATTCGCGTCAATCAAGTTTCCGCAATACAGTGATCGATTATTTGGGCTTTTCGGTCAAAAACACACAGCGAATGTTTTGGAGCAACAAACAGCGTGCCCACGCTCTTTGTCCGAGCACTTGGACTAATTCCAAATACAAACAATGCAATCAGAGCTGTTATTTTCGTCTGGATTAGTGGTTTCCCCGAGACATGTCCTAGTTGTGAATGTTGCAAAATTTGAGTGTTGTACCCGAAATAAACTTCTGCGGTTCTAGCTGACTGTAAGCGGCGATATCCGGATATAGTCCGATTCAGTGTGCTACCGTCACTTGAAAAAAAAACGGTTTTTTCTAAATATCTCGGAAAATGTATTCAAAAAGTGAAAATATCATCAGGTAGGAAATAAAATTTTCGGAATATTTCCAAAAAAACTGGATTTCGGACCCTGTCCACACGATTTTTTTTAAATTTTGCTATTATATAAAAAAATCAAATTCCTGCTGGAAAAGCACTATTGCATTTTTTGTTAAGCTGATAATTTTGTAGTTATTTAGAAAAAAACGTTTTTAAAACTGTATGGATTTTTGCTAATACCACGAGAATCGTTTGTGATACTCAAATTTATCGAATAATATAAGAAATAAAAGCGTAAATGTCATTTTGACAATTTGATGTGGAAGTATTGACTTAATTTTCAGCGGTTTTTTTACTAGTACAATGCATTGTCAGAAGACTAAGAAATTATATGTCATGGGTTTAAATTAGTAACTTTAAGACCAAATCTTTTAATTTCCTGACTAAATAACATAACTTTGCATAACTGAACAAGTTGTAATAGTTAATCTGGCGATTTTGCAATTATCTAATCATCTATATTTATTACTGTTCGTCTCCGTTTATTACTGTGATTATCCGTGTATAAAATAGATACACCATATAACTCCGCCAGGACGATATCTTATCACGTAACTTTTCCTAAAATGAGTCCAGAAATGTGTTTAACATTGTTTTACTGCACAAAAATGTTTTCGGTATACTAGTTTCAGATCTTTTTTCACTTTTTTACGCTTGATAATGTATTATCACTAGAAATATGTTAAATTACTACTGGTGAAAATATTCAAAACCAAACATAAACTAATTAATCTATTTAGTATATTAATATGACGTAAAATATTTATGACTTAACACCTATTAGTATTTAGTTGATGGGTTGCCTTCTATGCCAATTCTACAACATCGTGTGACTGGAGTTACTGTGATAATATATTAACCTGTGAGCTACACGTCGGTGTAAATTAAATAAGTTGTTTGTGGTACTTCTTATATAGCCTATAATTAGGCTGACAACTGACCGCATTCAGTTGTTTTAAATGCTAAAAAGTACGTTTGCTACTGACTAAAGCTAATGGAATGGAAACATTTAAATTACAATAAGTGGGTAAAAGGAACAGGCACATTGCAGTTTTGGCTATGTATACATATTATTCTCAGTGTTTATTAGGATTTATCGACCTAAATGATTACACAATATTTAGGTCGATAAATCCTAATAAACGCCAAAAATTACATATCTACGACCATAATAATCAATTTAACATATTATTCTCTATATCATTATACAAATATATTATTTAAAAAATTAAGAATTATAATGCAGCTGTAGAGTAAACGGGTTGTCTTGGTCTAATTGTGAACATGATAGATGGCAAATACGTTAACACATTTACGTATTTGTCTAGTGATGCAACATTCTAGATTTGAATTTTCAATAAATGTACCTACATGTAAATTAAATTCAAAGCAAAGTTTGTCGCTTGCACACAATATTGTAGTCGGGAAGAGAGAGGATTGATTTGCTTTCAATTTTTATGTCATTGATTTCCAGGAAATGCCTACCGCCTTGATTATTCTTTGGTTGCGTGACCTCATGCATGCAAGGAAAAATCGCAGCAGTATGGACTCTTGCAAAACGCATGATGAATTCTGATGAATATTCATTTCAGTGGGTCAGCTACGTTTATTGACGTCAATAAAGTTTGTTGTATTTTTTCTGCGACTTACTACCATACTAGGAAAATGAACGATGGAAATTCTATAATATCTTTAAATATGTTGTAAAAATCTTCGTGTAGGTAATAATATGACTGGAGATCACGGGAACATCTTCAGTATTACATTTTTTCGTATAATATTTCTAATTTACAATTTTTGATGGAAGTCTTACTGTTTCTAACATCTGTCGGGCTTTAGTGTGATTGTTTTCGTTCTCTCTTACAGAACATTCACTTCAGAAATTCATTTTCATGTAAAAATATAGCACCTCTTTAATATTTTCGCTTAATCTTAATTACGCAGGTTTGTTAAAAATTCTTTTTGATAACAGGTAGTGTAGTTCGCATAAAACCTGTCTTTTATCGATTGCATACTTACACATACTAACTAGTACATTTAAAAATTTGGATTTTTTCAGTGCCAAATTCATTTCTCTCAATTTTAGCTCAACTGCATAGATTAAAAATTGATTGCTGGGAAATACAAGTGGCAAACAGTTTCATTTTTTACCTTCGTCTCTATAAAGCTTAATTTCAGAATCACAGTTTCTTCATTGCTAACCTGATTATAAAGAAAAGCGTGAACTGCAAAAAATTATATGAATTAAAAATTCCAACCCAATCTTTTAATAGTCAGCTGGTGCATATATTGATCTGGATGAAAGTGATTAATTTGATAATTGGGAGCTTGCCAAGCTCCGGTTAATTACAAAGCTATACTGTAGGTTCCTACATAAACAAGTATAGTACCACTGTCACATACTTACGTCTACAATAAGACATTTTAAATCAAATCAAAAAGGGATGAAACATCTCCCATTTTTTTAAACATTCACATCATCTGTGTTTGGATCAGACTGCACTCTTTGCATTTATTTTTCAGTATTTTGGGCTTTCATTATATTATGAAACTCCTAGGACTGATTATAATCTATATTAATTCCGAAAACATCATTATCGAAATGGGCACATGTGATAAATGACGTCACACGACTACACAACCGCAAGAGGCTGTTTTACGCGGGAATTTAGTCATTTTGAAAATAACGTGTAAGCAAATTTATCCGGGAATTATTTTGACATAACGAATAACAGTTGTACAATCGATGATGCATGAGTTAGGTGTGAGTATTTTGGTTACATAAAGGTTATGCATTCCTTTGTTGTTAAATCAGGAGCAGGACGATATACACTGGGGGCATAACTATAGGCCCACCTTGAATTATCAGTTTTTTTTTAGGCAAATCCAAATGTAATTTAATGTAAGTTACAAGAAGAATAAAAGAAATAAAAATAATAGGAACTGGGCTATTTAAAGTAATTTATTAATAATTTTTATAATTAAATGAGGTAAATTCTAAAATTTGTATGGTGTATAACTATAGGTGGCAGTGATCGAACGTCAAAAATATGTCTATATTTTGTTATTATTAACTGCCACTGTGTTGTAACAATTGTATTAAAAATGCGTCCTGGAAGGTATCTGAGTGACATAAAAAAGGTAAAGTCTTGGCTTTTTGGGATGAAGGCTTTAGTTGCCGAAAAATCGGTCTCGTACAGTTGTCGCCAATTATTTGCGAAACTCTGAACAATATGGCACAAACAAAAAAGAAATTTTGTTCAGAGCTGCAAGAAGAATTATTGCTACAGCGAGTAACACTTTAAAAAGTCGAAAAAGAATTGCCCAAGAGCTTGATGTTTGAAAATGGGCTATAGGGACGATTTTGAAGAAAAGTGAACACATTGTACCCCCAAATCTAAGAAAATGTCCGAGACGTCTTCCCCATCATAAAATAAACCAAAACTTTACACGTTATTTAAAAAAAATCTCATGAAAAAATTTAATCTTTGTGGTCCAGATGGTTTCAATTGTTATTGGCTAGATTTGATGAAAGAACCTGAGTATCTTTCAAAACGAACCTTTGGAGGTGGTACGTTAATCGTATGGGATGCCTTTACAAAAAAGGCGTTTTAGCATTGGCTTACCTATTAATATGAATGAACAGTCGAGAGTAATGTAAATTTAATGCCTTTTTTAAATAACAATTACGAACGAGATTTCATTTTGTAACAACATAATGCAAGGATTCATGTCAGTATAGAGTAGATAGCTTGGTTTGCCAACTAAAATGTTGAATTGTTAGAGTGCCCCCTTCTTCACCTGACATGAACCCAATTGAAAACCTTTGGGGTATCTTAGTTCGGCGAGTATATGCGGATAACCGACAGTGTGCCACCATAAATGAACTCAAAAATTCATTAGAAGAGGTTTGGGCCAAATTGGAACCAGTAATATTATATAAGTAAAAATTGATTGTATCCATGGTAGGAGTTTCGATGTTTAGGTTATGCGTTACAAACACACGTGTTTTTGGTCCTTTTAACTCCTATATTTATGTAAATATAACGGTTACGGCTGTTTCGGCTTACGCCATCATCAGACCTACAAAAATACTGCCAATACAATTTATTTCTCTTACCAATAACTTAAATTGTCTTGCTGAAAGATAACAGTTTGTCTTTGTTATAGCAACCTGAACCTGACAACTGAGAACTGACTAGATTTGCTCTCTGTACAACAAGAAAAACGTTAACAAGATAAAATTCCTAAACTAATTGCACTCAGCATACAATTTATAACGATTTGTTAATTTGTGAAGCAATTACATCAAATAAAATGTTCAAAGTATGTGATACGCACTTGAGGATATACTGCTCTCATGCTATAAAAAAAACGACGATTTTAATGATATTTGTCAGTTGTATAGGTAAAAAGGATTGAATTACTCTTTGAGCATGTCGATAATTTTCATTTTTACGAGGTATACCCACTAGGTACTTGCAGCCCATTTCACTTCCACTAGTTAATGTACTTTTTTGCTACTTACTTATTTGTGCTGCAACATTATATCTGCGAACTGTCGTTACCCCGTGCTGCCGGTCCTGAATGCATTATGTAACAGTATAACTTTTTTTGCGAGTAGCACGACTGAGAAATTTGAAACCAACGGTGTGTTGCAAGGTCATTCTGTTAGTTGTTACGGCATGGGTAACATGCCTATCGTGTTGATATCCACGTGGTGAATGAAATKAATCTATACTACAGTTGCAMATTATATTTCGGATTGACAAATATGATATTGTGAGTATTTCAATTTGTGCCATTGTTGTCAGTGAATAAGCCATCAGTTAGTTGATAGAAGATGTTGTGCTCCGATGCGTTTATGCATTGCTACAAATTTATTTGTAGAGTTTGCAAAATTTGGATCAAGCTACAATTTCCAATGCATAATTATCTTAGATTAACAAATGATATGTTGTGAGAATTTACTGAGCATATTTATACTTCTATCATTTTCCTTCATTTATAGTCAATAATAGACTTAACTTGCGTGCTATATCTGTTATTTAACCGGAGACGTTTCAATTTGATGTATTATATGATGCAACAAATTTATCACGGGCAGGAACATGAAATTTTTCGTTCTTGCTTTAGAGCATGGTTTTTATTTAAAAGAAGCGATTGCAAATAGCTGCTTGTGCTGTCAAGTTTTTCAGTTTTTTTAGTTCTATTAAATATATCTCGATTAAATGACCTACAATAAATAATTAAGCATTATTTGTTTCCTTATTCTTTCGTTTCTTCCCTTTGACGATAAGCATGTGCATATTATGAAGCGATTATATGCGAGTGGATCACAGTATATAAACTAATGGCGACGTATAATTATAAAAAGTTATTAGAAAGGAATCTCTATTAAAATATTTATCGGTTGGTACTCTTTCTTTTCTTAACACTTCTATTTATATAGATGCATTATTCTATAATATAGGGTTGGGCAAAATATATAAATATTATTATTTATTTATTTTTTATTTCATAGCCTGCTTTTTTGTATGTCAAACATTTTTGCATAGCAGCATATTTTGTTTCGTTATTTTTTTTAATGGTACCCAAACATTTTTTGTGGGTTTGTAAATTATCCTTTGAATAACCTGGCGTTTATTTTATATGGTTTTAAAAAAAGTTTTTGTGAAAGAGCGTGTTGTCAAATAAACGACAAGAAGCAAGGCAAAAGCAATCAAGGTAGTTACTGGAAGTATCAATACTTGTTGATCATTTGATGGTAATTCTAGAAAAATATAGAGTGAGCTGGGGTTTTTCATTCTTTCCCTGCCAGTTTGAAGTAAATTATTTCCACATCCAACGGATGGGAAGTATTGTATCGCGAAAAAAATTTTCAAAAATTTTAGTTTGCTCATTCGCTTTAAAATGGTCGAAAACGCGAAAATACAAAATTTGAGCAAAAATTTCTTGTCTGTGTGTCTGTAGTATTGTTTGTGGACACGATAACTTTCGAAAGACTTAATATATGAACTTGAAATTTGGCAAACATATAAATCTCAACTACCCAAACCGACCTATTGTTTGTGGAGTAAGTAGGGTATCGGGAAGGGGGCGAAATTAGGGGGTAACTACCCTTTTTGCAAATTTTTATTTTTTTATATTTTTTTCGTTTTAGTATGTGATTAGTAGTATAACTGCGAGTATTATTAGTTCTTATAAATTTTCGGTACAGCAGACTGTTTAGAAGATATTAGCAAAAAAGCGTCACTTAAAGAAAACGGTTTTTCATAAATATCTCCGAATATATTTAATATATTCAAAAAATGAAAATGCCATCAGATAGGAAATGAAATTTCTCACAAAAAGTGTCTTAGAAAATTTATCCAAAATTTTGACATATTTCCAAAAAAACCTATTTTGGACCCTGCTCGTACGATTTTTTTTAAATTTTTGTATTATATAGAAAATCACATTTCTGATCAGAAAGCGCTCTTGTAATTTTTTTGTTAAGTTAATAATTACCGAGTTATTTGGAAAAAACCGATTTTAAAATTTATATATTTTTGCTAATATCACGAGGACGGTTTGTCTTAGAAAAAATGTGTAGAGAGAAAAAATGCTCAAAAACGGATTACTAATCGTATAGTATAAAAAATAAAAACGTAAATGTCATTTTGACAATTGAATGTGATGGTATTGATTCAATTTGCAGCGGTTTTTTAGTAAGTTATAACGTTAATTTAGAAAAGCAGTCATTTTAATTTGAAGACGGCGTTTCTTCTAAGATGTTGAAATTCTGTTGCCCTGTTATTTGCAACTATGCTGCTCACATATTATTAATTGTTGTTTCGAGCACAGTTATTATCCCGATGAATGGAAGCTCGCTTTAATACGACCTTTGCCTAAAACTGATGAAATTAAATCTGTATCCGATTTGAGACCAATCAGCATCTTGCCTGTGTTGTCTAAAGTATGTGAAAAGTTTCTTCATAAACAAATATATGATTATGTTTGTGAAGCTAAAATTATACCCGAAAACCAGTTAGGTTTTTGTACTCATTACAGTACAACAACTGGGTTGACTAATTTGGTGGACGAGTGCATTGGATCCCTCGATGCCGGCAGGGCAAGGCTTTTGGTCTCATTCGATTTTTCGAAAGCTTTTGATACACTGGATCATATGTTGCTCTGTAGTAAATTGACTTACTACGGTTTTGATGAGGTTTCTGTTAATTTCTTCCGATCTTATTTGCTCAATAGGTGCCAGCGAGTTTTGCTGGGTGGCGAAATGTCGGCAGAGTGATGTTGGGAATCCCTCAAGGATCTATCCTGGGACCAATTTTGTTTTTAATTTACACCGCTGATTTACTCTCGAAGCCCAAATTTTCAACATGCGTGGCATACGCTGACGATACTTACCTTTTACACCATTTCGACCAACAGAACATAGGGAGGGCATGCTTAGAAATGAATGAGGATCTAGGCAACATTAGTGAATGTTCTAGTAATATTATCGTAAAGTTGAACCGCAATAAGTGTTCTGTAGTATACTTCTCGTCAAAATCGTCACAAAAATATTTTGTTAAGGATGATATTAAAGTACATGTGGACCATAATCAACTGCCTGTATATGAAAGGATCAAAAGTCTTGGTTTAAGTATAGATAATGACCTTCGTTTTAAAAATCACGTGTCTTCTGTTATCAAAAAATGTTACGCTGCTTTAAAGCTCTTGTACTCTAGTCATCTTATTCTCAACTTTAAACTTAGAAAAAAAATTACGCGAATCTTTGGTAATCCCTCACTTACTTTATTGTTTTATGGTATACTTTCCTTGTCTTGATGCCGTTAATAAATACAGGCTTCAGAAGGTGCAGAAAAACTGCTGCAGATTCATACTTAGGCTAAAAAAGTATGCTCATATCATAAGTGCATACAGTAGCTTAAATGGTTAAACATTGATCAACTTTTTCATTACCACTTTCTTGTTTCGTGTCTTTCGATCCTCTTTGCTAAAATACTTGTGTGATAAGTTTTATAGTCGTCGCAGCTTGCATTGCACTGATTTATCTCTCAGATATGTCCACCATTTATCAATGCCTAGCTTCCGAACCTCCCTATACACGCGGTCTTTTACTTATAATGCGATAAAATGTTATAATGAACACTATGACTTGTTTTCTAAAATATGCTCTGTACAAAGTTTCAAAAAACAAATGATATATAGGTTAAGACATTAGCTTGTAATTATAGTCAAAGCATGGTACTATAGTTGTCTGTTTTTGGTTTGTTTATTTCTCATATTGAACTAAGTTCATATTTTTTTGGGTTGAGTGGAATAGCTACGCTAGACTTCGCTCAATAGTATGTTTAAATAAAGTCCTATTATTATTATTATTAAACTGCGTGAAACTGAACTAATCGAAATCCTAATGGTGGATGGAGATAACTCCAAAATTTAATAACGTTCCATCCGGGGAAAAACCCTATAGTCCAACCCACAGTTAGTTGAAAAATTTGAAGAAACTGCACATGTACAAGATGTCTCGAAGTCCAGATGTCGGAAATCGCTTACAAATGAAGATTGAGCTCTTGATGTATTAGTTAGCTTTATGGATAATTCATCTACGTCAACCACGTCAGTTGCTTTGCATAATAATACCCGTATTAGTTAATTATTGGTTTAAATAAAATGAGCTGAGTGTGATTTTCTATTGTAACCAAACCATAATGAAAAAACCTCAACCCTAATGATTTTAGAGCCTAAATACGTATCTCGGCTGCCATCTTCAGTACAGTGACGGACAATTACATTGTATTTGATATATTTTTGATGATTTGATATTTTTTGATGTATTTCCTAAAAAAAAAATTAATAGCATTATTGGCAGTAAAAGCCAGTTTTAAACGAAATTATTTTAGAATGCGTTCTAATCCTTTGGCATAGTTGCAAGCAACAATATATAATCATTATTTGGTATTATTATTGGAATATGATGGCGAGAAGCAACCTTTAGATAAAACGGCAGAAGTGACGGAAACTCCACGATCAACCATCTGGAAAATTATTAAATCCGGGCTTTCAAAGAGAAAGATAAGATCCGACAAGGGCAGTTTGAAAAAAAAAATACTGTAACTCACGCGGATCTTATTAGAAGAAATATTTATGAAATGTACAAGAATAATGATATTCCAACAATCCCCGTGTTATATAAAAATTTGAAATTGATATTATTATAGACTGTTCTGAGCATACCCTGCAAAAGTATGTTAAAACCATTGGCTTTTCAATGAAAAAGGTGGAGAAGAAGCAATGCCTGATGGAAAGACAGGTAATAAGAAAGTGGATATACGATTATTTAAAATCTATAAAAATGTATGGGCAGGAAAATCGTCCGATATTTTTCCTTGACGAAACATGGTACGATACCCATGATACAATAAAATAAGGATCGGTTGATGACTCGGGGAAGTGCAATGTCAATATTCCGGCGTCAAAAGGAAAAAGAATAACGATTCTACACGCAGAAGATGAAAATGGTTTCGTTCCTGGAGACCTGTATCTTGGATGTAAAAACTTAAAAGAAGCAAGCGCCGATTATCATTCTGATGTGAACGCGGAAGTGTTTGAAAATTGGTTCAAAAACATTTTATTGCCCAAATTGCCACCAAACAGCGTCACAGTAACGGACAACGCTAGTAACCATTCGGAGCAACCAAATACAACAACTAATAAGGCAACCATTCAAGAGTTTTTAAGAAAATAAGACTTATATTTCGAAGAGGACTACACACAAATACAATTGTGGAAGTGCTTGGCACAAAAAGATTTTCGAAGAAATTTAAAATTGACATTCTCGCTTCTGAATGTGGACACACCATTTTACAATTACCCCCATATCATTGCTTTTTCAACCCCATTGAAATGATATGAGGGCAACTGAAACAAAGAATTCGACGAGGGAACACCGGTGGAAAATTTAGCAATGAAATGCTGCTAAAAATTAGACACGAAGCTGAAATAACAAGTGTCGATGCATGGAGAAATTTAGTGCGGCATATATACTGGACAAATAAAAATCGGTACAGAGCGAATCATGTATAAGAATTAATAATAGAAGTTAATCGTGATTTTAGCAGTGAAAGTGATAGTGAGTATTTTTTTTTAGTTTGTGACTCTTGTAATGTGCTTATTAACAAGCTGTAATAAACATAATCGATACCGTGTATAAATTTTATTGTGCACTATTGTAAATTTTTTCTAACAAATGTAAATAATTTTCTAGTTACTAACTAATTTGTATGTTTTTATATTAAATTTGTATAAATTCGTTTTGAAATGCAAAGGCTTTTATTTTATACATCGGAAAATTTAAACCCAATAAAGTATCACATAAAGTAGATCGCGGGTGACGCCAGTTAACATCAGGTCTGCATTAAATAAAATTTCTTATAAAAGCTTCTATGTTTTATTGATTGATAAATTATCACAACTAACAAATTTCAAAAATTTATAGTGGAAAAATTAAAATTTTAGCCAACAAGATTTTTTTGAATACGGCCCATTTAGGAACTTTGAAGCGTGCCACTAATCCCAATAGTTTAGGACGGCCGGCCATAAGGTTGTAAAAACCCTCATTTACAATACAATAGTTTACGACGGCCGACCATCAAGCTGTAAAACCCTCTGCATAAGTCGGTCTCATAGATTGTTGCTTGATACTTTAAGCCCATATTCAAAGGAAATTTTGATAAATCTATATTCTACAGTAGTTGATAAAGACAAAGTGGTTGAATCTACAATCTGTTTTTTGTGCTGTATCTTCTTAAGTAAATTTTCTACTGTTTTACTAGAGTATCCATTATGAAAAGTTAAGGTTTTGATAATTGAAAAGTAACTAATACATTAACTAGGAAGTTCAAATTGACCTCTTTATACATGTCCCAGAACTGTTTCCAAATTAACACTGAGTGTTTCGAACAACACAAAGGTACAGCCATGGGAAATAGTTTCTATAACTTTAAATATTCAGTAAGTCGCAAAATTGTAAATGCAATTTTGTGTTTCTTTCTTTTTGTTATTGATTTTAAAGTTGAAGTATGCAAATTTAGAAGCATTCTGCCAAAATTGGACTTCTTTTCTAAATAATAATGGTGCAAACATATAAGGTAAAACGTTTAAACAATAGTTTTTGCTGACTCATAAAAAAAGTGTTTTTTACAAAACCTATTCCGTGTAAGGCTTTTTTATTGTTCCATTATCGCTTTAATTTGATAACATGTTTGTTAATTTTGTTTTAGATTTTATTTTTCCTAACTTATGTGTATGCTAAATATGAATTATATATTTAACTCACTTTCTTGTTAATAATTGCAGTTTTTATAATCGCAAACTTGTGAAATACTTGTATTACGAAACTTTTTCTTAGAACCGTCGTCAGCCTGTTAATCGTAAAAACTCCTATTCAGACTATAATGCGAACTATAGAAAGAACTCAGTGCATCATTTGCACATAATTACACTACTGTGTACAACCTGCTAGTTGACCTCATCATTTGTCTCTGTTTTTCCATTTGTCAAAATCAGCTGCTGTGTAAGTCAACGTTCGTTAAATAATTTCCAAAAATTGTTGATTATTTCAACGTTTGATGTTCTTTTATTTGTTGCAGGTGCTTCCAAATCAACCGTTGCACCAAGTTGACAATTCGTTAGTAGGATTTTCCGTGCCGTTATAGCGATGACGATTGTAATCATTTTTTGTTTGGTCTACTGACGCAAAATTTTTGGTACATGTGTGACTTAAAGGAAAATGCAATCCAAGTTGGCATCGTCGTTGGAAGAACTGCGAGAAGATGGCAGTCCGAAGGGGGAGGTTGTTGGACTGGGATTTCAAAATACCTTGGTAAGTTTAAAACCTCTATATTACGATCATTTTACTTAATTTTAGTAATTGTAATAATTTCATTCAACCAGAAAACTAAACACTTGTAATCACGTATCAATAATGGTAAGCAAATGAAATCTTTAAAGAAGCTAAGTACATTCTTACATTTAAATTTTGTTTTCTTAATCCGATGACGCTATACCATCATATTCGATGTGTTGGAATCGGGTGGAATGGTAGACTGAATAAATATAATACAGATTTTTCTTAAGCTTTGACCTCTTAGAGAATATGTAGACGATTCTATATCTTCTGGTGTAGTTGAAGTCTGATCTGGAGTACCACACGATTCTCATTTAGGTCCAATCTTGTTTTTAGTTTACATTAATAATGCATTCATTCCCGGTTTTTATTCGTTAAAGGGGATAATTTACAATTGTTTAAAAGAATTTACCCTCGGGCAGGTAGAGCTCTGCTTCAACAACATTTGAATTACTTTATTTCTTGGTGTGCATGTAATGATATTCATCTGAATGTATCAAAATGTAGGATTCTCAGATTCGCACGGAAATCTTGCCTACTTATAGAGTGGTGCGATCTACTTTGGTTGAAATAATTAATCGTTGCAACAAGATTGTTGGCTTAATTACAATACATTCTTTTGAGCTGTTGAATGGTTTTAACTGTTTTATTATACACGTCTTTAGTATGTTCAAATTGTAGATTAATATGGAATCCAATCCATTCTACTTTTACTGGTAGAATTGAATCAACATAAAAAAATTGTTAAATTTTATGCTATAAAATTAATATTTTGCTTGGCAGAGATGATTGCGAATTATTACTTAGGTCTTAAGTACATACATATAAGACAGATTTTGATTTGTTAATGTTGTTTAAAATTATAAACAATAGGCTATTGTCTGAATATACAGTGAGGAAAGCTCCTTTATTTACTGTACCTTCTAATCTAACAAACTATTTTTGTCAGAATAGCAAAACTTCATATATAATAAGGTGGATTTTTGGGTGTATCTTTCGTTTTCAAGAAACAATTACATAAAATTTTGTAGAATACTGTGTGAACTTTCATAAATTGGCAGTGTTGGTACTGTAAATTTGGAAAGTGTATTTAAAGTTAGTGAACAACTAGACGTAGTAAAATCGTATATTTTGGTGGCTATGGATTAAATCATTACAGGAAATGATATTTGAAGATGACGAACAAACGTTATAAGGGCGCTAAAAGTAAATCAAAGGTAATGGATAAAAAATATGATAAAAACGATGATGTTAAAAGTAATAGCAGATTGGAGCGATATTGACTACAAAAGGCGACACCGCAAGAGCAGTAGTTTTCATAGATGAATATGTGAGTTTATTTTATAACAAAGAGATAAATTGATAATATTTTTATAGAAAAGCCGCTAACAAAGTGTTTTACATTTGAATTTGAGTTTTTGCTGTATGTTCCATTTAACAAGACATACATTCATTTAAGTTGCCAAAATCATTACACTAAAAGAACTTATCCCTTCTCAAAATTGTTCTGGCTTAAATACAGTCACCAAAATGATTACCTTACTTCATTAATGAAAAACTTGTTTATATAGCACAGGACAAACAAATGAACTGGTAAAGAACTCTACTATAAAAATAACAGGTGTGTCAGTAAGACGGCTAGACTCTTAAACCAAAAACACATAGAACAGTCAGTCATTAATACGTGACTAGTTTAATTATGAAATTTGAGAAAACAGGCTCTATTACAAAGAAAAACATCACCTGCACCAGATTTTGTCCTTTGAAGATTACCTTCCATTCATGTATATACTTTTAACTTGTAGGGGGACTAAATTTTATCTTAGTTTTATAGTTATTTTTTCATTCATTTAATGATGGGAAACACTTCTTCAAAAAATCTGAATAGGTAGAGGAGCTCTGTGACAGAATTTTGAAGAGGATTTGATTGTGTATGCAACCATGATTTTTCTTACAAATTTGAACGATCATTTTTTAAAAGCTCTGACTAGATTACTGTTATGAAAACACAATTCAATTTAAAAGTGTACTGCTCAAAATATTCATCTCCTACTTCCATACAATAGTATAATTGATTTTGAAAAGCTTGTCTAACGTTTTGCAACATCTCTAGCGTGATCAAAGGGTACTCTGCGACGACTTATTCGAAGCACTTGAAGAGATTTAGGTTATAGACATTGGATTTTAATTGGCCTTCACAACAAGAAATCTAAAGGAGTTAAATCGAGCAACCTAAGAGGTCAGTAAGGTTTCCTAACAACTGCAGATAACTATCATGAGTCAAATTGCCATACTACAAAGTTATTCTATAATGCGATCACCAATAATACTTGTCGAAACGTTCAATTTTTGATACGTTTGGCATCTTTCCAACAACAACAATTATGCCTGTTCACTTCACCGTTAAATATAAACGCACTTTCGTCGGAGAAACAGACCTGGGTTATTGCTCAAATTTTTTGCAAAACTGTAAAAGTTCACAGATATGTGCGGTACTCTACAAGATAGCATCTGAAAAATTGAAGAGGTCTAATTTGCTGGGCGCTTTTGAAAGAAATAATGATATTAGGAGAGTAACAAGTGAAATTAGAGGAAACCAAATAAAGCTGGTCTTTCCTTACCTTAAAGGTTTTCTTGTTCTCATATATAACTCTTGTCTGCGAGCAACATCCGTTTTACTCAAAGATCCAAGTGTGGATCCGGGCAACACACCTTCTTACCAGACCTGGGCAAATTTGAAAAAATAATTCGTACCAGATTATACCAGACATCTCTGAACCTACACTCCACCAAAAAATTTGGATCCTGCAAAGGTAACTGCTGTGGATGCGTTAAAAGCGTTTATGAAGAAAAATCAGCGCCAATACTGTCGCAATATTCTTCGACATCAGCAGAACTTTTGATAATGGTTGGTTCCCTGCAGTCATAAAGAAACTAACAGACAAGGGTGTCGACCAGTACTTAATTAAAATAGTAAAAAGCTCTTTAACAGACCGAGAAGTCGTTTACAAATACGGCACTATTACGACGAACAAAAAATGCACATAGGGCTCTGTCCTTGGACCGAAGCTATGTAACTGTATATTAGACAAATTTCTCGACTCCTATAATGAAGAAAATATTAACATAATTGCGTACATTGATGACAGAGCAGTAAATATAAAAACAAAACTTCGAAAAGATGCAAAAGAAAATATTCTGCACACAGGGTCGGAAGTATGCAAATTTGCAAAATCCCAAAAGCTAATTGTGCCCGGCAAGAAAACGAAGCTAATGGTATTGAAATCACCAAAAAGAATTCGCCATAGAGATCTGCATGTCAGAATAAACAAAACAAAGATTGATATTGTTAAAGAATTTGGTTAATTAAGGGTTGCACTAAATCAAAAATTAAAAAAATAAAAAGGAAATACTAACATCCCTGAAAAATAAAGTAAAAGGAAAATGGGACATACCTGCCTCGAAATCGATTACTTTTATCTACAGTCATGAGATTATTCCATTTGTATCTTATGCTTTCGGAATTTAATGCGATCGAATACAAGTTTCTAAAATAAAATCTAAACTTCTTTCGTTATCTGGCTTAGCTGCTAGTATCACATTTGTACAATTTKTTGCTTCTGAGTTGAGAAAAGTGTGATAACAAAAAGTAAGAACAAAAACTCCAGGTGTATCCCTTTTCTTTGTGACTGGTGATAATTTTTCATTAAGTTTGTTAGTTGCAATCGCAGTGGCTTAGTTAACTGAACATGATCAAATCGAAATTTTGACGATGACTGGCTATGGAGATAGAAGTAGTTGCACTCTACAATGCAATTCATGAAGATCGTGAACCAATTGCCAGATCAACAGTTATTAAAACATTGCAACGTTTTGACGAAACCGATGGTGTTAAAAATCGTCAAAAATCAGGACTTCCAAAGGTTGCTAGGAATGAGGAAAGTGCAAGTCCGTACAATAGCGTGCTCGCACTCACCATATTAGCAGATCTGTTCAGAAGATTTTGAAAAAAGAGAAGTTTTATCCATACAAAATTCACTTACTTACCAGAATTGAGCGAAGATGATTTCGATCGTAGGATACAATTTTGCGAAACTGCTATGAACATGATAGAGGAAGATAGAAGCATTTTAAATTGGATTATGTATGTTTTCTGATGAAGCGACTTTTTACCTCAATGGTAGTGTGAATAGACATAATTGCAGATGTTGGTCGGACACAAATCCACATTGGATGGAACAAGTCCACACACAACGCCCTCAGAAAGTGAAGGTCTGGTGTGGTATTATCGGTGAGCACACTATTGGACCTTTTATCATCGATGGAAATTTGAATGCGGTCAAGTATTTACAGCTCTTGCGCCAATACATTATACCAGAATTTATTCGCGTATTCCCTGATCGTGAAAATGCTGCGCTTCCTTCTGAACAGATATGGTTTCAGTAAGATGGTGCATCGCCCCATTCTGCAGGTCTGACAGATGGATTGGTAGGCGCGGAGCGATAGAAGGCCCAGCACGTTCTCCTGATCTGACGCCGCTTGATTTTTCCTGTGGGGGGTATATAAATACACATAATGCAGAAGACTTAAAAGGACGAATTAGGGAAGAAATTCAGAAATAACCTCCAAATATGCTACAAAGAACATTATAAAACTTTACTCAAGGTTGCATTACTGCCAGGAAGTAAATGGGGAACATTTTGAGCATCTTCTGTAATGTAAATCTGAAAAATATTGCATTTGTCACGGATTCATGTTTTTCTTTTTTACTTTTTGGGTACCTACCCGATTCGCAATAAATTGATCAAATTAGACGAAAATTATCACTAGTCAAGGAAACATGATAATACCTGGCTCTATTGTCCATTTTAGCTATAAATAAAATTGTTTTCATTCTTTTCGTTCTTTGTCAGGCTCAATTATTGTATTTACACGTTTCTTAACTCGGAAGCAATAAATTGTAAGAGTGTAATACATTTTTGAAATCAGGAAAAAAACCCTTTTCAATGATGTGCCTTTTAAAAAAATTCCAGAAAATGCCCACGCACAATTTCAGAAAAATTGTCAAACAGAACCTGTAATATCCTGCTGGTTCCATACTTTTCCATAATTTTTCTGCATAAAAAATGACCAAGAACAGTTGCTTCAATAGCGTCATTTTGGAAAGACTCTTCTTAGTCTATTCATTCCAGATAAAACTTGTTTAGAATTTAGAATTGCTTTATAATTGTACAAAAAGCGCGACTTCTTTTCCGTAAGCGGTGAATTCTTAACAGCAAGCAGTAATAGGCATATTTTCACTTTTGCCTCAAATATGTACAGCAAACACTCAATTGTCAGGGTGGTCAGGTACTCATAAAATATTTACGAGATTACACATCACGGCTTGATTAGGATGTGTGTCATGAAACGCTAATTCAATTTGGTGTATTTGCACGACACTGTAACTACTTTAACTTGGAATTTAACGATGCTAGCAGAAATTCCCACAAATGCAAGTTTAAATATTGACGTTTCAAAATCAAACAGAGATTGCGGCGAATTGAACACCGTAAAAAGGACGCTAATGTTGCCTTTGCGAATTTAGCAGATTAGGTATGGGTGATATTTCGATGAGTGGGTCGTGTGGCGTTTGTCGGTTTAATGCCGATGAGAGGTGACCTTGTAAGTTGAGAACAAGTTCAAGGTAACTTGAAGGCCTAAATGAGTTTCTTAAATTGCATAACATGACATGTGGTTTACATATGAAACGTAATAAAACAGTGGCTTTATGGGTTGTTCTTTGTATTCTTTCCAAAAGTGACCAGGAAAGTGCAAATCCCATCAAAAGCATAAAATGTACAAAAATGCAAATGTCCCAACCATGGGCGTACCCAGCTTTTGGTCTAAGGGGGGGGGGGCAAAGCAGGAATTTCCCTTACTCAATAATTCAACATAAAATAAAAATGTGCCTTTATCGGATTATGTACCTAAGTAATTAACGAAGTATTTATTTCATGAACAATCTTCGTTAATTTTCTGCAAGGTGACTTAAAACATCTTCTGTGAAGGCCCAAGTTTTTATGTTTTTTTATATAGTGTTCTCAAAAGCTCGTTATTCCTAACTCAATTATTGATGATTTCAGTTGGGCGATATTTAGCGCATTCAGTTGCTTGTCTATCACGTTTAACAAAAGATGAGTAGATACATTTTATTTGGAAGAATAAAGATGCGTGATCCACATAATCTATAGTAATGTCAAACGAACTAACAAAGAAATATAAATTTCGCCTTACGCATCTACTAATAGAACCACGTTTTTAGGATTTGGAATTTGTACGTATCAAATAATTAATTAACCGATGCTCTTTTTAGTTTCAACTTTTCGCATTAGAAGCTTCAAAAATTTAAGCTAGGAGTGAATAGGTAGCTAGTATAGAGAAAAAAATACCAAAACTTAAAATGAGGAAACAACCTGGTCGTGAAGAAGTACCTAAGACTGTAATGATTTAAGCTGCTGGTTTAGCTAATCTTAGTTGAACTTAAAAATAATACAAGTTATATATAAGCCCAGCATTATGCGTCAGCTGGCCAAACTCCACCAATCAGCATTAAATTGATGGTCGTTTTACCGCTAACAATTTTTACTCATACATCTAATTTTACTCAAATTTCTGCACATTTTAAAACCATCATTTGTTATTTCTCTCAAGCTGCAAAAATCCTTTCATGTATTATATTGATCTTGCTGGCTGTCATTGATTTGAAAAAAAATGGCTCAATATTGCCAAAAACGTATGTTAAAAATTTTTACAAAATTTACTTGACTATACCGAAATCTGCAGGGATTAACAATTAAACGCACAGTATACATTATTACAAATGTAGGTATTCCTTCAAGTTCAATTAATCTTATGATGTCAATGTAAGTTATACTTCGATTATTACTTGTGCGGCAGCTTTTATGTGACATAAAAGTAATTTATGTTTTTAACTTTAATCATAAATGCATAGTTTATGTGCTTAAAGCGCCTAATATCGTCATTTGAAACTGAATATGAGCACATCGATAATACTCCATTAAGCTTGGATATTAGCAAATTTTGGATTAAAACCGTGATCGCATTGATCTGATATTTTAAATACATCAAATTTGGGTACTTCTTTTTTGCTCTTTGGCTAAAATAATGACCAGGGCATAAATCGAAAATAGTGCTGTTGGGTCGATTATATAAATGCGAGATAATAACTAAAATGATAGCATATTACATCTCAATGAGTAAGTACTGTGTAAAATCAGAATTAAGATAGTTGCATAAAATTATACAAGACATGCTCTGTTATGAATACAGTACAGAATATACCATCTTTTATTTAGACTGAGCTTTTGGGTTTATTTGATTATCCCATTTTCATTTAGCTATTATTTTTTTAGTTAAGCCAACCTCCGTAGTTCGCCAATGCACTGCTTCAAAAATTAACCCAGCACTTAATATTTTAATCAAATTAAGCCTCATTTAAATAAATTGAAATATATTTAATCCGTTTTCATAAGTCTTTTGTATACTGGCATTTTAACAGCACACCGGGTTTTAATTCGTTCTTATAATACTACTGGATTCTTAAAACTCACGTTAAATAGACTTTCGTAACTCTAGGTCGGGTGAATTTTTGCTCAAAATAACTGATATTTTTATATTTTTTTGTTTCTCTATATTAATTTTGAAATTTAGAACTAAGAAGCAAATACAAATATGTGACCGATTCTGTGTACCTATTCCACATAACATAATCATGCATAGTTGAACAATCCCTATAAGAAAACATATTACACACAGAAAAAACTCTATGCTGCACATTAATAAACGGTATAAATTTATAACCATTAACTGAATTTGGTTGTGCAAAGTTCGATTTCTTTTTACGCATATAAATTTGTTACAGCGCACACTGTCTTGTTTATCTGAAGATATGCAGAAAATTGTCCTTTGTTTGTGTGAACTGTATCATTTCCTGTCTGTATAGTTAGTGTACGCAAGTAATATTTGTTTGAGCAAAGAAAATGGAAAAATCAGCTATTATGTAGCTAAATATTTGTTTACATGAAATAAAATTTCTTTGTTAGAATGGATCGGGAAATGCAAGACCGTTACGAAAATCAGGGAGCTGTAAGAAAGTTACATTTGGTTACCACAAATAAATTTTGTTAGAACGAATCAAACAGATTTATCTGTGAAGAGTATATATTATTAACGAAACTGTTTTGTTATCGGTCACGTCCACCGGCGGATTTCAAAAGGGCGCCCGGGCTAATTAATGWGCGTTTTGCATATGCAAAAAAAGCTGTAGGCGTTGACGTGATAMGAATGAACTGGGAAGGGAATACAATGATCTCATTTGAATTTTAGTAACAGTTTGCAACAGAACGATCCACAGATTCCGTTAAAATAGTGCAAAAGTGCGTGATTGTGTTTTTTGCCGCCACAGCAGTACCCGAAAATATTGTTACGTGGAATGGCGATATTTGCGTCGTATATGATACTTGTATAACGGAGGGGCTTTGTAGGCACATGACAGCATTTCTCATCAGAATGTCTTCTACACAAAATTACAAAAGAATTTTGAAGCTGGATCCAAACGAATTAATTATTCCCCGATCCGTTCACGTTGCAGCTGATGGAACCTACATGGTTTCCATGGTAAATATTTAATTCCGCACCGTAATAAGATTCTTCGGTATATACTCTATCCACCACCTGTTTGCCATCAAGAGAGTCATGGAAATTTTGAAAATGTCTTATTGACAAGCAAGGAATGCAACTTTACAAAAGACATGGCCCTCTCGATGGCAAAACAGTCGTGAACCGCGTGTTTATGCTATATTGTTTGAAACGTTATTTTCCCGTAATATTGTTCTTTACTTTATTTATATATGTTCTTTATTTGTTTATTTACTTTACTGATGTTCCTATGTACTTTTTGTCGCATAGAATGTCATTTTCAATAAACGTGTGTTTTTTACAGCTATGATGGGGTCGTTTTCAATCTCTCCTTCATCCTTAATAAAGCAAACACAAAAACCGATAATAATATCTAATTATCGGAACGATACTTTGCTATTCTGCAATCAACAGTCGCTACAAATTGTAGTAAGATTTTATTTAGGCAAACAAATGTCGTCTTATAGAAGTAGACGAAGTTTGCGTAATGAAGTAAAGCCACATCCAGATCAATAAAGCTGCCGAGTTTTCTCGAAATTTGCGTTGCGTAATAAAGTTATGTGAAAATTACCAAAGCTATCTAAAATTCTTAAAAATACTTTAATTCTCAGAACTAAATCCCAGTCTGTAGAAATCAACAGGTACTACAAATTGTAGTAACATTTTATTTTGACAAACAAATATCGTCTCATAGAAGCAGATACACATACAGATGAATAAACCTTCCCTGAGCTTTTTCAAAATTTACAGTTCTCACAAAATAATTGTGATATTCACAAATAAGCCAAAGGTCACATTTTCACCGCGAATTAGCTGTGAGTAAGAAAGTTATGTGAAAATTACCAAAGCTCTCTAAAATTCGTAAAAATTATTTAATTCTCAGAAATAAATCCCAATCTGGAGAAATAAACGTGTGGCAGAATGAAAACGGTGACTTTATTGTCTCAATGTACGCTTAGTATTTATCTTTGAACAAATAGTTTAGTTTTGAGCAGCAAAGCTTTAATTCGCCGTATTTAAAGAAATAATTTAGTTGTATACAATAAAATACATTACTTTCAAATGAATTGTTTTCTGTGTGTACAAGAGCTGAACAAAGTAGAAATCGTATTAAGCCTCCTGGCCAAAATAACCTTGGAAACCAACAACGACGACTTATTGAATGTCATTTGCATAGGTCAAATATGAGTTCTGGATGAAAATTGTGAAGTACGCTTATCAATAAATTTTACTTCATTAATAATTTCGTAAATACGTACTTAATTAATCAGCAAAATGTATGGAAGGTAAAAAGGGCCCAGAGTTAGCAGTCCAGGTCCATGGGGGAAGGGGCAGCTGCCCCCCCTTCGGTACGCCCATGGTTTTGGTTAGTATCTATAGAAGCACTTATTCAACAACTGTGTCATAATTTTTATTTCATCATTTCTATAATAAATACGAGGTTCATGTCATAATTCCTGCACATATCAAGCTGGGGCTGAATTATGGGGATGGTGAAAAACCAAGTGCTGTCAAATTATAAAAGTCTATCATTGGGACATCGCTTAGCTATATATAGAGTGAGGGTAGTTCACTCAGTTTATGTGTAAAAATTCTCAAATCGGGGTAGTTTGATTCAATGAAACGCGTCACTGTAGCGGATTAATGTACGTATATCAAAATTCAAACACTGCGCGAAAAAAGGTTGCCGAAATTCAGGGTGCGTACCGCAAAACTTGTTAGGAGTCGTGTGTGGATAGTTCAACAGTAACTTGATGGAGTAAGCATTCCAGAGCATTGGACTAGTCGGTCTAGACGGTCACAGAAATTGGAGACCTTATACTGCTACCAACAACACTTTTGCTGCTAMTGTGGGTATAATAGTACAAGAAGACCGCATAGACAAACAAGCAACAGACAAACACCAAAACATAAATGATAAATGTACTTGTCTTCTTTGTAGAAAATTTAAATGCATGATTCCAAAAGTGTAGACGAGATATGAAAGATAGCGGCATTATTCTCTTGCACTATAACGCTTGATCGCGTAAAGCAGTGTCAGTCAAAGGAGTTTGCTAGAAGAATTGCTGTGGAATTCTCCCACATCCCCCGTGCAGCCCTGACATGAGTCCTCCAGATTTCGTTCTGTTCCCCGAGTGGAAAATAGAATTTCGTGAAATCCGATTTATTGACTTGGAAGGATTAAAACCCTGCGACAGCATACGCGTTCCAACTAGGGTTCATTCCCGAGAATTCTCGAGCCGAGGATTCCCGGGAAATCGTTGGGCTTTGTTCCCGGGAAATCAAGCTCGAGAAAAGTCGAGAACTGTAAAATCATGAATACCTATTCTACCTATACAGAAATTATATCGCCGTTTGTTGTGTCGCGAAAATGAGTCAGGAGTGGTAGAAGAAGTAAGCCCATCAGAACCTGAATCCGAAAGCTTCGAAGTTCAATTAGAAAAAGCAATTAAATGCATTTCAACAAATGAGGAGGCAAGTGCAGTGGCACTGTCAAAATCTATAGTAAAGAAAGAGTTCTTACTTTTTAACAGACTGGAAGAGGTCACCAAATTTAGAATCGATGTACAAAGCATTGCTTTCAGTTAAGCCTACTTCAACTGAAAATGAAAAAGTGTTTTCAATTTTAGGAAATGTAGTTAATAAAATAAGAAACCAGCTGTCTGATAAAGCTATAAATGCTTTAGTTTTTCTAAAGGCATATTCCATCAGACAGAGTAAGCTGACCTAATTGTTATGTATGCATCTATGTTCAGCTCCTCAGCGTGAGATGTTCCATTGATCTTGCAAAGTTTTCATTTGTTTTTATTCTAATTAACATGCCATAAATGGTGCTGTGATTTTAATTTAATTATAATTTACATTTATTTTCTACCTGAATTTAAGATATTAACGTTTCCTTTCATGTTATTTTTGTCTTGTTTTATAGAAGCTATTTTAATTTACAAGTTTTAAGTTGATTCTTTTTCTAAATAACCAGCCAAAAATGGTGCTGTGATTGTAATTTAATTATAAGTTAAGGTATTAACGTTTTTTTCATGTTGATTTTTTGTTTAGTGTAATAGAAGCTACTTTTGTTTATAAGTTCTAAATAACCAGCTGTCATTATAATTATGAGTCTGAATAATATTATTTCTGTATTTAAAAAAGTTAATTAACTTATTCATAAGATAATTGTTTTTGAATATAATCAATAATAGTTTTATAATTAATTTGATACTTTTATTTGGGAGGAAAACCATTGAATTTGTTGACGTTATTGGAACCAAATAACATGAGAAAACGTGCGTAAATGTAAATTTCTCGACAACCCGAGAAGCCTCGAGAAATTAGCCTCTAGAGCCGATGAAATCATGAACCCTAGTTCCAACTGCTGAAACATGGGTGACAAAAATTGCGTATTTAACGACATTACATTACTGCCGAAGCGATGGCAACGTGTTTTGGATATGCAAGGGGATAATATTGAACAACTTTATTGTAATTTTTAAAAATATACGTTTCATTTGCCAGCTGTGTCTTTGTGTGCAGGGATTTTGACATGACCCTAGTATAATGACTTGACAACATAATAACATAGTAGATTATTATTTAGCATAGATAATATATAGTTCACCCTAGATTGCGGTATATAGAAAGAGGTCCACGGCACCCTGACATTTTCCGTCGCTGTCGGTAATCCGTTACAAGAATCTTTCATCCTTTTTTTTTGGTTCTGCTGCTATATACTACATAGTTATCACAGAAACATATTTTTGGGTTTATACTTTAGTTCATTGTAGTTTACATACAAACAAACGTTTCGAAATGTGACTCTCATTTTAAACTCGTAACTTATGTAAATATATACTGTTTGGATACCATAGGGTATAGTTTACTGGTACTAGCATAAATTAACCTTTTTGGATTTCTGCCAAATATTGTGGTATTTGATAACTTAAGTTAAAAAGTTTTATTGTGATTTTCAAACGAAATATCAACTTCTTTTTAACTTCTTGGATATTTACATGCTCTTTTTATAACGTTTACTACGATTAGTTATGTTGGAATTCATTGTGGTACAAACAAAATTATTTTGCATACATACAAATCCTGTTCATTTGTATTAAAAATACCCCTGTTTTATTACTCAAGTTTTACTTATATCATTTAAGATATGCAATGTATATTGCTATTAATCTTTTGCAACGGATTAGCTTGTAAACCAAACGACAAAAAGCAAGTGGTCGGTTTGTTATGCAGCATTTTGACTCATAAAGTAAATGACAAAACCTTTACAATATACAATATTACCCTACAAATTATATAAAAGACAAAACACAGTTTGGAGAATTTTTGGCGTAACTATTATTCCCTTTAAATTTCTTGTGTCCTTTCCTTGGCTTGGCACATTTAGGAAATATTTGGCTAAAAGGTTAATTAATTAAACATATGTAGTCCTTCGCAAATACAAGATTTTTGTATTCCCCGATTCTAATGTATTGCAAATTAAAGTGCCCACAAACAGCTTGCATCACCGTTGAATGTTTAATTGTATGCGCAAACAGCGAACCATGAAAATCAACACCAGTGCCTAACAATACCTTTTCTCTTTCAATATGTGAATGACATAATATTAGCCTGTCCTTATTATAAAACAGATGTTATTGTTAAGATCTTTAACTCTTTTGATACTCACTTGTCTTTCACTATTGGCTTTCTCTATGGCTCTGTCCCCTTACTAAATACCAGAATAATTCGAACTATCAATAACACTATAATTCCGGATTGGTATCAAAAATATACCAACTAAGACTCAGGTAGATACATATACATTACAACTTTAAAATGAAAATCAATGTCATTTAAGGCTTAAAGAATAGAATTCAAAATGTAATCAGGCTTTAAGAAGACTTTTTAATATCTTACTTTCTAATGGATATCCCCACAAACTTCTGAATAAATTACTCTTTTCCTCTTCCCAACCTCATTAAACAACAAGTTTAACTCACCTGGACCCAAACCGGTCCAAGTTTATTATCTCTCACTTCCATACATTGATGGTTTGATCACTAATTTCACGAGATTAATAATTTAGAAATTGCTTGTTACAACTTAAAAGCTATCTTTATATGAGGGCCATAACATAATTCTAATGTATGGTAAAGTACAAAAATAATATAAAAAAACATGATTTTTTTAAATTAAACAAAACAAACAGTTTTTTTTAATTTAAACATGTTTAAATTGTTTTACTTAATTGAAAACATGTTTAATACATTTTAAACACTATTTTAAACATGCACTATGATTCAGATTACTATATATGTATATATTAGTGAAAATAAATACGAGCAGATGACGCAGAGCATAGCAGTTGTTTAAATATCCCTAGATGACTACGATTGTCAGTTGTCGTTGTCATTTGTATTTGATGTGTGCAGAATTTACGCGACAATTTTAGTTATTATGAAAGAAACCTTTTCTATTTTAAGCTAAAATCAGCTCTGTTCTTAAAATCTAGACCAATCACATACCCTAATTTAATGTGTTGTCATGGTTACTGGGTTGATTTTAGCTAATATCAATTTTAACAAAGAGAATAGGAACCGATTTTGTATGTTTAAAAGTTTAAAGTTCAACAATTACAATGACTAGTAGGAGGAACGATACAGCGAGGAATTACTTTGACAAAATTAAGGTGCAAAATGGTACAATGAGAGCTCGATCCAAGGAGTGCAAAAAAGATATGGTTTCACTAGTAAAAAATAAAAAGGCATATATATTTTTTTGTTTATTTTTTATATTTCCAAGTTCTGATAACTGTTTATTTTTTGTGCTAGACATATAATTATCTAGTAAGTATTGAATGAACGTTTTATTTATTGTTTTGTTGTATTGGACCAGAAATATCTACAAATTTTTATGTTAAGGTTAAGATTTTTATTTGTTGTTTTAAAATGTTTATAAATTGCAGTTATGAAAAAATGTTAAAGCTTATTATTCATTTCTATAACTGTTGTAGTATGAATAAAAAGCCGAACAAAATACTGGATGTTTCTTCTTTTTTTTAAGTTTGAAAAAACACAACGTATTTACTGACTGGGCCAGGTTTTGCATTCAATTCATTTTTTATGCAAATGTAGGGTGACAAATGTTTTAGACATTTGTTTAGGACAAAGTTGAAACAGAAGCGTTGTTTTAAACAAGTTTACAACATTATGTTTTAAACATTTTGTTTTAATCATGCCAACCCCGGATGGCAATACCATCTGTCAGCAATGAACTAACGTAATGACAAAGCCACTTAGCTGCCTTAAAAGATACTACTTCCTAAAGTATGCAGTGCAGATAAGTTTTTCGGTTCGTGACTCTAAATCGATCATATTCAGCAATCAGAAAACAGGACTGAAATTTAGAAGTTGATAGTGACATTTTGGGATGTTTTAGTCTTGCTACATTTATAGACTAAACGATAATTGGATGCAAAGTTTGTGTGTCTGGTAGAAGTACCTTAGAACTTTGATGATCCGTAGGTGAGTGAATGTGTTAGTCAGTGACAAAGTTAAGGAAGTTTGAGTGGCAATAGTTCGTAAACTATACGTATAGAGAGTACGTAATTTGGGAATATAGCTAGTTATTGTGCGTCCTCCTTGGTCACTGATAATTGAAGCTTATAGCTGTATCAACAACGAAGTTATAGGGAAATTTTACGAGAAAATGAGAGAAATTCAGGTGTATGGCGAATGTCTGCCAAGAAGATTCTAAAAATGTTAACTATGGCCTTTGAAAATTTCGTTTAATTTTGTTTTGTCGTTTGCTGCGGAGACAAAGGTGAAATGATAACGAATTTGGCTTCAAGATTTTATTGTCCGACGAAAGTAGACTCACAAATAATATTGAAATGTTCACTTTCACTTGCGTGATGTAAACTTCGACAGAGGGCTTTTCAGGACACATTGGTGCTAACCTTTGTCTTATTTAAGTTTCTTACATTTAAACGACTTTTTCTCTCTTAGCGTTTTCGAGATCCCAATAGTGGCGCTCCTATAATGGACATTCTGTATAGGATGACCTGGCAAATTTCATTATCACTAGCCAGTTATGTAACCAGGGGTTTTGTTTATGTGTTAGTATTGAAATGTTTTGTTGTTGAAAGTTTATATTTGTATTTCTAAGCACTCCTCATTTTGATCCATTAATTAAATGACAAATGTGACAGTAACTAAACGCAAAATGATAAATTGCCATCCCGTATGTTTTATTAGCAATCGAATTTTTAGTATCTTCGTTAATTTATCATAATAATAACGTATCATTTTATTACTATAATGAAGTCGTCATCTGAATGATTTGTTTACTGCATTATAAGCTATTTTTAGTTGCAGAATTGCATTCGAATTAAATATATATGTTTCTAGTTTTTTGTTGTTTATACTCTTTAAAAATAACCAATTTCCTTTTATAAATCCCTTTATTCCCTTTATCAGCTCTGATACTTCAACTTAAGACAGGGGAAAACGTTTTTATTGAATGAAACAGTAGAGGATTATAGTTCACCTACCAGTTACCCATAAACGTATTAGATATATAACTCCAATAAATAACTCCATTGCGGATATATTTCGATTTAATTGTAATCGCATTATCTAGATAATAATCCTTAAGTGACATCACATTTTTTGCCGTCAACTGCGTTACTTTTTATTTATGAAGCAATATATATGGTTATGATGGAATTGAACATTGAATTATTATTAACCTATTATAAAAGTTTTATTATAGATACATGTGACCAGTCTGATTTATAATACGAGTCCATTTATTTAGCCTTTTTGGTAAAAATGCAAGAATACTGTAGTATAGATGATACTACATTTACTTTTGTTAGAATATGTTCTAAGAAACAGCTAAAATACTTAAGCTAGCTTTAACAAAACTGTAGTGACATATAAATAGCATTTAATAAATATGAAAGATACAAATACTTTGGACAAGCTTAATAAAGAGGCCAATATTTATAACTCTATACATACTGAACACCTAATTCCAACCGTTGTTGAGTGGTCTAAATGTGAATGTAAATCTATTTGGGAATATTATGAAACCAATTTTCTTTGGTTTGTAAAAAATGAGAACTTCAATTCATCTGAAGACATTTTTAGATCGGTATAACAAACTTATTCACCGTATCATATCTAAACATTTATGCCATTTAAAGTCACAGAATTTAATTAACTTTTCTACAATATTATGTTGATTTCTTTGCAGTAGTCTAAAAGTCCGAAGTAAGCTTAAAATTGTTTTGTACTTTTTCGAAATCACATTTAATTGATTTTACCTTGGCCCGAGTTATAATATGGCCAAGATACGTAACTTCTAGTCTAAAAAATTCAGATTATTTTATCTATATTTTGAATTTATTATCGCGGATTGGGGAACGAGGACTCTGAATTATTTCCGTTTGCCTATTCTTCGCAAAACGACTAGGTACAAGCAAGCGACGAAATTCTAAAACGAGTTGACTACTAGTATATTATATTCACTCCCACATGCCATTGTATTTTAAAACTTGTTCGCTTTAACCCGCAAACCCTCGGCAGTTTGGCATATGGCATTTTCCCAAGGCCCTGCATCTTACCACGCTGCGGTTTCCCATACCCCGGCGCAGGTCTTCCACCTTCAGCTTTGAACGAAACAATCCAAAAAGTATAAGCAGGCAATACGCGATTTAATGCATAATATATCATCTGGCATCTGTTTTCGTCACGTTTTTTGGAACCATCCATATGGGAGAAGACAAGGCCGAATGACTAGGTTGGATTAATTTTTGATCGAGCATTTCATTGATCTGTCTATGGACTTCCTCCTTATGGATTTGAGGGTACCTATATGTTTAATAGTAAACAGGAATTTTGTTCTATCGTTTAGACATTATTGGCACCATTTGCCGCCCTATCATATTTGCCGCCCTAGGCTTCAGCCTTAAACAGCCTATGCCTAAATCAAAGCTTGTTTCTTTAATTGTGCAATGATAGAACGAACGATACAAGGAAGTAATTTCTTTGAGAAGCATGATCAACGTAATTGCTGGGTTTGTATACATAATTCGTCTGCGTTTACCAATTTTATCAGTGTTCTGTAATTAAAGTTGTGTAATACTATTCGATAATTATATGTCTACTTTCCGGATAATCAATCTTTGATTTGGCTTTAAACGAGACTTTTATCAGCTGCTACACTCATTGATATTTCGAAGGACAGAGCATTTGTTAAAGGATTGGTATTCTACGAATCTTTGCTAATAGCTCTTCTAAGAATACACAATACTAACTCAATACTAATATCCTTTACGTACAGTTTATCTGTATAGATTTTAAAAGGAGATAACCTTGTATAAATCTAGATAACTTCTTAGTACAATATTGTTCACCCCCACAGTAGCATGCTTACTCAAAATCAATATATCTTGACTAATAGCAAATGTCAAATCCTTCGATTAAAGAATGGCAACAAAACAGAAGTTACTAAACTACCTACTTAAATAACAACCATAGCAATAATATTATTATGCGATTGTGGCAAATCATTACTACTTGTTGACAAATTAACAAGAGTTATCACTTACTAGTGAGTATCGTTGCATTATCGTTTGTGTAACTAAAAGCTTTATTCAACATCATAATTATGACGATTGTGAGTAATCTGCTCAAGATTGCAATTTTGCGCACCATTAACAGCCTGACTTGAAATCTCCCACAAAAAGTGCTAAACGTTGTGTCATTAAAACCTAGTTATGATTCGGTCGCGTTGAATAAATGACTGGCTCTCAGACAAAAATAGAAAGTGCTATATTCGATTCGATAATAAGACGAACCGTTTTATTAATGTCGAGGAACGTTGAGATCCACTGTTTTACGATCTGCTAAACAACGATTGAGATAAACATTCCGTTTATATTCTTGTTTGTGTATGTTATTGTCTATAATGCATCATTTTTCAGTAAATGATTAACTCCTACCTGTTTAGTATTTTAGTTAATTTGAAGGTTTCATTTGATATTTATTTTATTTATTTGCATTTATTGTGCTTGCCCAACGCATATCATATAAGCAATTTTGATTACTATCTCCGTTATATCTCCGGGATAGCAACAAGCTTAAAAAAATCGAAGTATAGAATCACAAATATCGATTCTAATTGCAATTGCAAACCAAAAATACGGTTCGTCTTGAGTCTGCCACATCAACAACTTTATAGTGATTTTCTTTTTAATAGTTATGAATAGTGCTGCTTTTTACTTAACTAGTTTCAAATATAGATAGGTTATTTTTTTAGTGCCTACCTATGCCTTCCTTACATTTCTTGAAAAATTTTACAAATTGAAATTAATTTCCTTTATCATTTTGATTTTTTGTTTGTGGAAAAGGTTCTAAGTTAGGAGAAAACTAGATTGCAATGCTGTCTGCCAGCATTGAACTGACGCAATGTCAAAGCCACCTAGCTGCCTTAATGGGTACTACTTCCTAAAGGAAGTTACCTGTAATCTGACAAGTTGGCATGCGTCTGCATACATCAACCTGACAACAGGCCCCTACGGAACTTTTTGCTGACGTGCAAGAACCGATATTCATAAAAATGCATGTCTATGCTATACTGTCTGCACCACCCCCAACTACAGATAGATCTATTTCGCTGCCATTACAGCTCATCAGTGTAGTTTAGGTCTAATGCAGATGCATGGCATAGAACTGGTTCTTGCCCGTTAGCAAAAAGTTCCGTGGGGGCCTGCTGTCAGGTTGATGTATGGAAGTAGTACCTATTAAGGCAGCTAGATGGCTTTGTCACCTATGCCATGCTGCCTGCACTAGACCTAAACTAAACTGTTGAGCTGTAATGACAAAGAAATAAATCTATCTGTAGTTGGTTGAGGTGCAGACAGCATAGACATGCATTTTTAGGTTCTAAGTTATCTTACAATTCATCAAGAACAAAATTACGTACTAATATACACCACATTTTGTTTGATATAACAAAATTAGTGGATACTTCCGGTTAAACTGGGTGTCTATTGTCAAGATATAGTAAAATTAGTTGAAATAAAAACTTTATAGTCGAAAACTAAACATAGCAAGTTTCAGGTTTAAAATGTTTGTTGTTTTTATCCCAACCCTTAACAGCAAATATAAAATATTTGTAATGTTTTAGTGTATTATTTTTTACCTTCAAAGATTTTCCGCTAAATTCAAATATTTGCCCCTGTCTATAGTTAAACACGCGTAAACTTTAATTCTTCTATAAGAAAGATGTACTTAAAGCAAATTTTTCTTAAAGAAGAATTAATTAATAATAATTCCACTTGGAGAAACATGGACCAGTTTTCAATTTTTCGCGTAAACTTTACGTTTTGGTTTTGAGAATGCGAGAACACGTTAGTCTTGAATACCGGTACGTGGCCAGATCTTTCTAGCAAATTTTATTCTGCTGCTTATAATTACGGTTGCGAGTTTGGGCTACAAAATGGCAACTCTTCTGCTTCAGTTTTAGAAGAAATCTTAACGACCGTTCCAATACATTTTGTTTTTAATATACAATTTTAAGTGAAAAATTTATAATTTTTACATTTGACTTTTTTACAAAGGAAGTAAAGATATCTAGCTGTAGTCGTGTATACCACCGTAAGATCACCATATATATTTGTGTTTATGTTATTTGTCACAACAGAATAACGACGATACATTAAAAGTTTGTGTTATCTACCAGTGATTGGTTTAACTTATGTTACAGAATTAATCAATTCTTTATATTCCTCGTTCTTAAGTAGATACCTATACATGCCCTATTTTAAATATTGTTGAACAATTTGCAAGAAAGAACTCAAATTTGAAACTGTTGGCTGTTGGTCTTATTTAAGAAAACAAACTTATCCAGTATCGTCTTAATTTATAGAGATTTTCACATTAAAATAATATTATAATAAAGATTGAAAAAGACCGAAAAAGAGGTCGAAAAGTCTAAAAATAAGCATTTGCTTTAAATAATCAATCCAGGAACCAGTACCAACAAAAAAAGCCATTACAGATTAAAAGAAGCTTAAAAAATCCTAAATATCTAAGTTGTAAGCAATCTTACATTCAAATGGGACACTTTTTGCAGCAAACAGACATATAAACTAAAAGTAGATGGTTAATAATTCAAATATCCTAGTTTAAACGAAGAAAAGGTATAAAAAATATGCACCCTACTTTAGAAATAGTTCAGTTGTAGCGCTTGACATGCTTCTTAAAGAGCGGATTTAGATTTAATATGTGTAAAAGCAGACTCATTATTAATAACACCAAAAAGGTAATATTTCTGCATGGAGATACAGGCTTTTGAAACAGGTCAATTAGAACATTTTGATAAAATAATAATTCTTGATGAAACACACTTGCACTTACAATACTAAAAATTGTAGCCAAACAATGGTTTTGAACAAATTTAGCTAGTTTCGTTGTATTTGTGTTTTATCTTCTTGTTAACCGTTATGTAGGTCAAGACTATTATTACCTGGAAATATCACGGCAAATGGGTTACTATCGTTTGCGTTACATAATGTGTTAAGAGTAAATGTTTACCGTTTGGATTCTGAATTAATAGTTGTAATGATAAAGGCCAACTGCGAACCATCATATCTTGCGAGGAAAATTGATAATATGCTGGTATCATGAATGGGAGAAAAAATTCAAGCCTAAAATTATCTCGCATAATAATATGGTTAATACTCAATATAAAATAAATCAGTAAACTGCCAATAAATGATTTGATGCTTTCTTGGACTTTAGGCTAAAAAAGAACTAAGTGATCTATATAATTTAATTTTTTCATGCTTGTTGTATGCTTTAAATCAGCAGCAATTTGAGCTAATCGCAATACATTTTGGGATTAAGCAAATGTAAAAAAATGATTATGAACAGAACGAATCATTGCGTACGGAAAATATACAGGTCCTACAAAACAATTCCATTCCCCGATGAAAATTTTCCCGGGTCTTGTGGAATATTAAAAATAGCATAAATTAATATTCTTCTGCACCTAAATCGCGGCTTTATGATCTTTAACACGAAACCTGACGAAAGCAAACCACACGTGATTTTGGCAACAACCTTCCGTTACATAAAAAGTGAATCACATGGGCAAGTTGTTCTGCAGTTCACGGCCTACCACTATCACATGATGTTTGGTACCTGCTTATTAGCTTGAAGGTGCTAAAGGTTGGTATTTGGAATAATTAAATGATTTTAAGCGAGTATTGTATGAGTGGGCCGTAAAATGTAGACGTTAAAACAACTTATAAAACGTTTTATGAAATTTAGTTGGCACAAAAATAAATATCATTCTGGACTGTGTATTTTACTGATGGTGTTCCACTTTGCATAGTACCAAATTCCAGTACAAACAAATGATATGATTTGAGACTCAAAACAGAAATAAAACCACTTGACAAAGTTGCTCATTWATATAGCCTACTTTGTGGATAGCCAAAATACGTTTCCGATTGAATTTTACCACTCATAACAAAAATGTAGATATTTTTACTTTTAGGAACACGTAATAGTAAATTCAATATTAAAAATTTTCAAGCATCGTTGTCTGTGTAATTTATAGGCAATTGACAGTCAGATATAATAATGTCAGCAAGCTCAAATTAATATTTATAAATCAAGTATTTCGTGTTCTAAAGCTGAGTAAATAGACTGACACCACTTTAAAAGTTTGAAAATAATTCAACAGTGCAATTTGGGGGGGTCTTCCAGTTAACAACAAGCCAAGCTCTAATACGTTCAACAAAAGTGATATTTACCAATTAAAATGCATGCAATGTAGTATTACATACGTAAAACAATCGGCTACAACCATTAAAAATAGGATTAAAGAACACGTTGCAAACACTCTTCTTCTGCAATGCTTTTGGGTCCAAATCGGCGATTTTATTAAATTTTGGTTTGAATTCTTCCGTGGTTGCTGTCGATGACATGTTGTTTTCCGGGCTGGTTCCCACGTTGGTTATTTGACCTTGACGTTTCGACACTCTTGTCGGTGTCTTCCTCAGAACTAGCTCTGAAACTGAAGAGTCCTAGTCCGCTCGGGTATTTATACTCGTCCGGGTGGGCGTCAGTGACCCAGACGAGTATAAATACCCGAGCGGACTAGGACACTTCAGTTTCAGAGCTAGTTCTGAGGAAGACACCGATATGAGTGTCGAAACGTCAAGGTCTAATAACCAACGTGGGAACCAGCCCGGTAAACAACATGTCATCGATTTTATTAAAAATTTTTCGTTGTAAAAATTTATCTGACCAATAAACACTTTAAAAAATAAATACTTGGTATGTGACCCAATCCACTCCTTTTTCAAAACTTCCCTTTTCCTTTTATATAAGCCTGCCAAATCCTTGGCAGTGGCCGTGTGCTACCTTCTCTTATCAGACACCTTCCGGATTACCAGGATACCGATGAGGACTTCTTAATCCTCATTAGATAACCACTGAATATAAATCGAAGTATGAAATACGTCAGGTTGCAGTGCGCGTTTTCTTACTGTATCGTGTGAATTGGAAATGAGACTAGCCCTCTACACTGCACTTGTCAATTCCTGGTTCACCGTAGGAACAGAAGAATGGTCAAAATGCACAAGGACTATGTGGATGTCAAGAATGGTTTTGACGTGTGCTCCGCCGAGTGCTATGTAAGTGCTGCGCAGGAAAAAAGCGTGATCGATAAATCGGTACTCTTTTGTACTCATTACGATCTAAATGTCCAACACGCAATCCAGATTTTTTAAGTTTTTATTTTAAAATGTGTGTGTAGATTAGATGATTGAAAGAAGAGATAAAGTTCAAATTCTTCACCCGCCCCGCCCCTTGAAATAAGTAAAATACGTAACAACTGTGCGTTTAAATCTCACCGCTGATAGAAAAAGCGAAATTTGCTTTTATACTAAATAAATAAATAAATAAATTGAGATAGTGCCGACTGCAATATTTGCAAAAACGTCTATCAATAATAAACGACGAACAACCATATTCTAAAAAGTTATCTGAAGTATGTCTATTAAAGCAGTGTGCCAAAATGAGCAGAAAACCGAGTTCTAAAAAGCATCCAAGTTTGAAACAGAGACTCTAACTTAAGAACCACAGAAACTGCTCTTGTGGGAAGTATTCCTTTTCAGTTACAACAGTGGGATAAAAAGGATCCCACCAGCAGATCTTGTTTTGTATACTCCTGTTTACACATTCGAATGGGAAGAATGATTCCTCTACAAGATGTTATTACGTTTTGCCGTGTTTAGTCCTTAGTTTGCTAAAGGCTTTTATCTGAAAAAGTTGTAGAATTGACCTTCATGATAACACCAATACGACCAATGTTTACCATATATTGTAGATACGTAGCTATAATAGGGTCATACACAACTTTTAATAATATTTTATAGACGTGCTTAATAAGTTTTATGGAAAGTACTATTTTTCAGGAAATATTCGAGAAAGGAGAATATCACTTTTCCCTTATGACACAGTGGTCTAAAAAATTAACGCAGTACTCATCTAATTTATAGTACCAAAGATAAGCTTAGCAAAAATTTGTCTCCGAATACTTTCTGTTTAACTATTAGAAAGAAATGCTATTGGCAATCACAATTTTATTTAGCTGCTTGCAGTTACCACCTCAACTATGCCAAAATTGCATATGTAGGAAATTTACGGTTTTATCTAATTCTGGCTGATCTTGCAGCATTTCGTATAGATTGATATGCTGATACTTAAAAGTGAGCAAAAGCAAAAGCCATCTGCACAGAGTCCGTGAGCTAGACGAATTTTGTATTGTTGAAATTCGTAATCTGTAACGTACCTTTGGGTAGTTGTTCGTGAAAGTCTTTATATTGCAGGCAATTTTCCTGTGCTCCGCGAAATAGTTTTTTTTATTTATTACAGACCTCGTATGATGGAACTTGTGAACTATGAGCTAAAACTCATAATATTTCGAACATGAAAAAATTGGGAATTTTCCTAATTTACATTGCACATATAAAATGTAGCATTATCAACTGGCACGCGTGGTTTTAGCGATTTATTGTTACTGATAATACCCATCCATAACAACAACAACCATGACGCTTGTGATTTCGCTTAGTTCTGGTCTGTAATAGTTGGAATACACAAAATTTGTCATAAAGTTCGGACACAAGAAACAAAGTGATTAAGTTTTGTTGATTTGACAGCACCCACTAACAGTAACTATAAAGCAATCAAAAACGAGCAAAATTTCCATTTGATTAGTGGTGTTAAAAGTCATGCCGCATGGTAAAGATTTGCGCTGGTCAATTATTAAGACTCATAACAAACGTGCTTCTGTGAGACAAATTGCTACATCACACACCATCCCAAAATCAACGATCCATAGTATTATCAGTCTAAAGCTAAAACTTCCTTGTTGAAAAACAATAAAGAGTTATTACTACTACACTTATAGCTCTTACTAATTATAAAAATGGGAAGCCCGTGGAATGGGGTGGAAGTTTCCCACCCACAAGAAGGTGAAATCAACGTCAAAGTTGTTAAAGAATTCGAAATGGCGGAGATGTTTTTGACAATAATGTTGAAAATGATTAAACGGAATCATAATCATTTACCACCTGAACCTGAATGTTTATGAATACATAGAAACGTAGAAGGAGAAGGTGGGGTCATCATAAAAACCGGTAGAATGACATGACTAATATTTCACAACCAACTGTGAGAAATATAGTTGTAAATGGCATTCAGGACGGAAATTTGCAAAAAGATGTTGATTCGTCGAAGGTGATGACACAAATTTAATACGACGCGCGATGTATGATTTATGAGGCATACAAAATGATTTTGCATGTACTATTGTAATATTGTAAATATAAAATTTGAGAAACTTACAGTGATTGGTTAAGATAGCAGCCTTTGGCTCCTCTTGATTCACATCTGGCACTGGTTAGCACTAACACAACACTACACACCTGGAACAATGAAAAAAATATATTATAAACAGGTACAAAGGTAGCCAAAAACAAACTAAATTTTTTCAATTGCAAGACTACACTTTTTGCGTGAATGTTTATGAACATTGTGTATTTTCTAAGAGTCATGTCGTTTTCAGTATTATGTTTTCAATAAGTCTTCAAACTTCTTCGTTATTTTTCCTTCATGTGATTAATGCATAAGGAGAAAGTGGAACCATCGCAAAAATCAGTAGAATGACCAACAATCAACAGTATAATATATAGCTGTAAATGAAATTCAGGACAGAAAGGTGCGAAAAGACAGTGGTTCATAGAGGGTTTACAAAGATGGTCACGCAAATTTAATACGACGTATGATTTATGAGGCTTGCAAAAATAATTTTGTATTGACAATTGAAGATCTATACAAGAAAATTAAAGCTGAGCTTAAAATTAACTGCTGTACCAAATTAAGTTTGTTCATTGTGAGTAAACGAACAATTATCGGGTAGTCGGAACTTTACAAGAGCAATATAACCTTATTTCATTTGGAGCAGCATAATAAGCTATTGATATACATATAGACCTACCTTTGGTTGATTTAATTTCATACACAAGTTCAGTTATCTGGACTCTGGAAGCTAGCAACTCTAAATGAAGAATCTGCGAACAGAAGCTCAGAAAACAATTAGTAATCTCGTTCAAAAGCAGACATGATTTAAGGAAGGGGATCAGTTTGTTTTATTTTATTTTTTCCTAACACGTACATAACTAATTAACTTTAAAATACCGTTGTAACCATCAGATTTGTTGAATATCTCCTGAAACGAAAAGAAACTAACGTTAGGCTTTGTTATTATTCGTTTTGTAAAAATTCTGCTGAAAACAAGAGATTGTGATATAAATATAACATTTTATAATTACTTACATACATTAAAACAAGGCACTACACTGTCACGCCCCTTTCCCCTAACGCACGCCCTCGTATAGTAACGTTTACGCGACCCATCATACAAATAATCAAAAACGAGTGCAAAACAACTAATTTTCATCGACTCACCCAACCAGACACAGCAGTAACTGCTTCCCCTGCCTGGAACAAAAATTAGGTATCACTTTTCAGGAAAAAATTTAATTTGAGAAACTCACAGTGCCTGGTTAAGACCGCAGCTTTTGGCTCCTCTTGATCCACTCCTGGCACTGATTGGCACTAACACAACACTACACACCTGGAACAATGAAAAAAATATATTAGAAGCAGGTACAAAGGAAGGCAAAAAAACTAAATTTTATGATTTGTAAAACTATCATGTCAATAGTTTATTTCGTTTTTAGTATTATGTTTTCAATAAGTATTCAAATTTCCTTTACAAAAACAGGAATATTGTAATCGATCCTCGATTAAGCGATTAATCGAGTGGGGCTATCGCAAAAGCCAGTAGAATGATAATCAAACTTTCATAATCAACTGTAAAAAATATAGCTGCAACGGAATTTAGGACAGAAAAGTGCGAAAAGACGTTGGTTCATCAAAGGTTTTCAAAGATGATCAGGCAAATTTTATACGACGTATGATTTATGAGGAATGCAAAAATAATTTTGTATGACAATTGAAGAATTACACAAGAAAATTAAAATAAAGCTTAAGGGTTTACGTATTTTCTCTTTAAGAATAATGGAGTTTCATTATAAAAAAAATAATAAGCGTATGCTGTCTAACGAGACTACATTGTGCCTTTCGAAAATCTATTTCGAGCGAATTTCTATTTCGACCTACGTGCTTGATTGTTTCAGAAATCACTTAAGTTATGAAATTCTTCAAAGCTTCCAGCTAGCGAAAATTTCGATCGCACGCTTACAGTTTAAATGCAATGTAGTCTAGGATGTGTTCCTCCACCAGTCCACACACGTCACTAACACTCAAAAGTCAATAATTTCGAAAACGAATCTTGAAAAACACCCCGTATTCACCGGCACATCATTACGCACAGTTATCATCAGCGATACTAATTCAATAAACGACGCATTAAAAGCTACTTCACCCGGCCCGCAAATGGACTGATCCTTTTTTTGCCCAATAATTGCTCACGTACGCCAGGATACGCCGCAAAAAAAGTGCTCGCAAGAACATAAACACCAGGAGTATTTTATTTAACGGAGAAAATTTAATAGAGGCGCGTTTTGGGTTTAAATTTTTGGAGACATGGTTTGTAAAGATTCCTGTTTTATCTTTTTGAGCGATTAGTGCATACGTGGGTGATCCAAAAAGTCGCAGTGTAATGAAAAGTATAAAGTTTCATTTTTTTCATTAATTCTACATTCGGTTGAAGCATTCTTTTACTGTAGACTATTTTACGATCTAAATAGTTAGTACGTGGCTTGGCCGTTCTTTTATACATAGAAATAGCTGAATTCAAGCAAAAGATGCAAAAAAGCTTATACTAATTTGGATAACTTTTTAGGGGCAAAGTCGGGACAACGCGTATCCTTTTTGACCATGTGCCTACCTAACTAGGCAACTATTGATTAATTATCTTGTCTATCTCCTTAGAGATGTCATTTCCAAATACCACATAACTTTATATTCTCTTGTTTGATTGATGGTTTTTTTATAAATGCTATGCTCAAAAAAGTATATTTAGAAAAATAATGATAGTAATAATAATAATAATAATAATAATAATTCGTCTTTATTTGCTCACTACATTGATGTACATAATAGTATTACTATGACTTTGAATAGCAGGATTCGTAGCAGGACAAAACGGCAAATTTTAGTGGCAAATGACAATTATGATTAGTGGCATCGCCCTTCTCTTCCACTCAACCGTAAAAATGAAAAGAAAATTATTAAGTTGTTATTGATGAGAGCCGTGAAGGTGGGAAAAAATAAAAAACGAAAAAAAGCAGTTATCTCAATTTAGATGAACTATGTATACGTGAAAAAAATATATACAAGAAGAATAAGTAAATGTCAATCAGAACTGTTTAGCTTTTTTTAATAAATTGTTGTAGTTTTATTTTAAATAAATCTAGTCCCGTATTTCTTAGTTTTACTGGGAGTGAGTTGTAGATCTATGATTATGTTTTGGTACAGTAATAGCGTCTTTGCATCTAATGTTTATATTATGGATATCTGTCCTTTTTGGTTATTACAGATGTATTTCTGTGTCCTAATACAGAGCCCTGAGGGACACCACATTACCACCGTAAGCAGAGAAATTGCCATCTAAATTAACAGACTGAAGTCTATTATATAAATAAAGCTGCTTGCCCAATAGCAATATGTTCCAAAATAGCGTAAAGTATCTGATAATTAACAGTATCGAATGCTCTTGAAAAGTCTACTTTTGAAAGAATTGGTAATATGTTAATGGGCCTGGTGTTCTTAAGCTCTGTGGAAACGGGTAGTTTGGCTTGCGGCCTGACAACAGAAATCTTCCATGCGTCAGGAAATATAATATATAATCAACACATTATATCATTAACAAAACTCGAATTGCCAACTCAACATTGGGATTTATTGTTAATTACACTCATTATTAAAAACCTTGATCGTGCCATTAAAACTTGCTTTAAAAGTATTTTTGTGGAAGAAGCTACTTATGCAGACGGCAATAGTGATTTACAAACATAAATAAATGAATTAAATAGTGACAGAAAATTGCAGTGTAGAGACCTCCTGAGTAGTTCTTGTTTACTATGGCTATACAGATAAAAAGTACTGAATTATGTTTTAAAACCTCTGTGTTTAGATTTTGGACATCCAACATAACGAAAATATTGAAAGTATTTACCTATATGAGCAAAGCTAACTACAATACTAAAAATCCCATGCCGTATAAGTGAAACAAACAGTTTTAGATTATTCAACCGTTTGATGATCGCTGGCGTATGAAAAAAACAGCACCGCGTCGTAGCGTTTTTACCACCGCATCCATGCAAGTTTTTTTACCGTGTTTTGAACTGGTCGAAGCATTTATCGTACAAAACTTAATTAAACCATCCTATTTAAACGAATTTCGAAACTACAATCACATAAACGCAACGAACAAGTGCGTAATTTACATATACAAGATGTTTCAACGCGATTCCTACGCGATAAAAAGTAATAACTAAACTCACCGGTACCTCTTCCCGTGCGAACCCGATAAGGTGGCCAAAACTAGATTAGTCGAAGCACCACGTTACTAAATCACTACGTAACGGTCTGTTTCACACCCCGGTCCAAATTTTCCACCAAATTTTTGTGAAAATTTGGGAAGTTGCACGCGCACGCCGGGCTTCTTAGGGCTACTGACGCTTAGCTGTGTTACTGATTTCTCGGCGTTTTCCATGGCCACCTTGGTATTTAAAAAAGCCGTATTTACATTGCACACGTCCAATTATTGAAAATTTTCGGGGTTTTGAGGCTGAAGGGTGCCCTTTCGTTAAAATAAGAGATGTATTTACGCCTGATGTATTTCATACGCTGAAGATAGTAGAATTAGAATATATTTATACACAAAACTAAACAGCTAAATCTTTCGTGCATGGTTTGAATATAATTTCTGTTCTTCAAAACTTTGTTGTCGAATAAAACTTACAAGTTGAATTATAAGGATATTGCCAAAATCTGTTTTGTTTAATGGAAGATTTAAAAGTCTATGAAGTACTATGAAGTCTATACGTATTGGATCTGCAAGAATCTACCAATCACAAAAAATAATGAAGCCGAAAACTGCGAAATCAAGCTCTTCAGAAAAACAACAAAATCTAATCCGAAAACTTGTAAAATCAGGAAACTAATGGCAACAACGGAATTATGGCATTCTCTACGAGACAACCGATGGTTATTCACTATTTCCAACCAACAATCGCTTACCACCATATGCAAGAACAGTCAAGCTGAAGAAACCACCAGTTCCAAAATCGAGATTCTACAACTCCAAGAAAATTGCAAGGCCTCTACACCGAGAACATCATGCTAGAAGCTCATTCAGTAATGTTCACATCAAATCTCACAAATGCAGTTCCATTCATTGACATCGATGAAAATGATTGCTGCATCAAACTCCAGGAAAATATTACTATCAACGAAATACACCTAGACCCCATCAAATTAACAGGCATTGACTTCAATTAAATAAAATACGCACAAGCAAAGCTAAGCCAATTTGACGAGCGTATACCTCTCTATCTACTACTGTGCACCGAAGTAAGCGCGCCAGGGAACGGTAACGTTACATATTCAAAATTTAAAGATTACTAATTTATTAAGCATTAACGGGACTATTATTTTTTTATGCAGATTCATATTCTGTAATAAAAAAAATTAGAGATAGAGGCCTATTGTGCTAGGTAGTCCCAAATAAAACTCTATACTGAACTACGGAATTAACAAGAAAGAGAAAGAATGCAGAACAAAAAGACGAATAATTTCGGAGGCAAGCAACTATAAACTATCTTAAGATAATATTTTGTCGGATAGATCGCTGTCTCTTGAAAACACTGACAAAAAGTTAATAGTCTGACGTTTCGATTACACCTGTAATCTTTGTCAAAGACGTCAGGCAAATTTTGAGGTTCTTCGTCTTTGACAAAGATTACAGGTGTAATCGAAACGTCAGACTATTAACTTTTTGTCAGTGTTTCCAAGAGACAGCGACCTATCCGACAAAATATTATCTTATATTTATGTACGCTGAAAGCATTCACCCTCGTATAAACTATCTTTCTTATTTCATTTTTAAGCCCAAAATGGGCAATATATGGTCGCTACATCACAACTCGTTATCCTACTTTTCAGTCCAATAGTAGATTTAATTTTAGACAAGAATGTGTACGTCACTATTTCAAATAGAATTTGCGTTTCTTATATATCAATTTGAAGTGCGACTGGTGTAAATGATCCAAGCAAATAACGTTAATGCGATTGTATAAATTTATGGGTGCTCTAAGCTTACACAGAATCGACGTGGCTACGTAAGAGCAGCAGTGTTGCTTGTTAATAAACAAATTTTTCATAGAGATACAGATTTGCTAGTATTCATTTAAAATCTTTTAGCCAAATTGATAACGTAGTGCGAATATTCACTTCCATTTCAATTGCTCACTTTTAATCTTATGTTTAGACAAGTCCAATTATTTAATACACTTTGTTTATAAATATTGCAACGCTGTAGCATGCTCAAGTCACCTGCCCAAATGCATTGTTTGTGTTGAGGATTACTTTTATCAAGGAGTCTACTACATATGGAATTTTGCGTAGAGATTTTGATAAAGTACTCGTCTCCGACAGGATTTTTTGCAGTTTTGTGTGTTGATAAGCAACGTAAATAAGAGAGGATTAAATTCCAACACGTCACATTGAATCGGTGCGCTCTTATATTTAAGTGTTTTGAGGTATTCATGTGAAGATTAGTTTTTGAGAATCGTTATCTAGACGGTATTTAAAAGGCGTGAAGGTTACATGTAGGTCAGTGTTACCAAGAGTAATACACATAAATAATTATACTTGGATATGGAATTACAATGGAGTTTCTTAATGTTTGTGTAAAGTCTCTAAAAAATTTTTTTTAACTCAGTATGCTATGCTTCGCTTTGGGGCGACTGACGGTATCTGCTGACAATTTATTTTATTAATCATGTTGGCTAAACAATAGTAGCTAGTTTTATAAATAATAACAAGAACCAAGAACTTTCATAAATTCTAAAATTGAGAATACTGGCCAAAGGCCAAGGTTTAGTTTTGTTTAGAAATTGGTCAGATATAAAAGCATTCGTAATTTGCGAAATGATGACCTGCAGATTAGAAGTTACGAAATACGTAATTTCAAAATTGGTTCCGTCAAAATCTACAGCGTGAACGATTTATTGGTGTTTTTTTGGACTACACATGAAATTACCAACATTGTGAACGTAATACGAATGGTTAAAGCAAGCTTGAGTCTTAAAAATGATACAAAAGTTTTCCAAACTCAAAAATTTCTTGAAAAGGAAGGTGATGATTATACTCCAGACAATTAAACTTTTTTTGGGAAGAAACAAATAAATAATAATGAAAGCAAGTTTATGCCATAATCTAAAAAGATTTTATTTTATATACCTGATTTAGGTTCGGGGTAAGCTGAACATATCGTCGTGATGAGCTAATTCACCTCAAAATTGAAAATAGTATGCAGATTCCTCATACTAAAAGCAATAAATTCCGATCGTCACGTCTTCGCCCAAACAATAATTGCATATCAAAACGAAGTTTGCTACCCCCGCGTAGTTTGCGTTTACAAAACTAGTAGTGTTCCCCAAGAACGATCTAAATACACTGATCAAAACGAAAACGGAGCCAGTTTATAGTTTTTCATGGGTATAGTTAACTGTTACAATTTTGGTTTGTTTATTTACCTTAATCTATTCTCTAACAATCCGAGTACAAAGTTGCTATAATTTGCTCCTATTCTTTAGAGAAAAAAATAAACAAACATAAAAATGTACGATTAAACGCTTTATCATTTTATTAAAAGCATTAATTAAACAGCAAAAATTTACAGTCAATAACGAGTATGTCCCCTTCTAACTCGTAAAATTTCTGCACAACGCCGGGGCATGCTTTCAGTTAAATTTCTTACGACGTTAGGATCCAGCTGGTCCGATTTTTCCAAGAGAATTTCTTCAACGTGGTGAAGGTTATGGATTGGCTGGCATTCCTTTAATCGTTGTCTGAATTCAGACAACGCTTTAATTGTTGCTCAATTGGATTAAGGTCCGGACTGCGAGCGGGTCAGTCCATAATTTCAATATTATGGGTATTGAGAAAATTTTGCACTATTCTGGCGATATGTGCGCGGGCATTATCTTACTGCAGTACAAATTCTGGACTCATATTATCAGCAATAGATACCACATGTAGTTGTAAAACTTCGTCGACATACCTACGAGCAGTAATAGATCCCTCACGAATTACCACCAGTTCTGTGTGTCCATTTAAAGTTATTCCACCAGAAATCATAATCGACCCTCCTCCAAAGGAATCCTTTCTTCTACAGTATAGTTTATATAACGTTGCCCTGGGCGTCTCCAGATTCGAACCCTTCCGTCAACGTGGTTCACACAGAATGTGAATTCGTCAATGAACAAAACGTTGCTCTACTGCTGTAAATTCCATTGAACATGTTCTTCAGCGAACAACCGTCTTGCTATGCGATGCCGAGGGGTTAAAGGAGTAACTCTAGCTGGTTTTCTGACCTGACCTGACCTGACCTGACCTGACCTGACCTAAACTGACCTTCGCAAAGTCTGTTGCGTATTGTTTGGGTACTTATTCTGGTTCCTGTGGGCTCTGCCAGCGGATTTTGGAGCATTGTAGCAGTAGTTCTGAGGTCTCTGGTAGCCCACGTACTAAACAGTCTTCTCGCTCGGAAGGCGCCCTTGGCAGTGGCAGCACGGCTAACATTTAGGATTCGGGCTACTTGTCGTTTCGCGTGGCCTTCTTGAATTAAGGTGACGGTCCGAGCAATCTCAATTTCTGTTAAATACACTCTACGCCTTTGCGGTCTACCAAGCACATCAACATTCATGTTGCTTCTTTCACAATTGCAGCAAAATTAAAGAAACAAGTGCGTAAATGCATTTATCTCTTGATATCAAGTTTACACTTTTTCACTTTATGGCTTTAGCAAAAAGAACTGTTGATTGAAGATTACAGTTTTTGCTATAAACTTGCACAATGACTCTGATTACTGAATAGCGATTAACTTTTGTCTTTATATTTTAAGTTAACAAACAAAACTTAATGTAAGAAATAAGTGGCTCCTTTTTCGTTTTGATTGGTTTATTTAAGTAAAATTAAAACAAGTAAYTAAACATATCAAGCGCTGTTTACCTTGAACATCCGCAAATCTTCTTATGGATTCTGGTGGAGATATTACTTGCCTGAAAATAAAGAAAAGGTTGCATTAGTGATTTTGCGAACGGGTGAACCCACACCTAGTACTAGTGGAAAAGAAATTATCGTCCATGAAAAATCAAAGCCAGCGACACTTACTAATATTGTCGGCAGAGCTTTAATTAGTTTTATTCGAAGCTGTTGAAATTGTAAATTTAATTTTAATTTCAGAAACTAAAAATTAAAAAGCCAAGTCATGTAGTAATTAATTAATTTAATAAAATTTTTGCATTAATTTGACACTAACACCTCTTTTTTTCTAGAAAAAAATATTCTTGTACCACTGTCAAAAAAGAGTGACATTTTTATAATATCGTTTTTTACTGCTAAAACTAGACAAAACGCAAAATTTATTATCATTAAAAAATTGATCAGAATTTGCGAATGCGGTTGTTTTACAACCAGCATCGTCGATGTTGTCAATGCTCAGATTTACCAAATCTTTCAGGCGACAAGCACCACTTATACAGAAAATCTGAAAAACCTACAATACAAACAATGGGTACTCGAATTTAAAATTGCGCATATATTTTGCTAATATATAATAAATTTCTCAACGTCCTCCTTTGTTAAAACTTTTGACTTTACCTGTATACGCAACGGATTTGCCTTTAAGGTATGGCACCAATTTGGATAATTGACTTATGTGAATATTTCTCTTAATATCTAAAGTACTTTTAAGCATATAAGGTGCTCTATAATACTGGTGGTTTTAAAACTTTCGATGTTTTTTCTGAGTAACACAACACCCAGAAAGACTTGATACCACGGCATTTGCTGCATCGGTTATTTCTTGAGGGGTTCACTTTCGCTGTCAGAAATCATCGTGACAAATTTAAATAATACATTAATTTGCAATATCTAAGTTTGACATTCAACTTCTCAATTATTGCACGTTTCTGTGATAACAAGAAGAAAGAATGGTCCGATAATCGTTGCCTAATACAATCACTGACATAATACAACTATTTAATCATTTATTATAAAGTTAAAAGTATTGGGTAAGTAAATAATAAGTAGGTAAATACAATACGAGTATAACAATCACACTCAAAAACTCTTTCCTAAGAATAGGCATATACAGGACTGTCATGATAGCACCAGTTTTAAAACTACTTTTGTTTGTCAAATAAACACAAAAATGCGATGCCTTAATTCCTCTGTACCGGCGCTATAATACCACTGATTTGAATTCCGTTTCCCTAACATGAGCAGTATTTTATAAACTCATCCCATGCCTTAGGACAGTAGGTGTAAAAACTCATTTTAATTATACGAGTACTTGCGAAACTATAGATAATATCAAACAGGTTGAGTCTAAGCGGAAACTGTAGTTATAGCTTGAAATCTTAATCGTTTTTTGTTAGACTGCTTCTAATTTTGAAATAAGGTCGACGTTTCGCCCACACTTGTTGATGCCCCTATCAACAGGACAAGAATATGGAGTAAGGAATAAGGTACAAACCTAACGCAAGAAACACGTCCGAGCTGAATCAAATCCTAAGGAGGAAGGAGAATAAAAACCATAGATAACGTTGTATCTGGCGGGGTGGGGAAGCTTGGATGGCATAGGTGAGAGATTGTGAAAGCGGGGATAGCCGTTGCGTGATTGGATACCAAATATTCAGACCTAAATCTGGCTTCGTTATGTCGACGACACTTTAATTATATGACACTTTACACTTTACTTTACTTTACTTTACTTTACATTTTAACAATCATCTTGGATCACCTTGATACTCAATATTCTAGTATAAAATTCACGGTGGAAATCGAAAAAAAAAATTTGTCCTTGTCACTCGTCTACCGGATGGTCGTTTGGACCACCTACACAGATCGGTACTCAAATACGTCTTCTCATCACCATACATCACAAAAACATGCTATCCTATATTCTCTTGTTAACCGTGCTATATCAGTTTTCGAACCGGGCAAACGTATCAGTCTGGCCAATAACGGGTTTAATAACCGTAAGATACAATCTGCAATTAATCGTCATCTTTTCCCCAAAACCAAACTAGCTCTAGAATCCCAATATTACGTCACAGACAGAATTGGCAAAATTCTTAAGAAACAACTCATCCGTACTATCTTCCAGCCCCCTTCGAAAATGTCACATATTGCTCCATCTCCGAAAGACAAAATAAATCCTTTAGCTTCCAGAGGTATTTACAGCATCCATTGTTCGTGCGGTATAATATATCGGCACATCCATTAAAACCAGGCTTAATTAACATAAACGCAGCATAAAATCAGGTTTCTTTACTCTCTTAGCAGTAGCCGAACATCACGAAACCGGTCACAATATTTTGTTTGACAGTGTGTCAGTTCTAGCGATAGTCCTTTTTTTCACAAGTCGCAAATTCCGAGAAGCCATAGAAATTTCCAAACATCCGAGTAATCTAAATCACCAAGATGGTTGTCATCTCTTCACTATTTGGCACCCCTCGTAACGCCAGGTAGAACGTTATCTATGGTTTTCATTCTCTTTCCTCCTTAGGATTTGATCCAACGCGGACGTGTTTTTCGAAAGTTAGATTTGTACCATATAGCCTACCTGTTCTGATCATGCTCCTTACAAGTGTGGGCGAAGCGTCGACCTTATCCCATAATCAGACGCGGTCTAACCCAAAAATACTAAGAATTCAATCTAACTCTGGCCGTGAAAGCTGACGTTCTTACATGTAGTTGTAGCTGTTTAAAGAAGTTTTTTTAAGTCATACAACAGTTTGCAGAGGAGCTTTTCAAATACAATTGTGCAAGTGTAATATTTGCTTTAGTCATAGTTTATTCTATGATGTACTAGTAAGCATTATCTTGCAAAAATATACATAATGGTGCTATATTCTTTACAGGAAAAGTAATAAAGCTAACTGTAATTACCTATTTCGAAACGCTCTCCACGGCAACATATTTTTTCACTTTGACTATTTTTAAATAACTTTATTTGCGACGTTAATAAGCTTGCTGTAGGATTATAGGTATAAGGTATATAAAGTTCGTTCAACTACGAATCTTTAAAGCTTCTGATTGTATCAGCTTACTCTAAAATTCTAGATTACATTGGCTGTATAATGATTAGATGGTCTGGCGTTTAATATAGCTAGATAATACTTATAAGTCGAAGAATACTGGAAATTTTATTCTAATGCAGTTAAGTCCTACAATACAATAAAACCAGTTATGTCTGGTCATAACGAACAACAAACACAATTTTTTCTCCGTGGTCTCTAGTTTTTCTTAAGCCGGTGTATAATGTTATACATTACTAAGTTATCCTGCCAACTTTTTGTGGGATTCACGAAGGCTTGCTAAAAAGTACAAATCTCCCAAAAGATGACAGCCACTGTTGCGTTCTTGAATCGATGCCAGAATAATTGCCAGCTTTTAAAAACGTTTAATGTGTTATTCGGTTCAATTCGCAGACACGCCACTTAAAATCGGACAACTGTTTATTTTAAAGGTCTGTCAGTACGTCTAGTCTGTTAAAGCACTTGTTTATATTGGTACATGACTGGTTAATACGCTTTTCTATTACAACGTAAGCCTTATTTTAAATTAACACTTAATAGTTGAATATTAATGATTTAATAAAATTTATTGAAATGTGTTTATTTTTCATACACAGAGTGATTCAGTTTGGTGTTCGCGGCCGCATGTGTTCTTTATTTTGACAGATGAGTATATGTAGTTTTATATATTTGTTAATGAGAAAAAACTCTTTGTAAAATGATGACCTTAAATAAGCTGTATGATGTCAAAACTTTTTTTGACAAAAACGGGCACCTGCATTAAATTGCGTCAGGATGCTTGTTGTCAAAGGAAAAAAAAACACTTCCAAATCCATCAACCAAGCACGAACGAAGAACACTGACAGTTCTAATATGTATCAGTGTAGATCTACATATTTCATTTCGTTAGATAATGACAGAGGCAGACATTTCCTATTCATCAATACAACTAATTTTAACCAGTAATGTATTACACTTATATAAAATCCATTTACACCAAATATTTATTGTTCGGCGATTATTAAAGACATAGCACGATTAGTAGTTGTGCGGCACATAGCTATTTTGCAGAACATAATGTGGTTAAACGAATGCCGATTTCATAATAGCTGCCACTAGTGGTCACACACTTTCAAAGTACTTGGTGAATAATTGTGTGGTCACATTGTTGGTCCAAAATTAGCGGCGGCTCGTGATAATATGTACTGGTTTGGCAGTAAAAACTTTGGTAAATTAGTAAATGCTTTTTGTATCTTTTAAGTTGTCATTACTGCATGAGGCCCATGGACGTTTCTTATTGCTCGCCTCAGCAAAAAGTAAACATTTCCAGCAAAACAGTCCGTTTTTAATTTCATTGCTTGTCAACCAGCCGCATTTTTCAATCACGACATAGAAAATCTTCTATTCCAACTTTATACCCGTTGAGCTACTCTGTACAAAATTTTGTATTCCGGGAGAAGGGCGAGGAAAATTTTTAATAAAAACTTTATGGTCAATAATTTAGAAAAATTGCCTTTGAAAATAAATTCCACGACATCCTGTTTCTTATTCACTACTTCCTGTATTGTTTCCATAATGGAAATAAATTACCTATCTCACCCTTTCAAATCATTTTTAAAACACCACCAGTGCTCATCTCAAAAATTTCGTAAAAGTTGCGTGATTATGTTGAATCTTAATTTTCTATAATCCGTTGAACAGTTTCGTATAGAACGTCCACCATTTCACTAGTAACTTTTACCGGAGCACTACAGTCCGTTTCTAATAACAAATAAGCATTTCTGATTACTTTTTTGCCTTTGAGGCAAGATAAAATGATGGCTCTTGTCTTTCTAGTGCTCTATCTCAGTTCAAGAACGGAACTTTTCCACTTGATCCGTTTACAAACAACTAACCAAAATTTGTTCTAAATGTCTTTTAATATTTATATTCCTACCTAACTTTGATCACTTTTCAGAACTAACTGCGAAATAAAAACGCATAAACGTTATCAGCTTCTTAGACGTACTTAGGCCTACGAATTACACCTGTCAGCATACAAATAATAGGAAATTTTACGCATGTGACCGCTACGTAACCAGCTACGTCATATCAGTATCAGTTTTATAGATGGAACTTTAGATTCGATAATACAGTGGCTATCAATCATCTTATCCCAGCGACTGTAATAACAATAATCAAACAATGAACGTTTAATCCCACAATATAACAATTAAATTGCAATACGCCAGGCAGTCGCATGTCAAATGACACCTCTAGAATTAGCGTATCTTAAATATGACCGATGAAGGATATGTTGATAATTAATCATTAAAATTCGAACAACATGAGTGACTTGAGCAAAGACTAAAGAATCGTCCCCGAAAAAGGTAGTGCAAGTTTTCCTTGTTCAAAGTTAAAACTGATAGAAGATGAGCCTTATAATCTTTTACTACGAAAAAGTTCGAATAATTTACGACTATGTCATATTGAAGTGGACAAATAATATCTACTCCAAGTTGGTCAATCGTTCTCAAAATTTAGTATTTTTATTAAAACGAATCGGGATTTAACTTAGTTATTATTCTCAAGCTATTGCATGTTTATTAAATGATTTACTCTGGTCGAATTACCCTAAAAATTTATTGAACCACACTAAAAACTACGAGAGAGCTATAAAATCGGGATACCGTCTAATTAAGTCAAAATTTATCTATATGCAGGAAATCCAAGAATAACACCCCTTAACCAAAGTATTGCATTCAGAACTCCATGTTTAGAAATTGTTTCTCCTCCCCACAGAACACCAGTCAATTTTTGACGAACCAGTGGCATTATCTTTAGGTTTAGTATCCAGATGTAATGACCTATGGGCTTCTAAACAGGTTGGGAAAACTGATGATTGAGGCAAAACAAAATCTTGTATTCAAAAAAAAAAATAAAAGCGCCGCTATTTTAAAACCACCAATACCATCAATAGCATCCTCCCCATTTTTTGAACACACGAGAAAAAAAAATATTTTGCCACTTTTTTTGATTTCAGTTTTTCTTGCTTACTGAGGCCATTCCATATTTATTCTCGATATATCATATCTGATTATTTTTTATTTGCATCCAGTATATCTGTTAGTTTTACAAATTAACGAACTGGAACAGCCCTCTATTTCCTCAAACTTTTCACCTGTATTGTGCTTATCAATAGTTTTTTATGTAAAGCTTGTTCCATATACTGCGTCTGGACATATAGTTTTCCATCGAGATAAAAAAGTGTTTGCTTAACTGAATAACTATAAGAACATTTTAGTGTTGGACTTCATATAATCAGCGGGTAGCTTTTATGCATTTTTCATTTGTCTCTAACTACTTTCCCTTATATATCCTTGACTTTCTCTAAACTTGTACTTCTTGGTTTCATTTCTTGGTACCTCCTTTTATATTTGTGATAGCTCCTCTGTTTCTTAATTTCTTCTTTAGTCTTCCCTCTAAGGTTTAGATCTGCTGCGTCTAATTATTTTCCGTACGTGGGCTTCAAAGCTAGACTTGATGGATTTGCAAATAATATATACAAGGCAGGCACACTTTCAGTTATTTTATATTTTTTATTCGCAGTTTGCTATTCTTTCCTTGTACGTCTAAGCTCTCTGGGTGTCACGGCTCTTTTTTTCTAGATTCTTTCGCCTTGCTTCCGCAGAATCTTTTGTCTTTACTCTGTGTATCTAGGGACTCTACCCCCAAATAAGTTAAACGAAACTTATAGGTACCGACAATGGTTGCGCCGTTTTATATAGTTTCCATACAATTTTTTATAGTTCAATGTATGTTTTTTACGGATTTGACAGCTATAGCAGCGGTATTTGCTAGGCGAAGTTAAAATCCGGCAATATTTGTTACCCTATCTCTCGTTCGCACTATAGGGAAAAGTATCATTCCGTCTTTTGTGTAACAGGATCAAACCTGATACTAGAGTTGGCGGTACCTTGTAATGCAGTGACCTTACTCTCAAAAACTAGATAACATGTATTGCCAATTTTCCTACTTAAGAAATAGATAGCAATAGTGCAAAACTAATCATTTTTGTAAACAACTAAAAGTTTTTTTATATACCTAGTTTTTTGTGATGATGTGCTTATTATTTAGAATTTTTATATTGGAATGACTCGTTTGGTATTATGCGAGATATTGTATCTGAAAAAACAGAAAATAATAATTTTAACATTTATTTAATTTGATTTAGTACGCCTTGATATCAAACTTACTAAAACTAAAAATAAATACAAAGAAGTGCCATATATGCGCACAATGCTAGCATAGAAAGGTTTACAAAGGTTTCTCTTAAAGCTTTAATCGTATTATCTAACTTTCACATTTTTACTATGTTAATGGATAAACCTATAGATGAAGCCATGCTTTATGAATTAAATTTTAAGAATGAAATTACTACCTCGACTGCATACTTTACCATCTTATACTTTACTTTACTGTCGATAACAAAAAAAAACCGCGAAAACTTGGGACACCATAGATACTTACTCTATGGCTGCTACATAACAACTGATTCACGCWCATAATACAGGTTTAGTTTTTCGGTCTAAAATATCTAAAATATGCTTTGGTGAWCATTAATTTTACTTTAGTTWCTTTTTCATAATAAAAATCGTTATTAAGCTTCGGTATTCCTTGCTGATACAGATCAGTATATATGACTGATTATTTAAGTAATTTTTTTGGAGTACTTGGTTATCGTTAGTTGTATTTTTTAGTTAAGCCCTTAAAGTGCTCTTAGATAATTTAGATTACTGTCCATCCGTTCTATTGCTTAGTAACAATTGTGGGCTCCCGGTATCAAGATGAAGTGAAGTGTTGCTTCTTATGAATTGGATTACTCTAATATTATACAAAAATGGATAGCAAGGTATGTTGTGAATTGTTTCTACACTGTCATTTTCGAAATTTATTACACAAAAAAATGGAAATTTCAGATTTGTTCGTAACATATTACTATAACTAGTTGATTTATTTAAATTTTAATACAATGTTATAACAAGGTAAAATACAAGTAAAAGGCTCTCTAAAATAAAAGTGAATTAATTTCAACAACATATTATATAGGTATCTACCTTTAATGATGAATATGAAATTGTATAACTGGATAGATATTGTTGATTTTATTCCTTTTGAAGTGCCAGATGTCCTTCAAAAATTTTTTAATCAAATAAATAACAGACTCCTCTACTTTTTTCAAAACCGAGAATCAAACTAGAAATCTTTTTTTTTCTGTTTAATCGAATCTTCTAGATAGCTCTCAGCTAGAGAAGAACTTTACCCATCATCTATGGCTTTTGATGGAAGTAATGTCAGCTCCACTGTCTGCTAACAAATAGGGCCGATGTTCTTCGAAAAAAGAAATGATCGGTGTATTTTTCTGGATGAAATTGAAGTCTTGGAAATACTTTTCTTTTCTATTAGTTTAATGCAGCGATAACACCATCATCAACAGCAGTAAACACACACTTTTTATGTTTTCGTCTTCGGAATACTTGCAAGAATTACAGAAACTGTCATTTACATCAGGTCCTGCCATATTAGCAAGTTTTCCCCCACCGAACCCTCCATAAATTCCAAACAATGCAACATGCACATAATTGACTGATTGTCACACCTTAATCATTAAATAGATTGTGTTGAGAGCTTTAGTAATAAACTTGATTACATTTTCTTCAGACAATACCACAGATTCGTGATCAAGCCCATTAATTTAAAGAAAACGATATCAATTTGTCTTATTCACTAATGCCGACATCTTTTTTTACCAACAGTATTCTTTCATTCAACCATTATTCACTCCGAACAGAACATGACTGATAGTTCTTTAACTTTAAATAGAAAGAAATATTTTATTATTTGACAGATCGAAAACAGTTTGTTTGTCCCACAAAGATCACATTTGGGTCCCATACTCTTTTCATTGTTTACTAATGATGGCAGAGAGATAACAAATAAATGAAGTAATATACTTGTGTTTGCAGACGACTTTACGATTTTTGAAGTGGTGACAAGTGATGATGACATTAATTATTACAATACAAACAACTGAATTTATAAGTTTACGCATTTCTATAGTTTTGTACAATTTTCGTGTTGTCCATCATGGAGTAAGAAACACATCTCTGTTTACAATTCCACACCATCGTGCAATATACCTATGTACGAGTCATGTCTCGATTAATTGAAGAATTTCACAATCGGGAGTTTGTAGGAGTTTCTTACACAAAATTTAAACAAGATGCTAGACTCTCACTTAATATGTAAATGGATTCCGGAAATAAATTGTTGTTACTATTATTATTATTATTCTTATATAAAAATTAGTTTTAAGGTTAAAAGATTTATCGTGCATTGCTAAAAATACTCGTTTCCTCAGTATCCATAGCACTAATCCCTGTACGTTTCATAACGCTGTTTGGATTTCGACAGAATCAATCTATCTATAAAGCTTCTTAAGCTGCTTTTTCGAGAGCGTCAGCACAATTTTGAGGAAACATAAATGAAGACTTATATGAATTAATTTTTTTAGAAATTCCCATGAAAAACGTGAGGTAAAAATCTTATTTTTTCAATTTTCAGTTCCGCGGGGAGAAAAGCGGTTGTGAGTACATAAATTCAAAATTGTAACTGTGCTTTCTTCACTAAAAAAAATCTTCCGTGCGACGCACCTTTTTAGATGTATAAGCGAAAAACTTCAAAACTGGGACCTCTTTGTGCCCTTTCCTTCCTTCAGCTTACCTCATATACAGGGTGTTTGCAAATTAGTAGTTCATCCCGTTATAGTTTGTTTAAATGGGAAAAATAAAAAAACAATTGGATATCATTCTACGATTTCAAATAAAAAAGTTAGCTATTGTAGACTGTTTCGTGAACACAAATAATATTGCCTGGAATATCTCAAAAACAAATGACTATAGGGTGTTGGTATCTTAATACTTTTTTGTTTAATTTGATGTGGTGTATCAAATGCGGTATAAAAAGTGGGATCGTTTTTTAAAATAACAAACTTCTAGTCAATATCTTTGACACATGATGTTCAATTGTTCACGAAACAGTACAATAGCTTACTTTTTTATTTGAAATCTAGAATGATGTTCAATTGTATTTTGTAAACACCATCAAATTCTTCTCGAGAAATCAAGAATCTTTCCCATTTAAACCACTATACTACGATTTCAAATAAAAAAGTTAGCTATTGTAGACTGTTTCGTGAACACAAATCATATTACCTGAAATATCTCAAAAACAAATGACTGTAGGATGGTGGTACCTTAGTAAATACTTTTTGTTTAATTTGATGCCCTTAATCGTTTGCCCTATAAAACATGGGGTCATTCTATTTAAAATAACAAAGTTGTAATCAATATCTTTGACAGATGATGTTCTATTGTTTTTTTTTGTAAACACAATCAAATTCTTCTCAAAAAATCAAGAAACTTTCCCATTGAAACTACTATGCTACGATTAGATTACTATTAGAGCGAACACCCTGTATATATCTCTTTCCGTTCTGTGATGATATAACTTTTAGAAATACCATTTTTGCGTTTAAGTGGAACATAATTTTTTTCACAGAATTAGTAATAGGAAGGTTCCGTGTTAGAGATTTAGTAGACACATTGTTTATTATTTATTTATATATGTATAATTATGAGAAATTCTAATGATTTATTGCTAACGGTTTGTTGAGTCACTTTTCTGTATTTTTTTATATCAGAAAATTTTAAACATTTTTTCCACTTTTGTAATTGCCAGTCCTTGACTGCTAGCATGTCTTGCATGCATCTAAACGCTATACAATTTTCATTAGGTTCCACCCCGAACAGTTCGTGGCAATTATTATGTAAGGCGAATTTGCTCATTGCATTAGTTCATGTTCATTGTTGAAACCCATCAATTAGCACATAAACGAAAATATTTTATCTGACTTCGCTCCGAGCAATCACATGCAGTTATTGCCTATCGCTGCTCCCGACCACAAAGCAAAAACTTATTGTTGTCATTTTCTCGGTGACCGTTACATAATTGGATTTGCAAAACCATCGGAGCTGGACGTTTATAAACTTGAATATTTTTATGGGCTCGTTCGTGAAGTGGCGGTCGCGAACTTGACAGTGTTGTGTTCTTCGACAGTGCTTTTTTTGTCTTAGCTTTTCAAATGACATGCTTCGCCAAAATTGGGTGCGGGAGGGATTACAACAGCAACACAGTGTATGATTGGTGTCAACCATGCTGTAAGTAGACTGAAAGGGGACTGAAATTCTAGCTGAAACTATATGTGATGAAGAAATAGTTATCGCCTTGTGATTAATTCTACTTTAACTTGTTAGATACAATAATAAGTTAAAACTAGATTATAAGTATATAAATGAAATCACATCTATCCATGGTCCCAAGTACAGTGACGAGAGACTATAAAATTAAGCTCCCTAAATATCAGATAGTTCGTTTTGTTTTTTTTTACACCAATCGTCAAGTTGAGTTACACAGTCTCTAGACAAGTTTTTTTGTGAGACGCCTGATTCCTTCATCATTTTATTGCTATCACATAGGATCTTTTTGGGTTCAGCCCTCCAAATAGTGAACTGATCTTCTCACTCCATCTGAATATAATTTAAGAAGCAGAATTTTTATGCCTTATGGCATCTTAAGACACTTGAGAAATTGTAGAATATGCTGTGTTGAGATTTTTATATTCTACATCGTTCATTTTGTTGCATTCCATTGACTCTTTTTTTGGACGACATATTGTAAAAGAGAACTATAATTAGTAAATTCTTTGTCTTCTGTAAAAATAATTGTGTATACTTATTTTCCCCTATCCGGTAGTGATCCAATGCAAATATAATGTTCGACATAATTTGCGGCTATGGGCAATGCGAAGAAACATATAATGTTTACAAGGAGAAAGGTTCAATTTTGCCTTGCATCTCTTATATACTCGAAACGTTCTCTAAATAGTTATTCTGTTTTCAGAAGTGACAGAAACTTCCCACTCACTGGTTTTAAATAGTGAACCTGTCTTTCTGTTGGGAAATCTAAATTTGCTTAGATAGGAGTTATATACATATTGGAGCCAGTTTAGCACAATAAATTGGTAAATTGCGCTTGTCGATCGGTCCAATGACTTTGAACCTTTGCATGTTGATTCTTATTACACTCTACTTAGTTTTACAAATTATATATTCAACATCTCACATCATATATTTCATTTCACTCGATTTTAAATAGGCTGTAGTCCGACCCATGCGTTTTGGACTGGACGAGCATCTAAACTTCTATGTTATTAATTATGCATTTACCTATCTTTGTGACATTGTATACTTCTTGTTACTTTGCAATAATAAATCTTATAAAAATAAATCTCGCTACTATCGTGTGGTCGAATGCCTTATTTGCTGAATACAAACCCTTACGAATTAATTGCAAAGCCGCCTACAATTAACGAATAGTTTGTATTGAGCGTTAGCTAAAATCTAATCCCAGTAGTTCRGGTCTTGTMTGCATAGCAATGGAAGGAAATCATCCTCTATAAGGTGATGGATGCGCCATAGTATCGTTGATGCTTTTACAGTTTCTTCCAATCTTCTTTTACTTGCACATCCCCCTTTTCTTACCAGTAGTAAACAATTGGGTTTTATCACTTTTTTTGAATATACGTAAAATGAATCTTGAAGTGCATATATACCGTACGCCATGTTAAAAAAAAACAGAAAAAGTATTTGTAGGTAGAGAATTTCAGGTCTGAAATTCGAATCTTAGGAGTCACCGCCAAAACGCTTCTATCCAACGTTATTCAACTCGTGACATCAACAGTCATGTAAACATTACCGAGGAGCGTGCTGTTTAATAATGGTGTAGTATCATTCTTGTTTTGGAAAGGCTTTTGTGTCGTGTTTATTGAAAGGACGGTGTAAGAGGTCGCACCAAAAAGTGATTTGTGTAGTTTTACAAGCATCTATTATGTATGGAAAACAAAACAAGTGTTATTTTGTACATGGTTATAAAAGTACTTCTGTCAGTACAGTTAACAAAATTTTTGTAATGGTTCCTCGAGATTATCAGCGTATGAAAAAGTTGTTATGCTGACCTCTAAAATGAATGACAAGTTTAGGGAACATTTTTGATTCTTACATTTTTTACAAATAGTATGTTTCCAACAACCCACTGTGATCAGATTATCAATGCTACGTTAATTTGATAAAAAGTTCACTTATGCTGTTGCTTTGTTGCTTTTACGTTTAGC